>ML779558.1:1396047-1443692 GCA_009831015.1 Picea engelmannii
TTTCATGCTTTTTCCATTCAGCACGACCAACCAAATTCAGTCTCGTTCATATTCTTTTATACAAGATACCTTGACGATTCCACTTCCCCTTCCAATTGGTAATACAAGGACATATGTCTTGGCAATTGAAACGCTAACTGATTTGTCATCATCAGTCCGTTTCTCTTAACTGATTCATAACTGAAGCGTTAATGTGTGAGGAAGAACAACAGCCCTCCTATCAATACTTGATCCAACGGTCCAGATCAAATTGGGATTTCACTCATCGCGATTCGGCATTTGCGATGTCAACATTCACAAGTCCTCTGGACTCGCGATTCTTCGATTCCCGATGGCTCCTTTCATACACTAGCCCTCCTGAGCTTAGCTCCCGGTCAACGTGACCTTCACTTCGTGACTACAACCTTATGTCTCTCTATCAGGGTTTCGGAGTTCTTCATGTTCACTTATGAATCCCGATACACAAAAGTCCATATATCGGTCAAATCAACGATCCAGGTGCAATCTTGACTCAACGACTATGATTGTGTCATGATATTGCATATCGCGATTTCACAGTTCATGTTGCAATCCTTACCATATCCCGATTCGTGAAACTCCGACATGGTCTAAAATCAACGGTCTAGATCATAGACTGATCTGATGGCTTAGATTGTATCGCGATTTCGCATATCGCGAAATCGACACTCCTGAGGTCAGGTGACTTTGTCACTTCAAAGTTCCGATCCCCGATGTCGATGTGCCCCTTTCCACGCGCTAGCCCTGCTGGCTATAGGCCTCGGCCCATATGACCGTCAACACATGACCTCGGTCAAATCTCTCATCGAGGTTTCAGCATTTTCGATGTCATCATGTACATGCCTATAGAATTCCCGATCCCCCATTCTCCGATGAAGGAAATCAACGGTCCAGATATCATTCTTATCCAATGGCTGTGATTTCATCGCGAAATCGCATATCGCAATTTCGGAGTTCTTGATGTCAAGAGATTTTGGCATTACAAAGTCCCGATCCCCGATACTCCGATGAAGCCTCCTGTCTACAAGTGGATGGTCCCGATCTCTGCTTGATTTAATGCCTGCGATCGAATCGCGAAATCGCATATCGCGATTTCGGGGTTTTCGATGTCAAGTGAATTGGACATTTCAAAGTCCCGATCCCTGAATCTCCGATGACTTATCTCCCTTGCAACTTCTGCAAATCTGACGGTTGTCGGCCTTTCGGGAAATTTGAATGGGATCCAACGGTCACTGGATCTCTGTCTTCCTTCTTCTCTGTAAACTCTTGTTGCGCGCATTTTTTTCAATGCTGTTCCTCCTGAGATTTTACGTCCGAATCCCCAAGGGGTTTTATCCTTCTTATCCTGCCATCTCCATTGTTGCCATCAATGACAACAACCATCAACACGCATCCGTTGCTTGTTCAATATTTTCCAACACTCTCAGCAGTCTTGCAATATATATATACAATATTATTCACATTTTTGGGTTTGCCACGGTTCTTGGCCAGTATAGTTATTTTTACAAACTGGGGGAAACAGGGTGTTACAAGTTTATAGAACTAGTTTAGTGCACAAAAGTAGTTAACAAATTGTAAAAGTAAGAGTTAACTACTGAATCACTGCCTAAGGATAAAATAATAAAATATGAATTTTATAAGTGAGTCTGACGGACATAAAATCTCCCTACTTAGTGCCATAAATTTTTCGGTTCTTGGAATCGGTCTCACCTTCACAACGTGGCATTATTCAGCGTGGAATCAGTCTATAGTTTTGGTCATAATTTAGAGTCATTAGAGATATGTACATACTAGGATCTCCATGTTATTACATTAGTTCAGGTGCGTGAAGACTTCTCGAGCGATAAATGTTGCTCTCAAGATTATGTATTGGTCATCGGTATTCATTCTAAAACAGAAACTGAAAATGTAGAGATAACTATTATTCAGGAAAAATACACCAATTTGTATCTATACATTTCAATGCAAATCCAGAAATTTATTTAACAGAACATGAGATTATTCCTTTTTACTCAGCTTCCACACATGAGTTAAAGAGTTAACTGAAATTTAAAAAAAGATTTTGACTAGTAAACATAAAGGAATTTTATCAACCCATTGGACATACAAATTCAATCTGTTGCACCCATAGTAAATTATATATGTACAAAAGAGTATGTTGCCACTATTCGAGGAACATCTTGTCCATATCAAGTAAGTATACATTTTCAATAATTCTAATTAACATTATATATCAATTCATAAAATATCGTGACCAGAATGATACTTTATTTGTGAAGCTACTCTCCAATCTTGAAACTTGCTCAAAGTTTGCTTCTTTCTCCTACTAATCACAAGACTTCATTGGTACTTCTCAGCCAATGCTAGGGGTACTCTTCTTCTCCCTTATCCCCCCCTATCCGCAAAGGGGTCACAAACAATAATACATATCTCAACTAGCACAAGCTTTCCCTCATGAAGAGAGGTTTCCACCTCTTGCACAAGCTTGCAACCCAACTCGCACAAGTAAACTCATTCAATAACAATTTTAACAACATTTCACTCATCCAACGATAGGATAATTTATCTCTTCCTCACCATTCATTATATAGGAAAAATCACCTTGACACATGTCATCTCACCCACAATTAGCTAATTTTTAATAATGAAATTAAAGATTATTCACCCACAACACATGTCACACTCTCCTCAAGTTGCACATGTTAAATCTCCTCAAGTTGCTCATGTTAAATCCATTTTTAATTTAAATAATTAATAATTTTCCCTCACACCCACGATTAGTTCCTAAATTTCCTCCTAGTTTTCTCTTATTTCCCTAATTCCTCTTTTATTGTGTCCCGTAACTAATTTGCACTTGAATTTTGATTAGGACTCTTCTCTTAGTTAGGATTTTTGTTGGAGTTACTTCACACACACATATGATTTCATTTTCCTAAGGTCCTAAGGTTTTTCCTATGTTTATTAGTCATTATTCAGTCTCCTAGAGTTTAGGGGAAAATATTCCACCTGGAGAATATTCTTTTCAGTTGACACTTCAATTTGACTAGTTGAGTTGAGTCTAGATGTTGCATTGGTTTTGTCACCATGAAACATTGATTTCATCACCATGATAATGTGAAATATCCTTGGTTTCATCACCAGACTAGCACATTACCCTTGATTCCTTGATCTACTCCTCACTACACTCTGTTTCAGTCAGTTAATTGAATATTGGTTGACTAGTTAACTCAACTAGGTGGCAATTCACTCCCATAACTGTTGGTGTGTGTCGAGATCACTCTAGACCACCAATATGGCACATTGGGTCTCCTCCAATGCTCATTGATTGAGTTATACAAAGTATATTATGTGTAAATTATTCATTATTCATTATGGTTAATGAGAATTCTTCCATTCTTTCTCTCTTGCTTCTTCTTTCTTAATTTCTCTCTGGAAATGTGTGTAGTAGTTTATAGCTAGATCTATTCTGTGCAGGTTCAACACATTTACATGGTATCAAAGCATACAAACTACTAAGCAAAAGATACACCAAATTTTTTGCAGGTACAAAAGATTGAAGACAACGGAAAGATGGATTTCCCAAAAGAATTCATTTTTACACCTTACAATTACTTTGCATGGAAGGAGAAAATAGTCATACATCTCCGAACCAGAGGATTGTGTAGGTTAAAATTGAATACAAACACAAAAACGACATCATCTATAGAAAAATACAAGTATCTAAATCGAATGGATGAAGCATTCAAAACGATTTGCAGTCTTATTTCTCCCGATCTCCTTTTTCACATATCTTCCTGTAAAACCCCCAATGAAGCCTGGATCACCTTGGAATATCTCTTTGAAAAACAGGATGATATGAGGGGACACATGCTGGAGGTGAAATTTCTCACATTGGATCCAAAAATCTTCGACAATATCCAATATTTCTTTACAAACTTCAAGGATTTATTGTCGCAACTCAAAGCTTGCGAGGTTGATAAATCTAAGGAGGAGAAACAAATGGTTCTCACCATTATCTCCAAACTTGGTCCTAAATTCTCCATGTTCGCATCAACATTCCATTAAGTCAAATTCACCTCTGGAGCCACCTGGAAGATGCCTTCTCCTGAGGACTTTATCGAGTCCTCGACACAAGAGAAAACCAAGCTCATCAACATGGGAAAAATCAAAGGCCCAAAGGCGCATGCACTTACTATGCAAGATGGCATCCATCGATATGAGAAATATAAATATAAAGACAAAAGGAAATCTCATGCACATCTAAAGAAGGAAGGGTACTCAAAACCCTTCACCGATGCCTTCAGATCCAAAGGTGGAAAGGGAAGAAAAGGGGAGAAATGCAGATACTGCCATAAAGGATTCCATCTAGAATCTGCATGCATGCAGAAACAAATAGATCTAATGACTCAAATACTTCATAAAAACAACCTTGGAGATCGCATCCCTAAGGGTGCAAAGAAGAATAAGCCAGAAGATCAAAATCCCAAGAAAGTAAATTCTAGCCATGCCTTGATTGTCATCAACTCCTCTCTCGTTGCTTGGATCATGGATTCAGAAGAATCACATCACATGGATGCCACAAAAGAAATCTATTCTTCATTGGATGCATGAAAATGTCCTCCTATTCTTATGGGGGACAACTCTCTAGTTGAGGTCACCGACAAAGGAAGGATTGAACTCACCAATGGAAGCTTCGAGAATGTGTTGCACATTCCCAAACTTTTCGTCAATCTTCTCTCTATGTATCAGATGATGAATTACGACAGCGGAAATAAATTCATATTCACACCAAATGAAGTGGACATATATGACATGAAAACCAATTCCAAGGTTTCTACCGGTGAGGTAAATCATCAATCTAGATTGTATACATTTTCTGAATTTATTGAACTAGATTTTGCTTTACTGCTTACCCATGCTGATGAAAATAGTAGGATATGGAACGAAAGGTTCATACATTTGAATTTCAGTTATATGAAAGAACTTAGCAAGAAAATATTGGTTGATGGTCTACCATACATACATTTCTCCAAAGGAGTCTATAAGGGATGTGTTCTTGGAAAACACCCTCAAGAGAAATTCGACAAAGGAAAGACTCAGAGAGCTTCCTCTCCTTTAGATTTGATCCATAGTGACCTCATGGGTCCTTTTCCACATCCATCTATCAACAAAGAAATGCTTGTTCTCATTTTTTTTGATGATTTCTCACATTTTACATGGATTTACTTTCTCAGGCAAAAATTTGAGGTCTTTCAACACCTCAAAGATTTCAAAGCCCTATTTGAGACACAGTCAAGAAAGAAAATCAAAGTTCTCTAAACTCAGAACAGGGGAGAGTATGCCAATCATGAGATCTAGAATCTTCATCACGAGGAAGGGATTCAGTTGCAGTACACATTTCCCTATACTCCACAACAAAATGGAGTTGTTGAGTGAAAACACAGATCTCTAAAAGAGATGGCATCTTGCATGCTCCATGCAAAGTCACTACCACATAGACTATGGGACGAAGCACTTAATTGTGAAACATACATCCAAAAATTTCTCCCCATAGATCTGTCAAGGATAAGAACCCCTATGAGGCTTGGAGTGGCCTCAAACTGGAAGTGACCCACTTTGGTATTTTCTGTTCACGTGCTTAGGCTCATATTCCCTCTGAAAAGAAGAAGGCACTTGATCCACAGAGAAATAAGTGTATTTTTGTTGGATACCCTAACGATGTGAAGGGATACATATTTATTTATCTTTCCCCATACCAACTCATCATTGAGTGAAGTGTCCAGTTCGAGGAAAGTGCCTCGCATATACCTCAGCAACCGCATGCAGACACCTTCATTCTTTCACCTGTCTGAGACGATGTGCATGCACATGCCGAATATTCTTCAAATGAGAGTTCTGATTCAAAGGACTTAGATGATTCAGATACAAAGTCAGTATAGTTAGATGTAGAGTCAGAGCATCCAGATGCAGATGTAGAGCCAGAGTAGAGGTCCAAGTGGGCACATACTACTCTTCAGGATGCAGGGGATCTTGTTGGTGATCCAACCAATACTAGGAGGACTTGATTTGATTTTGAGGAGCCTCCTATTTCACTCACTTCCATTGAACCATTTCCCTCCAACAATAGTTTCTTGGTTCAGTCTTCAGATCCACAATCTTATGGTGAGGCTATTGGAAATCCCTTTTGGGAATCTTCCATACAGGAGGAGTAGAACTCCCTCCTCAAGAACTAGAGTTGGGATTTGGTTCCCCTTCCTTCTGGAAGGAAATTGTTAGATGCATATGGGTCTATAGGACCAAGAGAAAAATGGATGGACAGTTTATCAGATACAAATCCAAGCTTGTTGCCAAAGTATTTCAACAGGTGCATGGCATTGACTATGATGAGACCTTCGCTCCAGTAGCGAAGATGGATTCCATACATTTGGAACTTTCTATTGTGGTAGCCAAGGGATGGGAAGTCCATCAGATGGACGTGAAGAATGCATTTATTCACAATGATATCTCTGAGGAGATCTATATGGAGCAGCCCTAGGGATTTATGCAAGATTCATCTTTGGTATGTCGACTAAAGAAATCTCTTTATGGCCTCAAGTAGGCTCTGAGGGCATGGTATGCCAATATGGACTCCTACCTATTGTCACATAACTTTGTACATTGTAAATCAGAACCGAATGTCTACATACTCAAGACGGTTGATTCAATTCTACTCTTAGTTCTGTATATTGATGATTTTTTGATCCTCGATTGTTCGAATTCAATGATTGCTGCAGTCAAGAGGATTCTACATGACAAGTTTTTTATGATAGACATGGGTCCACTACTTCTTCCTTGTACTTGAGATCATTTAGGATGCATCAAGCATCAAACTATCGCAGGCCAAGTATGCGCGAGATCTCCTTGAGAGATTTCACATGACATACTGCAAGTCTTCTCCAACGCCTTTCCTATCAAGAGTCAAACTTGAGGTTGACATGGATAATTCACTGGTTGACAACACATTGTACATACATCTAGTGGGGAGCTTGTCGTATCTTACACACTCCATACCATACATATCCTATGCAGTTGGCGCACTTTCCAGGTTCATGCAGGAGACACATGAGCTACATTGGAAGGTTGTAAAGTGTATCCTTTGATACGTACATGGCACCATCACCTTTAGGATTCATTATGTAGTAGAATCTACATTAGATATCATCGAGTTTACTGATTTTGACTGGGTTGGTGATAGCACTGATCACAAGTCCACATTTGGTTACTCACTCAGTCTTGGTTCCAGGCCTATTTGTTGGTTGAGCAAGACGAAGGATGTTATTTCTCTTTCTTCAATCGAGGTAGAGTACAGAGGGGTAGTTAACATAACCATTTAGGCTATGTGGCTACAAATTATTCTCACTGATTTGGGCATTCAGTTTCATCGATTGATCATCATCTGGTGTGACAACCAAAGCACTCTGAAGTTCTACAGAGATCCAGTTCAAAGGAAATGGATGAATCACATCGAGATCCACATGCACTACATCTGGGACTTAGTACACGAGGGAATCATCGACATACAGTTATGTCCTTCAGCAGAACAGATGATAGACATCTTCACCAAGACCTTCACTGAGAAGACGTTCTACTCTCTGCAAAGTCATCTTGGAGTGAAGGACATAGTTGTCTAACAACTGTTAGTTCTTATTTTTACTACATTGTACCTTGAGAAGGGGGGGGGGGGGTTCCCATGAGGTTTTCTCTCTTTCCTCACTTTATTTTAGTGTATCTTTTGTATTTGGGTACCTAACATGGCCTCGTTGTCGGGACCCATTCTTTATTTTCACCATAGTGATTTTCAGGGGGGGTGTTGGAGTTACTTCACACACACCTAGGATTTATTTTTCCTAAGGTCCTAAGGTTTTTCATATGTTTATTAGTCATTATTTAGTCTCCTAAATTTTAGGGGAGAATATTCCACCTTGAGAATATTCTCTTTAGTTGACACTTCAGTTTGACTAGTTGAGTTGAGTCTAGATACTGCATTGGTTTTGTCACCATGCAACATTGGTATCATCACCACGATAATGTTCATTAGCCTTGGTTTCATCACCATACTAGTTCATTACCTTTTATTCCTTGATCTACTCCTCACTACACTCTGTTTCAGTCAGTTAACTGAAGACTGGTTGACTAGTTAACTCAGCCAGGTGGCAGTTCACTCCTGTAACTGCCTAGGAGACTAGACTAGGTGGAAGTTCACTCTCGTAAATGTTGGTGTGTGTCCAAATAACTCTATAACACCACTATGGTGCATTGGTTCTCCTCCAGTGCACATTGATTGATTTATACAAAGTATATCATGTGTAAATTATCCATTATTCATTACGGTTAATGAGAATTCTTCCATTCTTTCTCTCTTGCTTCTTATTCCTTAATTTCTCTCTGTAAATGTGTGTAGTATTTTCTATATAGATCTATTCTATGCAGGTTCAACACATTTACAAGTTTTAGTGGTTGATTAACTTAGGATTCTAAATCTATGTTGACAGCCCAAATGTCTCATGAAAATATTTTCTTTTAATTAAAAATTCATTTTTATTGTTTTCATGCACACATCGTGCAAATGCCCATCTTTTTATTCCTATTCTCCCTTACTAGTGTTTATTTAGTCCAAAATTCCCTTAACCCAATCCTACCAATTCTAGTATTTTATTAAGCATACAAATACACTTAGATTTTAATATGTTCTCTTTAAAATTCAACCTAAAATCATATAAAGTAATTATCTTTTCTATCAACTTTAATTAATTGTTTTTATTTTCTTAGAGGTCTAAGTATTCACTTTGTTTTCTAAGGTCTTCTATATTTTAATTTACTCACCATTTATTTATGTGACATTCCCTTCAAGACACACCTTCATGTTCTAAGGGTGCCACTCACGATTAAATTAGTTTGGAAGCTGTCAGACGCTTGGAGTCAATACTCCATTTGTAGACCTTGCGTTAGACTAAGGGCTTACTGAGGTATAAGAAATTTTCCTTATTGCACACCCCTCAGAAATCCTTGTGAGTGACTATCTTAGTATTCCCTCATGACATCGTGAACCTATTGGAACAAGGTAGTCATTAACCTTAAGTTTACGTCACAGAGGGAGTGTTAGTAGGTTGTGTGATCTGGATTATTTTTGGCACGAAATGAGAGTGGAGATATAATAAAGAAATGCACAGAGATATCGCGGATATACAATAATATAACATAAATGTATCAGAGATGCAACCATAAACATAAAGATACAGTAATACATGATTTCTATTAATGAAATAAATGTATAGAGACTGTAAAAATACAAAGTGAAAGGCTCGCTAGAATGGTGGCATCTTATCTCTGAGAAGAGATGTGATGAATACTCGCATTCACAATAAGATGATTACAATGAGGCTCTGAAGGAATTTTTACAATAATCAGGAATGTCAAAAACCCTAGACATCCAAAAACCTAGCCCTAGGAGATGAGGCACCAAAATTCCTGTGGGCCCTGTTTGGGTAGGTTAGTACATCAACTTTTCGGAGTCGTAACTTTTGCATACGATCTCCATTTCAGGTGCACGATAGCTCGTTGGAAAGGTATCATCGAGGATATTAATGTAGAGGGATCAATCAGAGCCTTTGGCTATTATTGATAACCTCAATCCCAAAAAACCTTCATTTAGGCCCTCAAAATGGCCCTGGAAGTTAAAAACTGCTAAAAATAGTAAATTACCAAAATTGCCAGAAAACTATTTTGAGCCAGTTGGAAAATGTGGGTGGCCACTGATATCCACCTGGATCAATCCTCCCTCCTTAGGAAGAAATAGTATCCATTGTGTTGAGTACCTGGGGGAGAGGGAAACATGTTTGTTGAATCTGTGCCTTGATGAGTTGCTTGCCTTGTTGGAGAACTTGTATTGCTTAGCTTGTTGAAGGCTATCAGGAACATGTGGATAGAAGGGTTGAACATTTTTAACCAATCTAGATACATGAGATTCATGTGTGCAGAAGGAATCTTTACACTTTGCTTCAATCTTGTCGACCTACTTTTGTTGGATATAAGGTGCTTGGGCCGAGTCTGTAGTGGTTGCAATATCCTTATTTTCACCTTTTGAATAGATTGTGAAGAAGATGAATTTTGTAGTATGAGATACTACCTTGTGGAAATGTTTAGGTGAAACAATATTCAGAACTACCTCTGGTATTCTATAGGGATGACCCCCCAGAGAAACAATGACACTACGGGGTCGAGACTCATAAACAACATGGCGTCTCCACATATATGGTTGTCCCAAGAGAACACCACAGAAATCCAGTGGGGCAACGTCACATAATACCTCATCCCTGAAGGTCTGGATGCCGTATAACAATCGACACTGCTGGCCACCCGATGTTGTATGGTTGCGGGTGTGGTGTTGTCGACAATCCCAATTGTTTCATGACATCTGGTGAGATGAGGTTCTTCTAGATTCCGCTATCAACAATAAAATGTAGTGGAGTCCCCTTCACCCACATTTGTGAATGAAAAAGGTGCTCCCCCTCTTCAGGATCTATTGGTTCTTCTAGTTGAATTGTTGTGGTCGCGATAATAGCAGTGGGATCTACGTTGATGATCTGTCTTTTACTAGTATTTTCAGAATTAGATTCTGAATCAGGGTTCGGCTCCTTGTATTTGATCTCGGCCACCAATGATTGTTTTGAGTGAAATTCATTGGTGTTTTGCTAGGGGATTTTGTGGAAATCGCACCATTTTTCGATGTCCTTCTTTATCTTTCTATGACCCTTATTTTCCTGTAGCTTGGATTGGTTTTCAGTTGACTGTTTGTTAGGGTTGTCTTTATGATACTTTGGTTGTTGCAGATTTGAATACCCAAACTCAAGTTTGTTCCAGTGCTTAAATTTCTACTCGATTTTAACATCATATCGATAAGCAACACCAAGTGATGAGATGTCTAGAAAATTCATTTCAATTTGGATGTATCTGTGTAGAACCCCATGGTGTTTCAGAACCAAATGTCATTCAGAGTCTTTGATACCCATCTTAGTGCACAAGGTATGGAAGGTATTGGTGAACTTTGGAACTGCTTGGACCCTCTCTTGCTGCAGTGTGGTCCATCTCATGTACTGGTCCTCATAGTTGCCAACATGGTAATATTGTTTCTTTACCACATCCACAAAAAAATCCCAAGTGGGCTCAGACCCATATATTCTAGACTCCTCTGTGGAAATTTGGTCCCAGTAAGTTTCCCACCAATGTTTGACATGGAGTAGAGCTTTAAGGAGTGCGAAGGTGATCTTTTACTTGTCAGAAAAATTATGAACAGAGAAATAACCTTCTAACAGATTTAACCATTTTTCTAGGGCATCTGCATCTATCTGACCTTCAAATACGGGAATATAAAAATTAACCTGTACCTTGAAAGAAGAGGTTCTTCCAAAATGGTTGTTTGATGAAGATGTGCATGTTTCTAATCGGCAGCATTGAAGGATGTGGGAAAAATTCTCCATCATTTCGTCCCTCTGTCATGTGAGAGCTTTCTCAAGCAACAGATTGATAGGATCGTCTACTCCGTCATTTTTGTTTTCTTCCACCATGGATGGTTTCTTGGGTGTGAAAGAGAGAATGTCTTCAAGAGAGACAAGCTCGAGACCCAAATTTCTATACTCGGACCTCGTCGGGGACATGCATTAAAAAAACGATCAAGACCAGCCTGCTCTGATACCACTGATCCAGATTATTTCTGGCACGAAATGCGAGTAGAGATATAATAAAGAAATGCACATAGATATCGTGGATATCCAATAATATAACATAAATGTATCAAATATGCAACCATAAACATAGAGATACAGTAATTAAATAATGAAATAAATGTACAGATACTGTAAAAATACAGAGTGAAAGACTCGCTAGAATGGTGGTGGCTTATCTTTGAGAAGAGATGTGACGGCTACACGCATTCAAAAGAAGATGATTAAAATGAGGCTCTGAAGGCATTTTTACAATAATAAGGAATTTTAAAAACCCTATACATCCAAAAACCTAACCGTAGGAGATGAAGCGCCAAAAGTCACGTGGGCCCCGTTTGGGTAAGTTAGTACATCAACTTCTCGGGGTCATAACTTTTGCATACGATCTCTGTTTTAGGCACATGATAGCTCGTTGGAAAGGTATTGTAGAGGAGATTCATTGAGGGGTCTCAATCAAATCCTTTGGATATCAATGATAAACTCTATCCCGAAAAACCTTCATTTAGGCCCTCAAAATGGCCTCGGAAGTTAAAAACTGCTAAAAATAGTAAATTACCAAAACTGCCAGAAAACTATTTTGAGCCAGTTGAAAAAGGTGGGTGGCCACCGATATCCACCTGGATCATTGTGATAGGGATGCTTCCACACCTCTCCCTCATCAATATAGCATCTTTGTATGACCCCTTTACTCCATATGTGAGTCAGATTAGCAAGTGTCACCATGACTGCATCCACTGAAAAAGATAACATCAATAACTCATATAGATAAAATCCATAAATTAATCATCATATAACACATGTGTGATAATCAAGTACTCATAACCAAATAAAATCCACTCCCTAACTCAATTCAGAGTCCTAGGAAGTTTGTCTATGTCATCAACGTTCTCCTCATTTTGCATTTCTTGCACACTCAGGAATCTCATCATAATACATGTCAATTCTATACATAAATATAACTAACATATCAATTTCAATACTCAATCATAATATAAACATAAAAACCAAACTGATAATCATGATGTACCATGTTTAACCAGATCACTTGCAGGCATGTGTTCTCAAATAATAAGTCAATATATAAATGTGATCAGTGGAACTAGATGTTACACCCAAACCCTCCTATGGTTGGTCAAATTCTTTCTCATCCCTTCACATAAAGGGTTAAACCATTGGTCCTACCCACTCTATACCACCTTGGATACCTACTTGATGGCTACATAAAATTTATACCAAGATTCAATGGATAAATGGACATTATCGTCGAATATCACCACACAAATTTCCAAGATTGCACTGACAACTTTTATATGGAGGATGAAGATGTTTTCTATCAAGGCCTAGAAAAAGTACCATTTTATGTGTGAAACCCCTTATTAAGCCCCAAATATTGAAATATTACATTTATAGTATTATAATTATATGTCGGTTAGAATCCTTCATGGTACCCTTTCATTATAATTGTACCCTTTGTCTCCTATATATACACCAAGGAGACCTAGTCTTAGGATCATTTTATATCATCTCATATTGTATTATGAATTGAATATTTTGTAAAATAAGTTTTCCCCCTCGAAGTGGGCTGCATTCATTGACTTTTTATCATTTTTTAAGGTGTTGGATCGTAACATTTGGTATTAGAGCATCGATCCTAGGGCGTTTCTTCTCCAAATAAGTCATCTTAGAAAAAAAATTCTATGAATTTCCTTTTCTGGGATGATTCAGACAAAAAACCTTGGAGGTTATTTATAATACATATCAATGTATCTCTAGTGAAAATTTCAACTTCTAGGTCATTATACTTTTGGAGATATACCTCGCGTAAGATAGGTTTATTTACTAGTCCTATAACTAGTATCAAACAAGTCTTCCAGGTAAAACAATCATATCTTATTTAGAGCAGATCCAAATTCAGTGAGATTAGTTGCATTTGAAAGAGGACAATCTATATTTTTTCTAGTACAATTTTTAGAATCCTTTATTAAATATTGGATACGTGGAATTTTGTACAAGTTCACTCTCCAAGAAAGGCCAAAATTCATCAATGTTTGGGAATGTTACCATAACTTTCATTTGGCACACCCAATTTTGGTCAAACTGGTGGAATTGCAGAGAAGACATATCATAGTACTACAGAAAACAATTTCAGACACAGAAGAGCTGAAATTTCATAAATACATTAAAAGGAAGGTCAGCTAGAAGGATAAACTCCAAATTAGGGTCTCAAAGGTACATAACTTACAATTGGCACAACTTTTGATTGAAAGATATGTTTTTGGTGATTCAAAATTTGTGATAAATAGAAAATAGAGGATTATTATTATTGGTATCCCAAATGGCTCCAAAAAATTTTCAACACCAAAATATTTAACTCTAATAGTGGAATTAATTATGTCGGGGGTCCTAAATTCAACCTTCCCAAGATTGAATTAAAGAAGTTTGGTGGAACAAAGGTTTTTACCTGGGTGAACCAAATAGATCAATACTTTGAACTAAATAATATTCTATATGATAAGAAAATGATTCATATAGAAACTTTGAACTTTGAGATAAAACCATATCAATGGTATCAATGGGTAGTTAAAAGGAAACCCCCTCTTTATCATTATACTTGAGGTTTATTTACAAGAGACTTAAAAGCACAATATGGGAAAGTGTGGGAACATGAATACTTCAAACAATTGAAAATAATCAAGAACTTAAGTGATATTAAATATTATAATTAAGAGTTTTAGGTACTTTCCACAAGGGTGGATGAAATAAGTGATGAAAATTCGTTGGAAGCTTACATGGGTGGATTAAAACAAGACATTAAACATGATATTTTATCAAGAAATTATACAAATAATATGGAAGCTATGAGAATTTCTCATCATATTCAAGCCAAAAATAAGGCTACACAAAAGTATGTCATTGGAGCATACATAGGAAGCAAAGATCATTGTGGGGTTCACAAGACAAGTGTACCTCAATTGACAAGGTTGACACCTCAAAAAATTGATTAAAGAAGAGAAAAATAACTAAATGCGGTGAGAATAAATTATTCTACATAGACTATGAAGAGGAAGAAGATCATGAATTGGAGCTGCCACAAGATCTAGATCTAGAAAAAACTACTCCAACAATATCTTGCCATGCATTGGATGACATCAATACTCCATAAACCCTCAATATACAAGGATAAATCAAGAAGAAAAAGGTAACAATATTGATTGATTATGGCAGTATGCATAATTTCATCAATTAAACATTAAAAAAAGATCCCAATTTCTTTGTATATGTGTAACATCCCTAACCACCCACAGGTCGAGTAATGCTACTACGCGGAAACATTCTCATACTTATGTAGTATGCATTTAAATGAAGTTAATCGGCTTAACTGAGTAAACATATAATTACTACTAACATACAGAATTAATGAAATCAACAGTAAAAATAATTGCAACGGAATACATGATAATACCGCAAGAATCACAGACATGCATTTTAATTGAAATTAAACACATGCATATACTTATCTTTGAAACTGTAGTAACTCCACCAACCACGTGCAGACCTTCCACGAACCTCCTAGCCTTAGACCTCACTATTCATCATTCTCAACAGTGGGTCACCCCCAAGCTGGGACTAAGATCCACCCAAGGCAAGGGAATCCTAGGCTAGGCTGAGGCTACAGGAAAACTGCACATAACAATCAGAAGGATTCTCTCCATGAGCCTTCTCATGCCCACTACTCATGGACTCTCATTCCCCACATGCATGTTCCACCTGGGAGTATACAACTTCACAAGCATAGTCCATCGGTGCTTTACCTCCACTCTGGGCCTTGGCAACATGATAGATCATAAATTCTCAGAGCTCTGTAGCTGGTGTTGGACTCTCTCTGGAAGAAAACCACTCTCAACAGACTCTCTCACTTGGAGAGAGTTGCTCAAAGAACTAACAACCAACCTCTTCTACCATGTTCTGACAACCCGGTTCTTCCACCAGTTTCCAATTCAGTTCCTACAAGTTCAGGATAATAGCTACAACGACAACATTTGATTAAGTCATAGGTGACAGTGGCAACAGGAAAACAGGGTGTGGAACCCGGAAATGACAACAGACCACTCAGACACAACACGGTTCAGGTACATCGGTTTGCAGGGTGCGTGACAAGTAATTCACGCAAAGGTCGAACACGGGCTCTACAGTTCAGACAGAGGGTGTGTCGGCTTCACAAGATAATGTCACAGGATTCGGGTTTCAGAGTTGCGTGAGGGTAAGCATGCAGAAATCAGACAGAAAAAATCTCGGTTTCAAACAATCAATGGCAGAATGGAGGACAAACCCCCAAATCAACTGACACTTCAACCTTTAACCGCATGTGTCTAGTTCGACACTTGTATTCCTAGAGCTTCATGTGTTCCCTTTTTCACACTTGGAGTTGCATGTGTTTCCCCTCCGAAGACTTAAGATAAAAACACACACTTCCCATAGCTTTTGGAATAATAATAAATTATTATTCCTAAGGACTTAAGCCCCTAGGCTCAACACCTAGCCTCTCTTTCCAACCTTTCAGCCCCTTTTTCGTTACCCACCTTGTGGAAGCTTAGTCCCCCATCACTCTTTATTCGTGGTCAGTCTGCACACAACGATGTTTAATCTTTATTAATGTTCTGCATATTACATATACAAAATCAAGATTCTAGCCTTAATACTTAGGCTCTCCGACCTAATAAACACATAAGCCTACTGGCTTATCAATACTCGGCTCACCAACCTAAAAACATGATTACAACAGGGCTCATCCTTGGGGATATTAAAATCCCCTCCCCTTATTTTTGCACTATCCTCAGTGCAACTTTCACACAACATCAACAAGATTTTCAAAATCTTCAAAAATATGTGGATATTCTGCCCACATAGCATGCTCATGCTCCCATGTCATATCCTCGGGACCGTACCAAGTCCAATGGACCTTTACTAGCCCTATGGCTCGATTCCAGAGCTTTTTTCTTTTCCGGTACAATATGTGTACAGGATGCACTTGAAGGACACCTTATTGCTCCACTTGAATCACATTCCAGTCAATTACATGATTAGCATCAGGTATATATTTCTTAAGCAATGAAACATGAAACACATTATGTGCATTCATGGATGTAGGTAATGCAAGCATATATGCAACTGGCCCAATCCTTTCTATGATTTCAAATGGCCCACAAAATCTGGCTGCCAACTTGGTGTAGTTTCCCAGCTTCAAGGAACTTCTTCTAGCTTTTACTTTTAAAAAAACATGATCACCCACTTTAAACTCTCTGTGGATTCTATTCTTATCAGCATAACTTTTCTGCCTATCTTGGGAAGCTTTTAAATTCTACTTAATTTTTAGCATTTGTTCTTCCATTTCCTTGAGCAAATCTGGCCCAACTACTTCAGTATCAGCTGGATTATCCCACCTTACTGGAGTATTAAACTTTCTTCCATAAAGTGCTTCAAATGGGCTCATATTCAATGATGCTTGATACCCATTATTGTAGGTGAATTCTACCAAGTGCAGGTAGTCTTCCCATTTTGATGGTTTGTCCACCACATAAATCCTTAGCGTGTCCTCTATTAATCTGTTCACCCTCTCTGTCTGTCCATCAAAATCAGGATGATAAGTTGTGCTAAAGTTCAGATTTGTTATGAATCCTTTGAACAACCCCTTCCATAAATTTGAAGTAAATTTCGAGTCTATGTCAGACACAATTGTCTTGGGGATACCATGCAATCGTGCTACTTCCCTCATAAAATTGTCAGCAACATCCACTCCCTTGTGAGTAGTCTTTAATGGAATAAAATGGGTATCTTTCATAAGCTTGTCCACCACCACCATGACTGAATCATGTTGCTTGCCTGTTCTAGGAAATCCTCTGATGAAATCCATTGTCACTACTTCCCACTTCCACTCAGGAATGGGTAAAGGTTGTAACAACCCTGTTGGGTGCCTATGCTTAGCTTTAACCTTTTGGAATTCCATACATTTGGTGATGTATCCAACAATCTCTTTCTTCATACCTGGCCAAAAGTAATGGCTCTTGACTGTTGCCACAATTTTCTGATATCCAGGGTGCCCTGCATAAGGCACATTATGCATTTCATGCAAAATCATACGTTACAAGTCCTCGACATTAGGTACATAAAATATGTTTTTGTACAGAAGTGTTCCGTCAGTTTCCAATTTATAATTTTCCACTTTCTGTGGCATCTTACCTTGCTGTAGCTTTGCTACCAAATCCATGTACTACAAATCTGTATCTGCAACCTCCAAAATTATACTTTTAATATCATTTTGGTACATGCTAATGGATGTAGCATGAAATTCATGCACTCTCTTGCTGAGTGCATCAACCACTTTATTCTCCTTCCCTTTGATATGCTTGATATCAAAATCGTACTCACAGAGAAATTCAAGCCACCTACTCTGTCTAGCGTTCAAGGTTGGCTGATCAAACAAGTACTTCATCCTGTTATGGTATTTCCTCAGTTCGAACCTCCTTCCCATGAGGTAATGCCTCTATTTCTTTAGAGCATGTACTATGGATGCCAACTCCAAATCATGAGTTGCATAGTTCCTTTTGTGTTCTTTCAACTTTCTGGATTCATAAAAAATTAGGAATCCATTATGACTGAGGACTCCTCCCAGTCCTTCTTTGCATGCATCTGTGCACGCCATAAAGTCTTCATTCAGATATGCAATCCTCATGATTGGAGCACTGGTTAATAGTTTCTTCAATAGCTGAAAGCTTTTCTCACAATTCTCTGTCCACTGAAACTTCTTCTCTTTCCTTTGCAAGGAAGTGATAGGGTGAGTTATCCTCGAGAACCCTGTGATAAAACTTTTGTAATAACCAACTAATACCATGAAGGATCTAATTTCTATCACATTATTTGGCATTGACCATCCTCTAATGGCCTCAATCTTCTCGGGATCTACAACTATCCCATCCTTCGAGATAATATGCCCCAAGTAATGGATCTTCTCGTGATAAAACAAGCACTTTCTCAACTTGGCATATAGTTGGTGCTCTCATAGCACCTGCAACACCATCCTAAGATGTTTCTCATGCTCTTCCTTCGAATTGGAATACACCAGAATGTCATCTAGGAAGACTATGACAAGATTGTCTAGATAGTCCCTGAATACACCATTCATCAAGCACATAAAAACAATGGGTGTGTTCGACAGTCCAAACGGAACCACTGTGAACTCATAATGACCATACCTTGTTCTAAAGGAGGTCTTGTTGATGTCTTCATCCTTTATCCTTACCCGGTGATATCTTGATTTGAGGTCTATCTTTGAAAATATCTTCGCATCCTTTAATTGATCAAAGAGGTCATCAGTCCTTGACAGAGGATACTTGTTCTTAATAGTTACTTTGTTTAACTATTTGAAATCGATACAAAATCTCAATGTCTTGTCCTTCTTCTTCACAAACAGGACTGGGGCACCCCAAGGTGACACACTTGGGTGTATGTACCCCCTTCTTTAGAATCTCTTCAAGCTGCAATTACAACTCTTTCAACTCTGGCATACTCATTATGTAAGGATATTTCGACACTGGAGCTTCTCTAGGCATTAAGTTTACAAAGAAATCAATATCTCTCTTTGGGGGTAATCTGGGTACCTCTTGAAATACATCTTCAAACTCCTTTAGTACCACATGATCTCCAATACTTGACACCTTATCCCTAGATGCTTCCTCCACATGGGCTGCAAATAATTGTCAGCCTTTCCTGTAGCACTTCTTCAGCTACATTGCTGAAATTTCTCTGATAGCAATAGCTATAGGAACTCCTTGAATTGTTTTCCGATTTCTTTCCTCATCCAAGCAAGTGACTGCCTTGTTATGAAACTCCAAGATGGCATGTTGTTGGTCCAACCAGTCCATCCCAATTAGACAATCATAAGAACCTAAAGGCAAAACATTCAATTCAACCTTTGTGCTCATTCCATTCATGTCCACTGGACAGGACTTAACCAACTCAGTGACTTTCCTCTTGGTCCATGTAGCCAACTGCACTAACCAAGACTTTTCATGTTTTTTTCTTGACAAATGAAAACTTTCCACCACTCTAGGATATACATAACTATGGCTAGCCCCTGAATCAATTAAAATAGTAAATGGTTGGTTGTTAATCATACCTTCTACTTCAATCATGTGTGACTGATATTCAACTTGCTTGTTGTCTATGTCTGCGTAGATCCTTGGCATTATACTTCCCTTGTCCTCCACTGTTTCAACTTGTTGAACATTGTGGACAACTCTCACTTTTCCATTTTTGTGGGGAAAATCTTTGTACTTATGGTTTCCCTGACAACCCCAACACTGAATGGGTGTCTGTCTTGGCCTTTGTTCCCCTATTTCAGCCATTCTCAACTCTCTAAATAATGGCTGTCCTTGAGGACTATTTTTGAAAAAGGGAGGTTTGTTTCCCTTCTACCTCTGTTCTTTCTTGAACTTCCTCTGGTCATCCCAAGCCTTCTGAAAGGTAGGCTTTTCTATTTGCTACTCATATAAGCATTTCTCTCTTCTTATCATTTCTTCCATGGTTTTTGGGTCATCATACTAGATATTGTCCCCAATGGAAGGTGGCAATCCACTTAGATACCTCTGAATCTTGACAATTTCTTCTTTGATGAATGGAACATACTTTAGCAATTTCAAAAACCTACGTTCATACTCATCAATGGTCATGCTGTCTATCTTGAGTTCAAAGAACTCTTTCATATTTCTATCATAATATATCTTAGTCAAATACTTCTTCTCGAAATACCTCTTGAATTCTTTCCAAGTGATATCTTTCTCTCTAATGTGTTGCAACTGCACAAGTTGATCCCAACACATGGATGATTTTCCTTTCAGTTGATACATCAAAATTATTCCTTCTGCATGAGAGGAATAATTATGTAGTTGGAAGTATTTCCTCATACCAAGAAACCATGTTTCAACATCTTTCTCCTTCTGATGTTCTCCATCAAACGTAGGAGGCTTAATCTTGTTCATCTCTCCCTTCAATTCATCCACTCCAGATTTTTTGTGCTTTCTGGTAGGAGATGGGTTTTAGCTACTGTGTGTCCTTCTCTTGGAGCGAACTTGGGAGTGATGATGGTGTCTACCAACACTCCTTGACCTTATTCCCTCATAAGTCTAGTGACTCCCTGTTCTGCTCGAGTCACTCTCCTTCTCCAACTTATTTTCTACTCTCTCCAAACTCTTTAACAACTTTATGTTAAATTCACCTTGTTTTTCCTGAACTTTTCTGAGTTTTCTAATATCTTCTCGGCGATTTTGGGCATCTTTTTGCAATCCTTCAATGATATTCCTCATGTTTCCTTCCTTATATATCTCCTCTCCATGGACATTGGAGTTCGATCCTTCAACTCCCAAATGAACATCCATTCTTTTTGCTTCATCCTCGGAACTGGAAGCAGTCTATGCTCTTTCTATTTCTTTTGCACTCAGTGACAACTCTATCCGGTTTTGGAAATTGCTAAACTTTTGCATCACAATGTGCAGACAACCGGAATTTGTCAGTTCATTATTCCTCAACAATTTCCACAGCATTCATAAACAACTTGATTCAAGAAAACATTCAATTTCCATGAATTTTCCAAGATCTTCTCGGCTATGTGGTGCACTCAGGCCTTAGCCCTTTTCTCTTAGTTTCCCAACCAACGTGACCAAGGCTCATGACCAAGAACTATATCTCAAGGTTCTCTAATCAGAACTTCAGGGTTTTGGGTTTTAGGGTTTCAGGATTTCGGTCCTGGAGGCTCTCACACTCGCTTCCCTCTCCAACCCTCGACTTCCGAACTTTCGACCTTTCTAGCCACTGGGCTCACAACACAACTGTCACCAACCACGGTGGTGACATGTGGTGTACTTAAGAAGGTCCATGTTACCTCAGGTGACGTCATCCGGCCCCACTACATCTAATTTTCCTTTGGGCCCACCGGCATGTGGCATAGATCCCATGGTCCACATCCATCCAAGTGATGCCAACCTAACCCATTACTTTGGCTCTTCAGGATTTTGCGATTTCGGGCTTCAGGAGTTTGTGCATCATCACATCCCACTTCTCCCGGGATCTGAACTCCTGGGAAGAGATATTTTTCCCAGATCTACGGTGTAGATCTTCTCGGGTTTTCAGGGTTTCGAGTTTCAGAAGTTTGCACCTCAGTGCACCCTGCTTTTCTTGATAGACGAATTCCTGAAAGGCTTCCTGGATATCCTTCCGACACCTTCTCTGGATCTAACGGTCATAAATGTCTCTCCTTCCGAATAGATCCTACGGCTCCCACACTCCAAGTGTTGAGCTCTCTCTCTCCATGGTCAAAAACCACACTGGTTACAGTTTTATTCTACCGCTACTTCTCCTGATGTTCGTACACAACCAAGTACCCCGTTGGCACTCAGAAACATTCTAAGTTTCAAAATTAGTCCTCTAGACACAATTTCCTCTCGAAACCTCGGGTCCAAAGACCACTTATCCGGCCCATCCAAGCTCAGCCTTGAAACCTGGGGATCTGATACCATATTGTAACATCCCTAGCCACCCACAAATCAGGCAACGCTACTACGCGGAAACATTCTCATACTTATGTAGTATTCATTTAAATGAATTTAACTGGTTTAACTGAGTAAACATATAATTACTGCTAACATACAAAATTAATGAAATCATCAGTAAAAATAATTGCAATGGAATAGATGATAATACCGCAAGCATCACAGACATGCATTTTAATTGGAATTAAACAAATGCATATACTTATCTTTGAAACTGTAGTAACTCCACCAACCACGTCAGACCTTCCACGAACATCCCAGCCTTAGACCTCACTGCTCATCATGCTCAACAGTGGGTCACCCCCGAGCTGGGACTAAGCTCCACCCAAGGCAAGAGAATACTGATCTAGGTTGAGGCTACATGAAAAATACACAGAGCCATCAGAAGTATTCTCTCCATGAGCCTTCTTACGCCCACTACTCATAGACTCTCATTACCCACATGCCTGTTCTGCCCAAGAGTATACACCATCACAAGCACAGTCCATCAATGCTTTACATCCCCTCTGGGCCTCGTCAATAGGATGGATCAAGAATTATTAGAGCTCCATAGCTAGTGCTGGACTCTCTCTAGAAGAAAACCACTCTCAACAGACTCTCTCACCTAGAGAGAGTTGCTCACAAGCCTGACAACCGGCCTCTTCTACCACAGTCTGACAACCCGGTTCTTCCACCAGTTGCCAATTCAATTCCTGCAAGTTTAGGATAACAACAACAACAACAACATTTGGTTAATTCACAAGTGACAACAACAACAGGAAGATGAGGTGTGGAACTCGGAAATGACTACAGGCCACTCAAACACAACATTGTTCAGGTACACCGGTTTGTAGGGTGTGTGACAAGAAATTCACGTAGAGGTCCAACATAGACTCTACGGTTCATACAGAGGGTGTATCAGCTTCACAAGATAATGTCACAGGATTTGGGTTTCAGAGCCGTGTGAGGGTGTGCATGCAGAAATCAGACGAAAACATTCTCGTTTTCAGACAGTCGATGGAAGAATGGAGGATGAACCCCTGACTTAGCTGATGCTTCATCCTTTAATCACATGCGCCTAGGTCGACACTTGTCTTACTGGAGATGCATGTGTTCCCTTTTGCACACTTGGAGCTGCATGTATTGCCCCTCCTAGGACTTAGGATAAAAACATACACTTCACATAGCTTTTGGAATAATAATAAATTATTATTCCTAAGGAATTAAGCCCCTAAGCTTAGCCCCTAGGCTCAACAATTAGCCTCTCTTTCCAACCTTTGAACCCCTTTTTCCTTACCCACCTTGTGGAAGCTTAGTCCCCCATCACTCTTTATTCATGATCGGTCTGCACACAACAATGTTTAATCTTTATTAATGTTATGCATATTACATATACAAAATCAGGCTTCTGGCCTTAATACTTAGGCTCTTCGGCCTAATAAACACATAAGCCTACCATCTTATCAATACTCGGCTCACCAACCTACAAAAATGATTTACAATTCATAAACATGATTACAATAGGGCTCATCCTTGGGGATATTACAATATGCCACACCAGAGTTTCAAGTAATGATTGCAGATGGAGGTACCAGAAATTGTTCAGGGAAATGCCATAGTATTAAGCTCAACACGGGGGAGTATTTTCTTGATATCCCCATGATTTCCATCCAAATAGGGGGTGATTATATTGTATTTGGGGTCCAATGGTTACAATCATTGGGACCAATGCCCTTAATGTTCAAGATTGTTTCATGAGATTTTGCTCATATGGAAAGGAAATTGAGCTTAGAGGTATCCAAAGGAAACCATATAAAATGACAAGGTCTAATAGAGTGACAAAATTACTCAAAAATGGACACCATGGTGTAGTTGCACAATTGTGCTCACTTGATGTTCAAACATCTATATCCTCTGGTCAACAAGACCTCCAAATAGTTATCAACAATCATTACAAGGTATTTTGTGAAATGCCTAAGGGTATTTCACTTGCTCGAGATCATGACCATGTTATTCATTTGCAACCAAGAAGTGTACCACTTAACATTAGGCCTTACACGTATCCATATGCATATAATAGTGATATTGAGTGCATGATCCATGAAATTTTAGAGGAAAACATCATTCAACCTAGCCAAAGTTATTTCTCTTCACCGGTGGTGATGGTTACAAAAAAATATGGTTCATGATGTATGTGTTCAAATTATAGACAGCAAAACAAAATGACCATCAACGATATGTTTCCTATTCTTGTCATTGATGAATTATTAGATGAATTACATGGAGAAAACTTATTTACTAAGTTGTATATTCATTCAGGATATCATCAAATCAGAAGGAGACATGAAGACATTCCTAAAACATCTTTTCAAACAAATGAAGGTCATTATGAGCTTTTGGTTATGCCATTTGGACTTACTAATGCACCTTCAACATTTCAAAGCTTGATGAATTATATTTTCAATCCCTTCCTTAGAAAATTTGTGTTGGTATTTTTGGATGATGTACTAATATACAACAAATATTGGGAAGACCATGTACAACTTGTTGACAAAGTATTACAACTATTTGAAGAGAAACAATTGTATGCAAATCCTTTCAAGTGTGCCTTTCGGGTTCAAGAAGTGGAATATTTCAGTCATATTGTATCTCATGAAGGAGTAAAAGGGGACCCTAATAAAATTAAATCTATGAGGGAATGGACGATTCCCAAAACCTTGAAGAAACTTAGAGGATTCTTAGGGTTAATAGGATATTATCAAAATTTTGTCAATAATTATGGTCAAATAGAAACACCTCTAACAACATTATTAAAGAAATAATTATTTTCTTGGACTGAAGAAGCAACCAAATATTTTGATAAAATTAAGGAGGCTATGTGTACTACTCCCATATTGGCCACACCAGACTTTACAAAAGCATTTATCGTGGAGTGTGATGCTTCAAGCCATGGAATTGGTGCATTTTTAATGCAATAAGGAAGGCCTATTGCCTTTGAAATCAACCAACGTAAAGGAGAAAACTCAGTCAAACCCATTTATGAAAAATAAATGTTGGTCATACTACATGCAATTTAGAAATGACGCCCTTACCTAATAGGAAGACACTTCAAAGTAAAAGCAGATCATGATAGTTTGAAATAATTCTTGGAGAAAATATTATCTTCAGAAAAGAAACAAAAATGGATTACAAAGATGCTAGGTTATGACTTTGAAATTATCTACAAAAAATAAAAAAATAATCTTGTGGCAAATGCCCTTTCAAGGAAAGAAGAAGAAACAAAAGGTTCACTATGTGTTATTTATATTCCACAATATAATAGGGTGGAATAAGAAAGGATAGAATGTAAGCAAGATCATGAGGTATGCAAGATCATTCAACTACATGAGGACCCTAGTTCACTAGACAATTTTTTATGGAAGAATGATTTGTTATGATATCATGATCACCTATATTTGTGTAAGAATTCCAAACTCAAACAAAAGGTCCCTTTGAAATTTCACATTTGTCCTATACATAGATGGTTTTAGGGGATAAATTTCTCCAATAGGATAATTTTCCATAGTTTTTCCCAAAAATGATTCACCAATTTCCATTTTTTCTAAGAAGGACTCGCCCAGATTCCATAGAATAAAATTATTTTATCTTAAAAATCGCCAAAATTTTATAGAAACTATAGAAAATGCTTAGAAATTTGAATATTTTTACAAATTTATTGCCAAAAATTTTACATATTCATATTAAAGACTAATAATATTAGCCCATGTTTCTACATTTTAATATAAATTTCCATCCTTAAAATTATACCTACTCCTATAGGAGGACATTCAGGATTATATAAAACATACCATAAGATCAAGAAGAATTTTTTCTCGGAAGGTGTTAAAAGTGATGTTCAAAAGTTTGTATTTGAATGTTTAGTATGACAATAGAATAACGGAGAAACAATCAAGATGTCAAGTCTCCTACAACTATTATCTATACCAATTCAACGTTGGGAAGAAGTTTCAATGGATTTTATTACATGTTTACCCAAATCCAAAGGAAAGACTGTCATCATGGTAGTAGTGGATTGACTGACAAAACACGCCATTTTTCTCTATCATTTTCATCCTTTTAAATCAAGTATAATAGCTGCAACATTGATGGAAACCGTTCAAAAGCTACATGGAGTCCCCAAGATTATTGTAAGTGACAGAGATCCATTTTTCACTGGAAATTTTTGGACTGAAACATTTTTTTGTTTGGGTACTCAATTGGCTCACAACTCATCTTACCACCCTCAATCCAATGGGGAAATTGAGATTCTGAATAAATGTCTAGAAGGATAAGTTCATTTTTTTTCATCTGATAAACAAACACAATGGGTCAAGTGGTTGTCTTTAGCGGAATTTTGGTACAACACATCCTTCCATAATTCATCAAAAAATTTCCCATTTCTGGCACTTTATGGATATCATCCTCCATCCAAAACATCACCCTTGAAAGGGAATACAAAGGTTCAAGCGTGGAGGACCACATACGGAACCAACAAGAAGTTCTCAAACTATTGAAGGACAACTTGGTTATGGAACAAAATAGAATGAAAAAACAAGCATATCAACATTGTGGTGAAAGGGAATTTGAAGTGGGGGATTCGGTTTTTCCGAGGCTACAACCTTATAAACAAATGTCCCTCAATAAACAAATGAAGGACACTAAATTAACACCCAAATAGTATGGCTCCTATAAGTTGTTTTGAAGGATTGGAAGTATGGCTTAAAAATTGCAGTTGCCTCCATATTCACTTGTACATTTAGTCTTCCATGTTTCTTGATTAAAGAAGGTAATTGGCAACAATATCCCAATCCAAAATATTTTATCAGATATTAATGAAGAAGGGAAAATCATACTAGAAATAGAAACAATCCTTGAAACAAGGATTAAGCAACTAATAAATTGAGCAATCACGGAGTACCTCATCAAATGGAAGAACATACCAGTGGAAGAGAAAATATGGGAAGATAAGTTCTTCATACAAAAACAACCACAATTAGTCAAGTGTTGAGGGAAACACTTGTTTGAAGGGGAGGTTCATATTAAGACCTAGAAAAATCCCCATTTTATGTGTAAAAACCCTTATCAAGCCCTAGATATTGAATTATTACATTTATAGTATTATAATTGTATGTCTACTAGAACCCTTCATGGTACCCTTTCATTATAAGTGTACCCTTTGTCTCCTATATATATACCAAGGATATCTATTCTTAGGATCATATTATCTCATCTCATATTGTATTCTGAATTGGATGTACTGTAAAAGGATATTTCCCCCTCGAAGCGGACTGCATTCATTGACTTTTTATCATTTTTTAAGGTGTCGGATCATAACATTTTCCCACTCTTTAGAAAGAGAAGCTAGGAAGTGGTTTACGAACCTGCTAAATGGTTCTCTGAGAAACTAGGTCTAATTCCATGAAAAATTCCTAAAAACATGGGGGTGAAAAAGGATTATAGGTATCATATCACTAAGTTTAATGCCTCAAGGAAGAACAATGGTGAAACGACCCATGAATTCTCCAACATAATCTACAAGTTATATTATCAAATATGTGAAATTGTTAAAGATTCAGAACCTACAACAATGGTGGCTTATGTTGTTTCTTTTTTAGTAGACTTTACATTACATTTGAGAGAAATAAAGTCACTTGATTTGGATTCCTTTTTCAATGGAATTGAATATCTATAAAGCATCATGAAGGCCTCAAGGATACAAATCATGACTAGATAGGACCCCCCCATAATGAAGGGACTTCCAAGACAGAAAGAAAGGTAAGGAGACTAAGGTCTCCTCAAGCACTCAAGAGAACTTATCTTTGGAGGAAGTGACCAAGTTAATGAGGTATATGGATAATTACCTCACCATGGTAAAGCAAGGGTAGGTTTCCCATGATTTTATAGGGCTTTCACCAAGGAAAATAAATCATCCCCCCAAAAACAAACTTTAGTTCAGGAGGAGTCCAAATATGTTGCAAAGATAAAATAGGCCACAAGAGCCTAAAATACCAAAAACATCAAGAGAACAAGCCAACATGATGGTTCCGCCACCCCTCTACTATGAATATTGTTATGAATGAGGAGGAGAAGAACCTATATATTATCCTATGGGTCTCAATATGCTTTTTCATCCAAATGATAACCTGAAAGTGGCAAGTGACTATTTCCCCCTTCTTGGATTTGATGGCCTCCTCATGATGGAGGAATAAGAATAACTCCAAGGGGAAAACATATGTCTACAAGAATAAGAACCCATATACTATCCCCAACCTAGCTATGAATGGTCTATGATAATATCATGGCTGAGGTGAGGAGGAAGTATGAGCTAATACCTAGGTTGAATTACCTTAATTTTAGGAAGGAAGAAGTATTAAGGAGGGCCGAAAATTCCATAAGAGAGGAGCTCAAGGTTCTTGAAAATTCAAGGAAAGAGATAATGCCTAGATCATCTGATTTCTAGACACCAATGATTTCAGTAATAAAAGAACCAAAATTATCTGACAATTTTAAAGGATCACTCATTCTAGGAAATGGAGGGAAGGTCCCCATGCCACTCATATATATATATATATATATATATATATATATATATATATATATATATATATATATATATATATANCACACATATATATATATATATATATATATATATATATATATATATATATATATATATATATATATATATATATATATAACCCTCTTTTGTTTCCTCCTCTCCATATCAATTGTGAACTCAGTAAAATAAAAATACCGATGTCACTTTTTGAAGTTATTAAATATTATTTTCATTAAAAATAAGTGTCTACATGTTTTGGGATAAATGAGAAACCTCAATGTTCACCTACTAAAACTCTCAGCCAACACAGGATATAAATGTTTCCCAAGGACCTAATGTGATGACCTTGTATAGTGAAGCCCCTCTGCAAGCATATTATATCAACCTCCAACATGATTCCCCCAAGGTAATACTAAGAAATCTTCCAAATGAGAATAAACAACTAGGCCCCCTTTATACATCACCTTAGAGCTTCAAAACCTTCACCTCCATAATTATTTATATGATTTCAGAGCCTGCCATTCACTAAAGCCTTTAATAATAATGTATAAATTAAAACTTGACATCACTATACCCTACAAAAACTTGTATACTTGTATTATTGTAACATCACTACTAACTAATCAACTTAAATTAGCAGTTTCACTTAATTACTATGTTTAAGAAGTAATTGATTAAATAGATATTAAAAAAATTATATATATATTTTTATCAATGTAATTCAACATAACAATAAAATTTAAATCTTCCTTGATAAATTGTCAACTAGATCATAATATATATGATGCCACTCTTAAATTGAAATACAAAGGAGATGGATATACCATTGATTATTAAATTAATATTACCCATAGCCAACATATTGACATTTTGTTAAAAGTTCTGATCTACAACTTAACAATACCTACTAGCATAATAGTACTAACACGATCCTTAGAAAGCTTATACAATTATCCAAGCATTAACATTAAATTGTAACATCCGATATCACTAACATATTAATTAGTTATCAACATTATCAACGAAATGTTTTTCAATTTCATAACGCTTTAACTATATAATGAATAGTTCTATTACTAATCACCACTATTGTATTCTTAGAATTCCTTATTAGCATTAGTTCTTAATGAATACATATAACAATTTAATTGAATACGTATACATATAACAATTTCTTACCTAGATACGTCTCAGTTTAGATACAGGTTCACTATTATTTGGTGTTCGCAAATACTAGAATTGGTTTTCTTCTATAAGTGTAAAATTACTTTCTTCCAGGACTAGCATTAAAATTGCATTCAGTTACTCCTAAATTTTTAGGGAGGTTCAACAGTTTCATTAGTGTCCAAGGTGACCATGAAATTTTAAGGGTCGATGAAAACTGCGTATATATAATTATAGAATCAAAATCATTATATATATATATATAATCGGACCTAACTTCTCCAAGCAATTTATGAGCTTTATTGTATTAGTCATTAATTGTCTTGGCATAATCTATTAAATTTCACAGGATTTAAGTATAAATTCACCAGTAACATAAACTAAGGCGTTGATGGAATAACTCAATCGTTAATAAGCAAATAAGAAAATTATCTTATATTCGACACCGATTTTGGCATACCTCAAAATCAATAGTTTAAGCATGCATTTTCTCCAATGCACAAATCTAAGCTACCTTGGGCTGAGCCTTACCTCGAATTTCCCAACGACAGTCGCTCGGCGTAATTGGACACTCAAAAAAATTAAACAAACGTACCTAGTTTCAACAACAGGTTAACTACACGCGAACTCCACTAGAGTTGAGTCATAACCATTATTGGCGTTCAACTTAAGATGGGTCCCACTCGACAAGATCAAATTACTAGCTAGACAATCTACTTTTAATGACAATATATCGATAACAAAATGTTGAAATATGCACTTGAGAATGGGAGGGGTGGGTGTATCAGTTTCTGAGAATTTGACTGCTTTTCACACTTTCATAGATTAATTTAATTAACTTAATAATATATATGAAGCTCAATTAATTATTCATAAACATTTGTAACATAAAATGTATGAAGTAGATAAAATATTTTTCTTTTATTTATTTAACTTGAATGAATACAAATAAAATCAATTCTTTAATATCTTCAACTTCAACTGAATATGAGAGATCCAACTCTTTGATACAAGACCCAACTTGTAGTTTTCAGATTCAACTGAGATATGAGGAATCCAACCCTCATAACAAGACCCAACTTACTGATCTTAGATCCAACTGAGATGTGAGGAATCCAACCCTCATAAAAAGACTCAGCTTGTAAACAAGCACCAACCTGATAAAATGAACTTCCATTCAATCCATTATATATATATATATATATATATATATATATATATATATATATATATATAATCTACCAAGACACAATTCTTTCACCATACCTTTCTGTTTATATAGTATTCCAAAGGTATGACATTGAACCACTGTGTCTTTTAATAATGAACCATTGCACCCTTTCATTTAATTAATTCTAAATATTTTTTCATTAAGCTTTTTATTTATTTATTCATAATTCTCATGATTTAACTCTTCTTTAATAATGATTGTTTATCGGTTCATTAGTCCACAGATATCGAATTGTTGTTAATTCGGTTCTTAATCAATAGGTCCTACCTTCAATCCAAAATTCTTGTGACCGTGGGCTTAAAACCACAAACTTTATCCATTTCAAACGTTGTTTTGTTTAGTGTTTTTCTTCTTTTCCCCTTTATTCTCCTACATGAGACCATATTCAAATTTCCGAGGGCTTATTTAATTCTAGGCCCTTTTGCGCTCCTTGTTATCTTCTTTACCTTATCATGCGACTGATGCTGAAACCAAGTCCTCTGGTACTCCGGCCTTTGGGATTTTCAACCTTTGCAATCTTCCAACTCCCCCGAAGTAAATTCCGCCGAAGTGCATATACTCTATTCACTAGTATATCAGATAGTTTTGACTTAATATATGGTTGAGTGGACGGTCCCCGCAAACTCAAAAAGGTGTTTTGTTAATGGCCTTCTCATTGTGCTCTTTTTGGATCTTCATCGTGAATCTTCCTTCTCGACGGACGATTAAATATTACTTCGGGGCTTTAGCACTCTGGGACTCTAGGTTGCTAGAAACATGAAGTAGTTCAATTCCTTCGAAGGTTTACGTACCGAATAATTCATAACACAAAGATGACCACTTGTTGTTGGTTAACATATCATGGTTACTCTATCCTTCCACTATGCTTGATCTAACAGTCATGAGAGAACCTGGAGGATCTTAGATCAACGACCAACATTAGTTCACGACTTCGACCTTTGGCGCTTCAAGCATTTTCCTAGTAGGAGATGTTGAACATACCCGGATGCTGTGATGTGGCTTGCTGAAATCACTCAATATGACGTGAACCCTAATTCTGTGTGCCACGTGTCACCCTGATTTGTGACTTTTAGAGTCCTTATGTGAAATATCAACCTTGACACTTCTCACCATTTGATTGGGCCACATGTCATATTCGTATTTTTCCACATTTCTTACTTTGTGACTTTGGTACTTCGTGGCTTCGAGATTTTTGAAATTTTTGTATTATCCTTCGATTATTTCTGAAGTGCCGAATAGATCTACCACCATATATTTTCAATTGTCTTGATCCTATGGTCTTCGTTTATTTCAGAACTCTGGGGTTCAGGAGTTCTTCGTTTATCTGAGTTGTTTATCGCTGGAGTAGGTCAAGGCCAGAGTTGACCACCTTCTTCCTTGGTGCACTCTGAATATATCAATGGTTGAAGGGATTTCCTATTCTTCCTTTAATCTGACCGTCGAGGGGAGTTCGTGACTTCATGGCTTTGACCTTCGAGTAAATTTACCTGTTCTAGACTTCTTTTCGCCATAGTGGTCAGCAATGGAGTTGACCACCATTGGACTCACCTATCATTATCCAACGGTCACCATGCATTGCCCAGATCTGATGGCCGTCATTCACTTCAGGACTTTGGAGCTCTGACCTTTGGGTGAACTTACATGTTTCAGACTCTTTTTTGCTAAAGTGCTCAGCATCGGATTTGACCACCTTCTTTCCTTTAGTGTGATATGATGGTTCAACATTTCCATTCCATATCAATAGTCAGTGCTTAAATCTAGATCAAATCTTGATCTAACAGCTGATAAACCATCTGAATCTCCTTCCTAATCGACTAAAGGAGTTATTTCGTGACTTTGGGATTTCATGGATTCTTACTTGTTTCCAGTAATCGTCGAAGTGGAAAAGTTCTAGAGTACCGAAGATTTATATCTCCTTCTTGATCCAACGATTGAGAAATGACCCAAATTTTCTCCATAAGATTTGACGATTGACTTTTTTTTTCACGATTTTGATGGTTTCAAGACTTCGTGTCTTATGGGGTCCGCTTATCCTATCCTTCCACTTGATTATATTTGACGATCATGATAGATCCCAAATTAATCTAACTATTGTTGTAACTCTATCCTTTACGAGGGATTCTTCTGTGTAGGCTCTGGCTTCTACGTGATCTGATGGTCTAGGATTGTCCCAAGAACTACATCAACGGACACGATTCTTCCTTGATTCTTTTGTAGTTTTTGCTGTGGGGATTTCAATCCTGATAGCACTTCTGCAATGCACTCTCCCTTCTTAGCTTTCCTTCATCCTTTCCAAAATACCTTAACATTTCATGCTATGATTCTATGTGTGTATTCTTTGTAGAATCTCCCCGCTATATCTCATGATCTTTAATAACATAGGATCACCGTTGATCTTATCATGATTAACACCGATCATGAATTTCTTTAGTCCCAAGGAGATCTTCCTCTGCCCCAAGGTGATAGTCCTTTTCCTATGATTAATATACATGTTTGACTCATGTTTCCATCAATGACAACACACAACCAATAAATCCAACAATCTCCCCCTTTGGCATTAAGGGAAACATATCTATAAAACAAATACTTTTGCTTCCCCTATCATTGATCTCATTTTTAGATTGGAGGATTGAACTTTTACTTTATACCAAATAATGATATCAAATTTGTTTTATTGTTTTTCTCCCCCTTTGACATCGATGAAAAAGAGTTAAACTTTTACTTTTTTCCTCCCCTCTTGAATGTGCCAGCTGTTATCTCAATCTCTTGGGATTTAGTGTTCAATCAGGTAGTCTTATTGATACCAATGTTTTTTAGTGATAAAGTATTTTAAAAATAATCCAATAACTTTCTCATTTGATGACCAAATTAAATACTCCCCCTGAGTTTTTACTGTTTCATAGGGTTTTACTATCTTCTCCTTTGTCCTCAAGGACAAGGGTGAAAATCTTACTGATATTCTTGATATGTTTCTGTATTCTTCTTGATATTTTGTTTTTTCACATGAATACTATTGATCGATACCAATTCAATTAATTTCTATTCTTCAACCAATTTATTATCTTATTCACAGTCCTTCGACTCTGTAGAAGCCAACTTCAACTTATGTCCCTTAGAAATAAGATTGAATTGGTCCTTTCATTTGTTGTTTGTACTGCTGCCTCAAATAATTAAAAAATGCTTTAGTTTCTCATGATACTTAGGCTATAATCCACTTCTAACCCGGTTGGGCCCTCCATATTATTAATCATGTTTTCCCTTCCTTTTATTCATATTTTTCATTGAGGGGAAATTTAGTAGTTCATGAAAATACCTTTGGAAAACTTCGAAGATTTTCATTTCTCAATTCTTCTGGTTGATATGTTATTGAAGATTCATCATTATCATCATTGTTCTGTGTAAGTGAAACTTCTTCATTTTCTTCTTTGGTATTTTCTTTTTGCATTTTTATTTCATTGGTTAATGTACTCTTGATCTGCATGATATCATCAGGATATGCTATTGTGTCATATTCTTCTTTAGGAACTTTCATTTCCCAAGTTTGATCCATTTCATATTTAAATATATGAATTTCACATTCCTTATTAGGAACTTCACCCATCATTTTCTTGTTATCAATTTCTTCATTTTCAGGTGCCAGATCATCTCTCTTGCTTTCTATTTCAGATTTTCTTCTCCATACCTTTTCATGAGATATTTTGTTTGTAGGATTTTTCTTTTCTATATTTGTTCTTTGAGACTTGTCATTTCTTTGTTTCTTCCAACCTTCATTAGATTTTCTTCCTGACTTGTATGAATTATTTCTCCTGGATTGTCTTCTTGATTTTCTACAGTTTTGGGATTTATGACCAAACCTATCACAGTTGTAACATCTCATTGTATGATAAAACTTTGTTGTGTGGACAAAGTAATTGCACCTCCAACATCTTATTGAGTTATTGGACCGTCCTGAATTTTTCTTTTCAATATTCTTGCATTCCAATGCTTTGTGACCAAAGTTACTACAAGAAAAGAAATAACCATTGAAGGTGTTTCCATACTTGGGTTTGTTGTGACATGCGAAGTTTGTCTTGTGATATGTTTCTTGTTTTTGACTTTTATAGCTTCCTTCCTTGACAAATTTCATGGCTTGTTTTAGGTTTGTGATTGTACCTTTTTCTTTTGAGGAGTATGATCCTTTACCATGTTTTTGAATGGTGCTCCATTTTCCACCTTCTTCTTTCTTATTGTATCCAAGACCGGTTTTGTCATCAGTTGGTCTTTGACTATTCCAGATCCTATCTAAGATAGCTAAGATGTTCTGGAATTTGACAGTTTCTTTTTTATTTTCATTCTTCTTTTTTAGGTTGATAACTTCCATTTCCAACATGTGACATGTTTCTTCCTTTTTAGTCAATTGAATCTTCAAAGATTCTTCTTTTTCCTTAGCTCTTTCAAGTTGAGTCTTTAGATTGATGACTATTTCTTATGTATCATTCAAGACTTATGTGCAGTTATTATTTTTTCCATATGTTTTTAACTCTTCTATATTTTTTGTTAGATCAACAACTTCATTCTTCAATCTTTTGATTTCTTCCTTGTTTTCTAGCCAAATCCTTTTGAGATTGATGGCTTCCAATTCCAACCTATGGCATGATTCTTCCTTTTTAGTTAATTTGATCTTATGTGCTTCTTCATTTTTCTTAGCTTCTTCAATTTGAGTCATTAGAGTTGCATTAGTACTTTCATCTATATTTTTGAATTTAATAATTTCCAATTCCAACATGTGACATGATTCTTCTCTTTTAGTTAATTGGATCTTCTGGGCTTCTTCATTTTTCTTAGCTTCTTCAAGTTGATTTTTTAGATAGATGACCATTTATTTTGTCTCTTCTAGTATCTTTTCTTGTCACGTCTCTTCAATTATTCCATTTCTTATGTTAGATTAGCAACTTCGGTCTTCAATCTTTTGATTTCTTCTTCTTTGTCTTCTAGCTGAATCTTTTGTTCATCCTCTTCATGGTTAGATTGATCTAACTGTTGTAGTAGAAACATATATTTCTTTTGAAGTTTTTCCAACTCTTCAAAAGTGCACATAACTGTGTATTCAAGTTGGTTAAGAAAATCCTTAGTTACTTCAATATATAGACCATTTGTTGGTTCCATACTAATCACTTGAAATGTAGTTATAACATCATTCTTAAAATCCAATAATTTTTCTTTAGTGAATACAGAGGTATTCATCAATTCCTTTATGTAGTAGTCTTCTCTATTGATGACTGGGGTTTGCATCAATTCTTTGATGGAATTTTCGTCTTCTGTGTTTTGTTATTTATTTTGATCATAATTCTCTTTATCTATATTTTGTTCTTCAATTTGATTTGATTTCTCCATTTCTGAGTTTTGTTCTTTAATATGATTGGATTTTTATATTTCTTTGTTTTGTTCTTTATTTTTATAAGAATTATCTAGCTAGATCCATATCACTTTAGCAAAGGTGCAGTGTCCCATCTTTTCTTTGAATTGGTTTGACAGTCCGTTCTAGATTTCCTTTAATGCCATTGAATTAATTTTCTTTACTTCTTTTGTCGATTTGGTTATGTTCTTTGAGGTAGTTGAGTACCAAGGTTTATATATTACTGAATCCCAAACACAAAATACTCTTGATTTCAGATACCATTTAGTTCCTTCCCTCCATGAAGAGTATTTTGTTCCATCAAATAAGGGAGCTTCATTTGCGGAAAGAGACATTAGTCCACCCATTTCTTCAGAATCTACCTTCCAATGTTTAAACTGTGTTGAAGGCACCTGCTCTGATACCAATTGTTAAAATATACACTTGACACTGAGAGGGGGGTGAATCAGTGTCTGAAACTTTGACTTATTTTCACACTTTCATATATTAATTGAATTAACTTAATAAGATATATGTAGCTCAATTAATTATTCAAAAACATGTGTAACATAAACTGTATGAAGTAGACAAAATATATTTCTTTTATTTATTTAACTTGAATGAATACAAATAAAATCAATCCTTTAATATCTTCAACTTCAATTGAAAATGAGAGATCCAACTCTTGGATACAAGACCCATCTTGTAGTTCTCAGATCCAACTGAGAAATGAGGAATCCAACCCTTATAACAAGACCCATCTTGTTGATCTTAGATCCAACTAAGATGTGAGGAATCCAACCCTCACAACAAGACTCAGCTTGTAAACATGAACCAACCTAACATAATGAACTCCCATTCAATCCATTATGTATATATATATAATCCACCAAGACACACTTCTTTCACCATACCTTTCTATTTATATAGTATTCCAAAGGTATGAAATTGAACCACTGTGTCTTTTAATAATGAACCATTGCACCTTTTCATTTAATTAATTCTAAATATTTTGTCATTAAAACTTTGATTTCTTTATTCATAATTTTCATGATTTAACTCTTCTTTAATCATGACTGTGTATCGGTTCATTAGTCTATAGATCTTGAATTGTTGTGAATTTGAGTCTTAATCAATAGGTGCTCCCTTCAATCCAAAATTCTTATGACCGTGGGCTCAAAACCACAAGATTTATCCATTTCAAACGTTGTTCTATTTAGTCGTTTTCTTCTTTTCCCCCTTATTCTCCTACATGAGACCGCATTCGAATTTCTGAGGGCTTATTTAATTCTAGGCCCTTTTGTGCTCCTTGTTAGCTTCTTTACCTGATCACGCGATCGGTGTTGGAACTAAGTCCTTCGATACTCCTGCCTTTGGAATTTACGACCTTTGCAATCTTCCAACTCCCCCAGAGTAAATTCTGTCAAAGTGCGTATACTCTATTCACTAGTAGATCAGACAATTTTGACTTAATCTGTGGTTGAGTGGATGGTCCAGAAAAAATCAACAAGGTGTTTTGTTAATGGCCTTCTCATTGTGCACTTTTTGGATCTCGACCGTGAAACTTACTTCTCGACATATGGTCAAATCTTGCTTCGGGGATTTGGCACTTCGGGACTTTGGGTTACTAGAAACCTGAAGTAGTTCAATTCCTCTGAAGGTTTACCTACCAAATAAGTCATAACATGACAATGACCACTTGCTATCGGTTAACATCTCATGCTTACTCTATCATGAGAGAACCTGGAGGATCTTAGATTAATTACCAACATTAGTTCATGACTTCTCCCTTCGTCGCTTCAAGAATTTTTCTAGTAGGAGAAGCTGAACATCCCAGAGGCTGTAATCTTAGAGTGTCGTGGCTTGCTGACGTCACTCAAGATGATGTGGACCCTTATTCTATGTGCCACATGTCACCTTGATTTTTGACTTTTACAGTCCTTATGTGTCATATCGACCTTGACACTTGTCACCATTTGATTGGGCCACGTGTCATATTCTTCTTTTTCCATATGTATTACTTTGTGACTTCGGTACTTCATGGATTCAAGAGTTTTGTAATTTTTGTATTATCCTTCGATTATTACTGAAGTGTTTAATAGATCTACCACCACAGATTTTCAACTATCTTGATTCTATGGCCTTTGTTTATTCTGGAGCTCCGAGGTTCAAGAGTTCTTGGTTTATCTGAACTATTTATCACCGTAGTAGTTCAAGGTCAGACTTGACCACCTTCTTCCTTGGTGCACTCTGAATAGATCAACGGTTGACAAAATTTCCTATTCTTCCTCTAATCCGATGGTCGAAGAGAGTTTGTGACTTTGGGGCTTCAGCCTTCAGGTATATTTACTTGTTCTATACTTCTTTTTGTCGTAGTTTTCAGCGTCGGATTTAACCACCATTGGACTTGCATATCCCAGATCTGACGACCCTCATTCACTTCGGGATGTCGGGGATTTGTCCTTTGGGTGAACTTACATGTTTCAAACTCTTTTTCACCGGAGTGGTCAGCCTCAGAGTTGACCACCTTCTTTCCTTTAGTGTGATCTGATAGTTCAAAATTTCCATTGCAGATTGACGGTCAATTCTTAACTCTAGATCAAATCTTGATCTAATGGCTGGGAAATCATCTGAAGCTCCTTCCTATTGGATGAAATGCATCATTTCATGACTTTGGGATTTCGTGGATTCTTACTTGTTTCCAGTAATTGTCGAAGTGGTGAAGCTCTGGAGTACTGAAGCTTTCTATCTATTGCTTGATCCAACAACTGAGAACTGGCCCGAATTTTCTCTAGGAGATTTGACGGTCGACGTTTTACTTCACGATTTTGGAGGTTTCAAGACTTTGTGTCTTATGAGATATGCTTATCCTATCCTTCCACTTGATTCTATCTAACGATCATAATAGATCCCGAATTAATATAATGGTTGATGTAACTCAATCATTTACAAGGGATTCTTCTATGTAGGCTCTGGCTTCTACATAATCTGACAATCCAAGATTGTCCCAAGAACCACATCAACGGACAATATTCTTCCTTGATTATTTTGGAGTTTTTACTGTAGGGATTTCAATCCCGATATCACTTCTGCAATGCACTCTCCCTTTTGATCTTCCCTTCATCCTTTCCAAAATACATTAACATTTCATGCTCTGATTCCGTGTGTGTATTCTTTGTAGAATCTCCCCACTATCTCTCTTAAGATTTAGGAACATAGGATCATTGTTCATCCTATCGTGATAAACATTGATCACAAATTTCTTCAGTCCCAAGGTGATCTTCCTCTGCCCCAAGGTGATCTTCCTCTGCCTCAAGGTGATCTTCCTTTTCCTCTGATTACTATACATGTTTGACTCATGTTGCCATCAATGAAAACACACAACCAATAAATCCAACACAAACTGCAGTCATAAATCTGACATGAGGATTTAAGTGTCAGTAATATTGTTGGTTTTTGAAATTCGTCTATTAAAGGCCTGTGTAGTCGACAGGTAGGATAATGGCTACTAAAAATATATTTCTAACAATTAAAGTGAACAAAATTTCCACGATATCTACTCTTCCCATTGAGAATTCCTTACAAATAAACCTTTATGCCAAGGAATAAAATCATTTAATAATAAAAAGTGGCAAGGCGTGTCATATGGATTGTAACGAGTCTAAAGAAATCTATGAAATTTGATACCAGCTGAGCTCGAGAAATTAAGTTCTAATACGAGTTATCCACAAACTAAATAAGTAACTTATTCAGTAGATCATAAAAGGTACTGTAAAACAAATCCCTTTTATCTTTCAAAAAGAGATACACTCTCAATTAAATCAAAAGCCCAGACTACCTATTTAAATAGATATTAAAAGTCTGAGAAGTGAGGAGTAATATTTTTTCATCATTCAGATTCGACTCTAGCTAACCTAAGTTTTAGTTCACAAATCTAAAATAATATATAATTATAAATTCTAACTTAACATTTACAATATAAATCCAAGGATATTCTATATCGATACAACTACAATGAACACCCAGAAAGGATCGATTCACATAAAATTGAAATAAAAAATTTACTGCGTTGCATTAACTCTAAGAATACTCAGGCTTGAAAACAAATTAATTCGACATCGATCCAAAACCAACACCAATATCAATTAGACTAAGAGAATCAACGAATTCTTTCGTATGCACCATTTGAATTTAAATAGTAAATGGATGTTTCAATTTTCCATCCATATATTCGATCTAGATATATCTATGTATCAAAACTTAACAGAATTGAAAATTTAGAATTATTTAGTATGTATATAAATTAATCGAATTCCGATTTGTCAAGATCATGATGGAATAATCACTAATATTTCTTAAAATAACTTTTCTGGTCATTCAATAGGAGCTATACTATCATTACCTTCAACCAAAAACTAAATATTCGCTAAAATAGAAAATCTTCATTACAATAATTAAAATTATATATCTCCGAATCATATGAAACATATTTACAATAATCATTTTATATTACCAATCAATTTTACTTCCCTTCATATACAAACATAAAATACTTTTGCGACGTCTCCTTCTCCACTTGCCAATACCCACAACTTCACCATTATCTCCCAGCCAACACTGGGGTTAATCTTCTTTCTCCTTAGTCCCCCGAGCCGCAAAGGGGCCACACACCCAAAAAAAAAACAAATAGTACCCAAAACTTTCCTTGCAAGGAAGAGCTTCCACTCCTATCAAGTTTTGGAACCCAACTCTCACAAGTAAAAATTAGTCAAGAAAATTTTGGCAACATAACAATACTAACAAAGGTGAGATCCTTTTCCCCTCTTCTCCATTTCGTTTATAGAAAATTTATCAATGACACTTGTCCTCATGCACAACAAATTCATTTTTAATAATTAAATTAAAGGATTATTCACCCAAAACATGTATCACACTCTCCCAAGGTTTCTCATGTAATTTCTCTTTCTATTTTATTTAAAAATCATTTTTCCCTCACATTCCCCAATGTGTTCCTATTTTTTCTCTTAGTTGTCCTTTAGTTCCCCAATATCTCATTTATTGAGAGTCCCCTAACTAGATATTAGTTTGAGTTAGATTAGGAGTCTTCTTTTAGTTAGGATGAGTGGTAGATTGATTCAAGATGCTACTCTATGTGGACACCCTATTCTCTCATGTTTTAATTTCTATTTATTTATAAATCCCTTTTATTATTTTCATGCACACATGTGCATTTTACTCAACCTTCAAATTTTTTATTTCCTCTTTTCCTAGAGTTTGATTATCTCAATTTTATTAACTTATTTAATGTTTTATTTAGTCCTTTATTTAGACTTAGACTTAGGCTTAGGCTTAGAATTCTTAGTTTATACTTCTTAGCTTATAATTCAATGATGAATTAACCATTATATTCTAACAAGGTCTCAACATTTTTATTTTGTTTTCTAGTCCATCTAGATTTTTATTAACTCACAATTTTATTACGTGATGTGTCGTTCAAGACACATCTTCATGCTCCAACAGTGCCACCTACCTTTGACTAGTTTTGAAAGTTAGTCATACCTTAGAGTGAACACTCCACTTGGTCAACCTTTTCTAAGACTAAAGGCTTCTAAGGAATAAGGATTATGCCTTATTGCACGCCCCTTAAATTTCCTCGTGAGCGACTAGCTCATCCTTCCCTTACGACATCGTGGACCTATCGAATTAGGAAATCGTTAACCTACAGTTCAGGTCATGATGGGAGTGCTAGTAGGTTGTGACAGGGACACTACCACACCTCCCCCTAAAATGTCCGGTTTTTGTGCATCACCCCTTTACTCCTTATGTAAGTAGGATTAACAAGCGTCCCCAAGCCTGCATCCACTGACGTGAACAATGTCAATAATGAATATACATAAATCCATACTGAAATCATCATATATACATGTAAATCAATAATCAAAACTCAATCCAAATACAACATCACTCCCTGAATCAATCCAGAGTCCAAGGAAGTTCATTGATGCCTTCAACATCCTCAACCTTTCATGTATCCTGTACACTCATGAAAACTAATAAATAATACTTTTCGATACATATGTACATCTAGAAATTACATATAATCCCAATGACATCATAACATAACTCATAAGAAAAGAAAAATCATAATGTATCATAATTGGATCACTTTCTCACAAGTGTCCTTAAAGAATAGATCTGTATAAATGTTCTCAACGGAGCTGGATGTTACATACACCCCCTCTTGTTTTAAAATTCATCCCGAAGTTTGTACAATATCAATAATAGTAGCAATAAATGTATGTAACAAGATCTACATATCTAATCTATCAAACAAATAAGGAAACTATTGATGCATCTCAAATGCGTCCTCCCAAGTCGTCGAGTGTGGACTATAATGGTCCCATTGGACCTTGACTTGATCGACTGTTCGACATCGTAGCTATCGAGTGCGATGGTCTAGAATGAAAATTAGATCCACCATGAGAGCACCTTCATCTGACACCTGTAAAGAAATCATGTCAATAACATGGGACTGATATGAAATATTATGTTGCAAAACAGATACATGAAATACATCGTGCATATGCCTTAAAGAATCAGGGAAATATAGTCGGTAATCCACGATCCCTTTATTCTCCACAACTTTGAAAGGTCCCAAAAACCTAGGAGAGAGTTTACACCCTTTCCAAACTTTATCTAACTCTTATGTGGTTTGACCCGCAAGAAAACTATGTCGCCAACCTCATAACTGTGGTCAATGTGATGTGCATCAACATAACTCTTCTGTTGATATTGCACTTCTTTAATTCTTTGTATTATCGATTGCATCTGTTCTTACATTTCTTGGATCACTTTCGATCCCACCGGTACCCTATCCTCAAGTTGATCACAACTTAGTGGTGTCCAAAATGATCATTCGTAAAGAAACTCAAACAGTCCCATCTTTATCATACTCTGATAATTATTGTTGTAAGAAAATTTTACCAATGGTAAGAAGTCTTCCAAACACTTATGTTGATCCATCATGTACATTCGCAGAATGTCCTCTAAAATATGATTTGTTCTTTCAGTCTGTCCATTTGTTTCAGGGTAATATGTAGTAATAAAATTCAGTTGTGTTCCCAAGGACTCTTGGAAACTAGTCCAAAATCATCTAGTAAACAATGATCATCGATTATATATGATATTCCTTGGTACATCGTGTAGTCTCACAATATCGCTAACAAAAATTATAGATATATCCGACTCTTGATACATTGTACACACTGGAATAAATTGTGCACTCTTCGTCAGAGTGTCGATGAACACAAAAATCGAATTGTGTCTCCTAGCCATAAGTGGAAATCCAACAATAAAATCCACCGAAATGACTTCCCATTTCGATTCAGGAATCACGTGTGGTTGTAACAATCCTATTGGATGTCTATGATCAGCCTTCACTTGTTGACATTCTAGACATATCACCATGTAATTAACTATATCGACTTTCATTCATTTCCAGAATAACACAGGCTTAAAGTCTTCCTTCATCTTCGTGACTCCCGCATGAGCCATGTACACTGCTTGATGCGCTTCACTCAAAATAAAATACCTTATTTTGTCATTAGGTGGTACATAAATTTTGTCGTTATACCTCAATAATCCATCATTGTCCAATTAATAACCTTCAAACTTTGGTACCATCATGTTATCTTGTCCAATATTATCCTTAACTTCATTGTACAAATCATCGTCGATATGTATTGCTAGAATATTTTCCCGAATATTCGTCTTAAGAGTTATCACTGAGAATATGTGTGGTCTCTGAATCAACACATATTCTACTCTATTCATCATTCCTTTAGTATAAGTAATCTCAAATTCATATTCACTAAATAGTTTTGACCAACGCCTCTGTCGCGCCTTCAAGTCACTCTGAGTAAAAATATGTTGTAGTCCACAATGATCATTCTTTAACTCAATTTTTCATCCGATAAGGTAATGTCTCCAAACTCATAAGGCATATACAATTGATAATAAATCCAAATCATTCTTTTCATATTTCCCTTCATGCCTTCTAAATTTCCTTTAAATATAAGCAATCACTCGTCCACCTTGCATCAAAACTCCACCTAAACCTTCCTTGGATGCATCCATGCATACCAATAATTCCTTGTCTATATCAGGGACCTTAAGTATCGGTGTTTTCGTTAACAACTCCTTAAGCTTTTGAAATGATTCCGTGCATTTCTCAGACCATACAAACTTCTTGTTTTTATTCTGCAATTCTCTAATTGGATTTTCTATCTTCAAAAAACATTCAACAAAACATCGATAATAACCTGCTAACCCCATAAAGATACGTACTTCTTGTACATTCATCGGTGATGGCCATTCCATAATAGCCTCTAGTTTTTTTGGATCGACAACAATACCTTCTCTAGATATGATATGTACCAAGTAATGAATCTTTGTCTGGTAAAACGAACACTTCAACAACTTCCTGTACAACTATTTTTATCTTAGACACTGTAAAACCAATCTCAAGTATTCGTCGTTTTGTTCTTTCATTCGAGAATAAATCAGTATATCATGAATGAATACTTGTACAAACTTGTTCAAGTATTCATGGAACATCCCATTCATCAAAATCATGAATATTCCCGGGGAATTCGTCAACCCAAACGGTAAAATGATAAATTCATAGTGTCTGAATATTGTCTTAAATGCGGTCTTAGGGATATCTTATTCCTTAATATGTAACTGATGATATCCCGATCTCAAGTCAATCTTTGAAAACATTGTTTCTCCCTTCATCTGATAAAACAAATCGTCAATCCTTGGCAACAGATACTGGTTCTTGATCATAGCTTTGTTCAATTGATGGTAGTCAATGCAAAGCCTCCACGATCCATCCTTGTTTCTAACAAAAATCATGGGCACACCCCACAACAATAATCTTGGACATATAAGTCCAAAATCAAAAAAATCCAATTTTATTTTCAACTCCTGTAATTCTGATGTTGACATCTGGTATGGATTTCTTTCAATAGATTCAGTTCCAAGTTTCAGATTTATGGAAGACTCCAATTCTCTTTCTTGTGGAAAACCTGGCAATTCCTCAAAAAATACATCGACAAACTTCGATACTACAGGATTATTTTCAAATCCTTTGGTGCCCCCCTTTTATTTAAGCACTAATATGGTGTATATATTACACCCCTTGTGCATATGTTTCTATAATTGTAGAGAAGAATAAACCTCAACGACACTCGCGGGTTCCTTCCTACAATTACTCTACTATATCCCAATTCATCTGTTAAACTTAATTGTTTAGTCTTGTAGTTAAGTATCACATCGTTCGATTCTAAACAATCCATTCTGATCACTACATCGTAATATCCCAAGATTGTAACATGCAAGTTTACACTTGTCACGAAGTCACCCAAGTTAATGTTATAGTCCTTAACCTTTCCTCCAACCTTTTGATTAGCACCCGATGCCATTTCCACATGTCTAAACTCATATTGTTTGACTACCTTTATCTTAATTATTTTAAGCACAACACTGGAGATAAATATCTCAGTAGCTCTTGGATCTATCAAAATACTAAAATCTTGGTCGACTATCATACCTAAGGTCTCGAGCGCGGTGGAATGATGCTCGTCCTAGCGGTTATTCACTACTGCATGTATCCTGTGGGACTTTCCCAAATATCCAATTGTCATAGGTCCTGATGATATGAATTTTTTTTCCTTCTCATGAGGAAAGTCTCTCTGGTAATGTGGTTCTCCACATGTCCAACATCCATTCTTCAGTCCGGTACTCCTAGTTCTAGAAGTAGAAACTGTTGGCCTAGGAGTCTGCTGTGTTGGTCTATTCTATAGACCAGGTCTAAACTGTTGTTGTTGTTGTTGCAGATGAAGTTTTTTTTACTACTGCGTTGAGGGTTCTGAGATCCCTTTAACTCAACAACAGGAACCAAACCCACCTAAGAGGCCCAATTAGACTTGTAAGTGTTTGATGAGTGGTAAGGTTCTCTAGATTCGTGATCAAAATGGAATTATCAATGGGATTTAATTGTGATTGACATATATATCTTTTCTATTAAGCCTTTCCTCAGGCTATGCAATTCTCTTTTTGGTTCTTTTCTAACGTTTATAACAAAATAAATATAGAGCTCTAAACTAGATGGTATAGGGAAGCTAACTATGTGTTGGGGGAAGGCTGGGTTGTAGGATAACCTTTATACCATAGCATGCAGACGAAGAAGATATAAACTACTTCAAACTAGAATTAAGACCATTTTGATTAGTAGACACTCAACATTGTCTGAGATAACATTAATAGAAAGAAGATATACATGTGACAAGAAGTTAGTGCAAGAAAAGTAATTTTCAATGCTCTATTATCAATCATAGGTTAACACAATTGATTTATATTCATCAACTAGAATAAAAGAGTTGTTACAACCTCATCAGATAATTTTAAATAGTAGATACAATAACTCTTACTCAATACAACAACAAATATTGAATCCATAGAGAAAGATAATCCCCCTTGGTCCAATCACATTCATGCCTTAGATGAAAGAAGTTTCCTTGGCTTCAAACAAAACTTCTTAATAAAAATAACTTGCACATAAATAGTTCTCTTACAAAATAAAATAAAAATATTTCTCTCCAAAACCATTGAACCCCTCTAACATACGAAATATGCCTATTTATCATAGATGTGGAGGCCCTCGACCAGTGTATAATTGAGGCTTAGCTCTACACATCGGTTGTAAAACAACTTATTAACTTAACTAAAACACATTGTTGGAGCATGTTAATGAATACTCCAAACTTGACTTAACAAAAGGAGTGGTTCTTATCACAAAAAAAATACCACTTATTATGTCTGAATTTAAAAGAGTTTTGCAATTGAACAATTAAAA
>ML779558.1:1443792-1460032 GCA_009831015.1 Picea engelmannii
TACCAAGACACAATTTTTTCACCATACCTTTCTATTTATATCGTATTCCAAAGGTATGACATTGAACCACTGTGTCTTTTAATAATGAACCATTGCACCCTTTCATTTAATTAATTCTAAATATTTTTTCACTAAGCCTTCTATTTCTTTATTCATAATTCTCTTGATTTAACTCTTCTTTAATAATGATTGTTTATCGGTTCATTAATCCACAGATATCGAATTGTTGTTAATTCGATTCTTAATCAATAGGTCCTACCTTCAATCCAAAATTCTTGTGACCGTGGGCTCAAAACCACAAACTTTATCCATTTCAAACGTTGTTCTGTTTAGTGTTTTTCTTCTTTTCCCCTTTATTCTCCTACATGAGACCATATTCAAATTTTCGAGGGCTTATTTAATTCTAGGCCCTTTTGCGCTCCTTGTTATCTTCTTTACCTTATCATGCGACTGATGTTGGAACCAAGTCCTCCAGTACTCTGGCCTTCGGGATTTCCAACCTTTGCAATCTTCCAACTCCCCCGAAGTAAATTCCGCCGAAGTGCGTATACTCTATTCACTAGTATATCAGATAGTTCTGACTTAATATATGGTTGAGTGGACGGTCTCCGCAAACTCAAAAAGGTGTTTTGTTAATGGCCTTCTCATTGTGCTCGTTTTGGATCTTCACCGTGAATCTTCCTTCTCGACGGACGGTTAAATATTACTTCGGGGCTTTAGCACTCCGAGACTCTAGGTTGCTAGAAACATGAAGTAGTTCAATTCCTTCGAAGGTTTATGTACCGAATAATTCATAACACGAAGATGACTACTTGTTGTTGGTTAACATATCATGGTTACTCTATCCTTCCACTATGCTTGATCTAACAGTCATGAGAGAACCTGGAGGATCTTAGATCAACGACCAACATTAGTTCACGACTTCGACCTTTGGCGCTTCAAGCATTTTCCTGGTAGGAGATGTTGAACATACCCGGATGTTGTGATGTGTCTTGCTGAAATCACTCAATATGACGTGGACCCTAATTCTGTGTGCCACATGTCACCCTAATTTGTGACTTTTAGAGTCCTTATGTGAAATATCAACCTTGACACTTCTCACCATTTGATTGGGCCACATGTCATATTCTTATTTTTCCACATTTATTACTTTGTGACTTCGGTACTTTGTGGCTTCGATATTTTTGGAATTTTTGTATTATCCTTCGATTATTTCCGAAGTGCCAAATAGATCTACCACCATATATTTTCAATTGTCTTGATCCTATGGTCTTCATTTGTTTCAGAACTCTGGGGTTCAGGAGTTTTTCGTTTATCTGAGTTGTTTATCGCTGGAGTAGGTCAAGGCCAGAGTTGAACACTTTCTTCCTTGGCGCGCTCTGAATATATCAATGGTTGAAGGGATTTCCTATTCTTCCTCTAATCCGATCATCGGGGGGAGTTCGTGACTTCATGGCTTCGGCCTTCGAGTAAATTTACCTGTTCTAGACTTCTTTTCGCCAGAGTGGTCAGCGATGGAGTTGACCACCATTGGACTTGCCTATCCTTATCCAACGGTCACCATGCATTGCCCAGATTTGATGGCCCTCATTCACTTCAGGACTTTGGAGCTCTGACCTTTGGGTGAACTTACATGTTTCAGACTCTTTTTCGCCAAAGTGCTCAGCATCGGATTTGACCACCTTCTTTCCTTTAGTGTGATATGATGGTTCAACATTTCCATTCCATATCAACAGTCAGTGTTGAGAAACCATCTGAATCTCCTTACTAATCGACGAAAGGAGTTATTTCGTGACTTTGGGATTTCATGGATTCTTACTTGTTTCCAGTAATCGTCAAAGTGGCGAAGTTCTAGAGTATCGAAGATTTATATCTCCTTCTTGATCCAACGACTGAGAAATGACCCAAATTTTCTCCATAAGATTTGATGATCGACGTTTTTCTTCATGATTTTGATGGTTTCAAGACTTCGTGTCTTATGGGGTCAGCTTATCCTGTCCTTCCACTTGATCATATATGACGATCATGATAGATCCCAAATTAATCTAACTATTGTTGTAACTCTATCCTTTACGAGGGATTCTTCTGTGTAGGCTCTGGATTCTACATGATCTGATGGTCTAGGATTGTCCCGAGAACTACATCAACGGACACGATTCTTCCTTGATTATTTTGTAGTTTTTGCTGTGGGGATTTCAATCCTGATAGCACTCTCCCTTCTCAGCTTTCCTTCATCCTTTCCAAAAGACCTTAACATTTCATGCTATGATTCTATGTGTGTATTCTTTGTAGAATATCCCCGCTATATCTCATGAGCTTTAAGAACATAGGATCACCATTGATCTTATCATGATCAACACTGATCATGAATTTCTTCAGTCCCAAGGAGATCTTCCTCTTCCCCAAGGTGATAGTCCTTTTCCTATGATTACTATACATGTTTGACTCATGTTTCCATCAATGACAACACACAACCAATAAATTCAACAATCTCCCCCTTTGGCATTAAGGGAAACATATCTGTAAAACAAATACTTTTGCTTCCCCTATCACTGATCTCATTTTTAGATTGGAGGATTGAACTTTTATTTTATACCAAATAATGATATCAAATTTGTTTTATTGTTTTTCTCCCCCTTTGACATCAATGAAAAAGAGTTAAACTTTTACTTTTTTTCTCCCCTCTTGAATGTGCCAGCTGTTATCTCAATCTCTTGGGATTTAGTGTTCAAACAGGTAGTCTTATTGATACCAATGTTTTTTAGTGATAAAGTATTTTAAAAATAATCCAATGACTTCCTCATTTGATGACCAAATTAAATACTCCCCCTGAGTTTTTACTGTTTCACAGGGTTTTACTATCTTCTCCTTTGTCCTCAAGGACAAGGGTGAAAATCTTACTGATATTGTTGATATGTTTCTGTATTCTTCTTGATATTTTGATTTTTCACATGAATACTATTGATCGATACCAATTCATTTAATTTATATTCTTCAACCAATTTAATATCTTATTCACATTCCTTCAACTCTGTAGAAGCCAACTTCAACTTCTGTCCCTTAGAAATAAGATTGAATTGGTCCTTTCATTTGTTGTTTGTACTACTGTCTCAAATAATTAAAACATGCTTTAGTTTGTCATGTTACTTAGGCTATAATCCACTTCTAACTTGGTTGGGCCCTCCATATTATTAATCATGTTTTCCCTTCCTTTTATTCATATTTTTCATTGAGGGGAAATTTAGTAGTTCATGAAAATAGCATTGGAAAACTTCGAAGATTTTCATTTCTCAATTCTTCTGGTTGATATGTTATTGAAGATTCATCATTATCATCATTGTTCTGTGTAAGTGAAACTTCTTCATTTTCTTCTTTGGTATTTTCTTTTTGCATTTTTATTTCATTGGTTAATGTACTCTTGATCTGCATGATATCATCAGGATATGCTATTGTGTCATATTCTTCTTTAGGAACTTTCATTTCCCAAGTTTGATCCATTTCATATTTAAATATATGAATTTCACATTCCTTATTAGGAACTTCACCCATCATTTTCTTGTTATCAATTTCTTCATTTTCAGGTGCCAGATCATCTCTCTTGCTTTCTATTTCAGATTTTCTTCTCCATACCTTTTCATGAGATATTTTGTTTGTAGGATTTTTCTTTTCTATATTTGTTCTTTGAGACTTGTCATTTCTTTGTTTCTTCCAACCTTCATTAGATTTTCTTCCTGACTTGTATGAATTATTTCTCCTGGATTGTCTTCTTGATTTTCTACAGTTTTGGGATTTATGACCAAACCTATCACAGTTGTAACATCTCATTGTATGATAAAACTTTGTTGTGTGGACAAAGTAATTGCACCTCCAACATCTTATTGAGTTATTGGACCGTCCTGAATTTTTCTTTTCAATATTCTTGCATTCCAATGCTTTGTGACCAAAGTTACTACAAGAAAAGAAATAACCATTGAAGGTGTTTCCATACTTGGGTTTGTTGTGACATGCGAAGTTTGTCTTGTGATATGTTTCTTGTTTTTGACTTTTATAGCTTCCTTCCTTGACAAATTTCATGGCTTGTTTTAGGTTTGTGATTGTACCTTTTTCTTTTGAGGAGTATGATCCTTTACCATGTTTTTGAATGGTGCTCCATTTTCCACCTTCTTCTTTCTTATTGTATCCAAGACCGGTTTTGTCATCAGTTGGTCTTTGACTATTCCAGATCCTATCTAAGATAGCTAAGATGTTCTGGAATTTGACAGTTTCTTTTTTATTTTCATTCTTCTTTTTTAGGTTGATAACTTCCATTTCCAACATGTGACATGTTTCTTCCTTTTTAGTCAATTGAATCTTCAAAGATTCTTCTTTTTCCTTAGCTCTTTCAAGTTGAGTCTTTAGATTGATGACTATTTCTTATGTATCATTCAAGACTTATGTGCAGTTATTATTTTTTCCATATGTTTTTAACTCTTCTATATTTTTTGTTAGATCAACAACTTCATTCTTCAATCTTTTGATTTCTTCCTTGTTTTCTAGCCAAATCCTTTTGAGATTGATGGCTTCCAATTCCAACCTATGGCATGATTCTTCCTTTTTAGTTAATTTGATCTTATGTGCTTCTTCATTTTTCTTAGCTTCTTCAATTTGAGTCATTAGAGTTGCATTAGTACTTTCATCTATATTTTTGAATTTAATAATTTCCAATTCCAACATGTGACATGATTCTTCTCTTTTAGTTAATTGGATCTTCTGGGCTTCTTCATTTTTCTTAGCTTCTTCAAGTTGATTTTTTAGATAGATGACCATTTATTTTGTCTCTTCTAGTATCTTTTCTTGTCACGTCTCTTCAATTATTCCATTTCTTATGTTAGATTAGCAACTTCGGTCTTCAATCTTTTGATTTCTTCTTCTTTGTCTTCTAGCTGAATCTTTTGTTCATCCTCTTCATGGTTAGATTGATCTAACTGTTGTAGTAGAAACATATATTTCTTTTGAAGTTTTTCCAACTCTTCAAAAGTGCACATAACTGTGTATTCAAGTTGGTTAAGAAAATCCTTAGTTACTTCAATATATAGACCATTTGTTGGTTCCATACTAATCACTTGAAATGTAGTTATAACATCATTCTTAAAATCCAATAATTTTTCTTTAGTGAATACAGAGGTATTCATCAATTCCTTTATGTAGTAGTCTTCTCTATTGATGACTGGGGTTTGCATCAATTCTTTGATGGAATTTTCGTCTTCTGTGTTTTGTTATTTATTTTGATCATAATTCTCTTTATCTATATTTTGTTCTTCAATTTGATTTGATTTCTCCATTTCTGAGTTTTGTTCTTTAATATGATTGGATTTTTATATTTCTTTGTTTTGTTCTTTATTTTTATAAGAATTATCTAGCTAGATCCATATCACTTTAGCAAAGGTGCAGTGTCCCATCTTTTCTTTGAATTGGTTTGACAGTCCGTTCTAGATTTCCTTTAATGCCATTGAATTAATTTTCTTTACTTCTTTTGTCGATTTGGTTATGTTCTTTGAGGTAGTTGAGTACCAAGGTTTATATATTACTGAATCCCAAACACAAAATACTCTTGATTTCAGATACCATTTAGTTCCTTCCCTCCATGAAGAGTATTTTGTTCCATCAAATAAGGGAGCTTCATTTGCGGAAAGAGACATTAGTCCACCCATTTCTTCAGAATCTACCTTCCAATGTTTAAACTGTGTTGAAGGCACCTGCTCTGATACCAATTGTTAAAATATACACTTGACACTGAGAGGGGGGTGAATCAGTGTCTGAAACTTTGACTTATTTTCACACTTTCATATATTAATTGAATTAACTTAATAAGATATATGTAGCTCAATTAATTATTCAAAAACATGTGTAACATAAACTGTATGAAGTAGACAAAATATATTTCTTTTATTTATTTAACTTGAATGAATACAAATAAAATCAATCCTTTAATATCTTCAACTTCAATTGAAAATGAGAGATCCAACTCTTGGATACAAGACCCATCTTGTAGTTCTCAGATCCAACTGAGAAATGAGGAATCCAACCCTTATAACAAGACCCATCTTGTTGATCTTAGATCCAACTAAGATGTGAGGAATCCAACCCTCACAACAAGACTCAGCTTGTAAACATGAACCAACCTAACATAATGAACTCCCATTCAATCCATTATGTATATATATATAATCCACCAAGACACACTTCTTTCACCATACCTTTCTATTTATATAGTATTCCAAAGGTATGAAATTGAACCACTGTGTCTTTTAATAATGAACCATTGCACCTTTTCATTTAATTAATTCTAAATATTTTGTCATTAAAACTTTGATTTCTTTATTCATAATTTTCATGATTTAACTCTTCTTTAATCATGACTGTGTATCGGTTCATTAGTCTATAGATCTTGAATTGTTGTGAATTTGAGTCTTAATCAATAGGTGCTCCCTTCAATCCAAAATTCTTATGACCGTGGGCTCAAAACCACAAGATTTATCCATTTCAAACGTTGTTCTATTTAGTCGTTTTCTTCTTTTCCCCCTTATTCTCCTACATGAGACCGCATTCGAATTTCTGAGGGCTTATTTAATTCTAGGCCCTTTTGTGCTCCTTGTTAGCTTCTTTACCTGATCACGCGATCGGTGTTGGAACTAAGTCCTTCGATACTCCTGCCTTTGGAATTTACGACCTTTGCAATCTTCCAACTCCCCCAGAGTAAATTCTGTCAAAGTGCGTATACTCTATTCACTAGTAGATCAGACAATTTTGACTTAATCTGTGGTTGAGTGGATGGTCCAGAAAAAATCAACAAGGTGTTTTGTTAATGGCCTTCTCATTGTGCACTTTTTGGATCTCGACCGTGAAACTTACTTCTCGACATATGGTCAAATCTTGCTTCGGGGATTTGGCACTTCGGGACTTTGGGTTACTAGAAACCTGAAGTAGTTCAATTCCTCTGAAGGTTTACCTACCAAATAAGTCATAACATGACAATGACCACTTGCTATCGGTTAACATCTCATGCTTACTCTATCATGAGAGAACCTGGAGGATCTTAGATTAATTACCAACATTAGTTCATGACTTCTCCCTTCGTCGCTTCAAGAATTTTTCTAGTAGGAGAAGCTGAACATCCCAGAGGCTGTAATCTTAGAGTGTCGTGGCTTGCTGACGTCACTCAAGATGATGTGGACCCTTATTCTATGTGCCACATGTCACCTTGATTTTTGACTTTTACAGTCCTTATGTGTCATATCGACCTTGACACTTGTCACCATTTGATTGGGCCACGTGTCATATTCTTCTTTTTCCATATGTATTACTTTGTGACTTCGGTACTTCATGGATTCAAGAGTTTTGTAATTTTTGTATTATCCTTCGATTATTACTGAAGTGTTTAATAGATCTACCACCACAGATTTTCAACTATCTTGATTCTATGGCCTTTGTTTATTCTGGAGCTCCGAGGTTCAAGAGTTCTTGGTTTATCTGAACTATTTATCACCGTAGTAGTTCAAGGTCAGACTTGACCACCTTCTTCCTTGGTGCACTCTGAATAGATCAACGGTTGACAAAATTTCCTATTCTTCCTCTAATCCGATGGTCGAAGAGAGTTTGTGACTTTGGGGCTTCAGCCTTCAGGTATATTTACTTGTTCTATACTTCTTTTTGTCGTAGTTTTCAGCGTCGGATTTAACCACCATTGGACTTGCATATCCCAGATCTGACGACCCTCATTCACTTCGGGATGTCGGGGATTTGTCCTTTGGGTGAACTTACATGTTTCAAACTCTTTTTCACCGGAGTGGTCAGCCTCAGAGTTGACCACCTTCTTTCCTTTAGTGTGATCTGATAGTTCAAAATTTCCATTGCAGATTGACGGTCAATTCTTAACTCTAGATCAAATCTTGATCTAATGGCTGGGAAATCATCTGAAGCTCCTTCCTATTGGATGAAATGCATCATTTCATGACTTTGGGATTTCGTGGATTCTTACTTGTTTCCAGTAATTGTCGAAGTGGTGAAGCTCTGGAGTACTGAAGCTTTCTATCTATTGCTTGATCCAACAACTGAGAACTGGCCCGAATTTTCTCTAGGAGATTTGACGGTCGACGTTTTACTTCACGATTTTGGAGGTTTCAAGACTTTGTGTCTTATGAGATATGCTTATCCTATCCTTCCACTTGATTCTATCTAACGATCATAATAGATCCCGAATTAATATAATGGTTGATGTAACTCAATCATTTACAAGGGATTCTTCTATGTAGGCTCTGGCTTCTACATAATCTGACAATCCAAGATTGTCCCAAGAACCACATCAACGGACAATATTCTTCCTTGATTATTTTGGAGTTTTTACTGTAGGGATTTCAATCCCGATATCACTTCTGCAATGCACTCTCCCTTTTGATCTTCCCTTCATCCTTTCCAAAATACATTAACATTTCATGCTCTGATTCCGTGTGTGTATTCTTTGTAGAATCTCCCCACTATCTCTCTTAAGATTTAGGAACATAGGATCATTGTTCATCCTATCGTGATAAACATTGATCACAAATTTCTTCAGTCCCAAGGTGATCTTCCTCTGCCCCAAGGTGATCTTCCTCTGCCTCAAGGTGATCTTCCTTTTCCTCTGATTACTATACATGTTTGACTCATGTTGCCATCAATGAAAACACACAACCAATAAATCCAACACAAACTGCAGTCATAAATCTGACATGAGGATTTAAGTGTCAGTAATATTGTTGGTTTTTGAAATTCGTCTATTAAAGGCCTGTGTAGTCGACAGGTAGGATAATGGCTACTAAAAATATATTTCTAACAATTAAAGTGAACAAAATTTCCACGATATCTACTCTTCCCATTGAGAATTCCTTACAAATAAACCTTTATGCCAAGGAATAAAATCATTTAATAATAAAAAGTGGCAAGGCGTGTCATATGGATTGTAACGAGTCTAAAGAAATCTATGAAATTTGATACCAGCTGAGCTCGAGAAATTAAGTTCTAATACGAGTTATCCACAAACTAAATAAGTAACTTATTCAGTAGATCATAAAAGGTACTGTAAAACAAATCCCTTTTATCTTTCAAAAAGAGATACACTCTCAATTAAATCAAAAGCCCAGACTACCTATTTAAATAGATATTAAAAGTCTGAGAAGTGAGGAGTAATATTTTTTCATCATTCAGATTCGACTCTAGCTAACCTAAGTTTTAGTTCACAAATCTAAAATAATATATAATTATAAATTCTAACTTAACATTTACAATATAAATCCAAGGATATTCTATATCGATACAACTACAATGAACACCCAGAAAGGATCGATTCACATAAAATTGAAATAAAAAATTTACTGCGTTGCATTAACTCTAAGAATACTCAGGCTTGAAAACAAATTAATTCGACATCGATCCAAAACCAACACCAATATCAATTAGACTAAGAGAATCAACGAATTCTTTCGTATGCACCATTTGAATTTAAATAGTAAATGGATGTTTCAATTTTCCATCCATATATTCGATCTAGATATATCTATGTATCAAAACTTAACAGAATTGAAAATTTAGAATTATTTAGTATGTATATAAATTAATCGAATTCCGATTTGTCAAGATCATGATGGAATAATCACTAATATTTCTTAAAATAACTTTTCTGGTCATTCAATAGGAGCTATACTATCATTACCTTCAACCAAAAACTAAATATTCGCTAAAATAGAAAATCTTCATTACAATAATTAAAATTATATATCTCCGAATCATATGAAACATATTTACAATAATCATTTTATATTACCAATCAATTTTACTTCCCTTCATATACAAACATAAAATACTTTTGCGACGTCTCCTTCTCCACTTGCCAATACCCACAACTTCACCATTATCTCCCAGCCAACACTGGGGTTAATCTTCTTTCTCCTTAGTCCCCCGAGCCGCAAAGGGGCCACACACCCAAAAAAAAAACAAATAGTACCCAAAACTTTCCTTGCAAGGAAGAGCTTCCACTCCTATCAAGTTTTGGAACCCAACTCTCACAAGTAAAAATTAGTCAAGAAAATTTTGGCAACATAACAATACTAACAAAGGTGAGATCCTTTTCCCCTCTTCTCCATTTCGTTTATAGAAAATTTATCAATGACACTTGTCCTCATGCACAACAAATTCATTTTTAATAATTAAATTAAAGGATTATTCACCCAAAACATGTATCACACTCTCCCAAGGTTTCTCATGTAATTTCTCTTTCTATTTTATTTAAAAATCATTTTTCCCTCACATTCCCCAATGTGTTCCTATTTTTTCTCTTAGTTGTCCTTTAGTTCCCCAATATCTCATTTATTGAGAGTCCCCTAACTAGATATTAGTTTGAGTTAGATTAGGAGTCTTCTTTTAGTTAGGATGAGTGGTAGATTGATTCAAGATGCTACTCTATGTGGACACCCTATTCTCTCATGTTTTAATTTCTATTTATTTATAAATCCCTTTTATTATTTTCATGCACACATGTGCATTTTACTCAACCTTCAAATTTTTTATTTCCTCTTTTCCTAGAGTTTGATTATCTCAATTTTATTAACTTATTTAATGTTTTATTTAGTCCTTTATTTAGACTTAGACTTAGGCTTAGGCTTAGAATTCTTAGTTTATACTTCTTAGCTTATAATTCAATGATGAATTAACCATTATATTCTAACAAGGTCTCAACATTTTTATTTTGTTTTCTAGTCCATCTAGATTTTTATTAACTCACAATTTTATTACGTGATGTGTCGTTCAAGACACATCTTCATGCTCCAACAGTGCCACCTACCTTTGACTAGTTTTGAAAGTTAGTCATACCTTAGAGTGAACACTCCACTTGGTCAACCTTTTCTAAGACTAAAGGCTTCTAAGGAATAAGGATTATGCCTTATTGCACGCCCCTTAAATTTCCTCGTGAGCGACTAGCTCATCCTTCCCTTACGACATCGTGGACCTATCGAATTAGGAAATCGTTAACCTACAGTTCAGGTCATGATGGGAGTGCTAGTAGGTTGTGACAGGGACACTACCACACCTCCCCCTAAAATGTCCGGTTTTTGTGCATCACCCCTTTACTCCTTATGTAAGTAGGATTAACAAGCGTCCCCAAGCCTGCATCCACTGACGTGAACAATGTCAATAATGAATATACATAAATCCATACTGAAATCATCATATATACATGTAAATCAATAATCAAAACTCAATCCAAATACAACATCACTCCCTGAATCAATCCAGAGTCCAAGGAAGTTCATTGATGCCTTCAACATCCTCAACCTTTCATGTATCCTGTACACTCATGAAAACTAATAAATAATACTTTTCGATACATATGTACATCTAGAAATTACATATAATCCCAATGACATCATAACATAACTCATAAGAAAAGAAAAATCATAATGTATCATAATTGGATCACTTTCTCACAAGTGTCCTTAAAGAATAGATCTGTATAAATGTTCTCAACGGAGCTGGATGTTACATACACCCCCTCTTGTTTTAAAATTCATCCCGAAGTTTGTACAATATCAATAATAGTAGCAATAAATGTATGTAACAAGATCTACATATCTAATCTATCAAACAAATAAGGAAACTATTGATGCATCTCAAATGCGTCCTCCCAAGTCGTCGAGTGTGGACTATAATGGTCCCATTGGACCTTGACTTGATCGACTGTTCGACATCGTAGCTATCGAGTGCGATGGTCTAGAATGAAAATTAGATCCACCATGAGAGCACCTTCATCTGACACCTGTAAAGAAATCATGTCAATAACATGGGACTGATATGAAATATTATGTTGCAAAACAGATACATGAAATACATCGTGCATATGCCTTAAAGAATCAGGGAAATATAGTCGGTAATCCACGATCCCTTTATTCTCCACAACTTTGAAAGGTCCCAAAAACCTAGGAGAGAGTTTACACCCTTTCCAAACTTTATCTAACTCTTATGTGGTTTGACCCGCAAGAAAACTATGTCGCCAACCTCATAACTGTGGTCAATGTGATGTGCATCAACATAACTCTTCTGTTGATATTGCACTTCTTTAATTCTTTGTATTATCGATTGCATCTGTTCTTACATTTCTTGGATCACTTTCGATCCCACCGGTACCCTATCCTCAAGTTGATCACAACTTAGTGGTGTCCAAAATGATCATTCGTAAAGAAACTCAAACAGTCCCATCTTTATCATACTCTGATAATTATTGTTGTAAGAAAATTTTACCAATGGTAAGAAGTCTTCCAAACACTTATGTTGATCCATCATGTACATTCGCAGAATGTCCTCTAAAATATGATTTGTTCTTTCAGTCTGTCCATTTGTTTCAGGGTAATATGTAGTAATAAAATTCAGTTGTGTTCCCAAGGACTCTTGGAAACTAGTCCAAAATCATCTAGTAAACAATGATCATCGATTATATATGATATTCCTTGGTACATCGTGTAGTCTCACAATATCGCTAACAAAAATTATAGATATATCCGACTCTTGATACATTGTACACACTGGAATAAATTGTGCACTCTTCGTCAGAGTGTCGATGAACACAAAAATCGAATTGTGTCTCCTAGCCATAAGTGGAAATCCAACAATAAAATCCACCGAAATGACTTCCCATTTCGATTCAGGAATCACGTGTGGTTGTAACAATCCTATTGGATGTCTATGATCAGCCTTCACTTGTTGACATTCTAGACATATCACCATGTAATTAACTATATCGACTTTCATTCATTTCCAGAATAACACAGGCTTAAAGTCTTCCTTCATCTTCGTGACTCCCGCATGAGCCATGTACACTGCTTGATGCGCTTCACTCAAAATAAAATACCTTATTTTGTCATTAGGTGGTACATAAATTTTGTCGTTATACCTCAATAATCCATCATTGTCCAATTAATAACCTTCAAACTTTGGTACCATCATGTTATCTTGTCCAATATTATCCTTAACTTCATTGTACAAATCATCGTCGATATGTATTGCTAGAATATTTTCCCGAATATTCGTCTTAAGAGTTATCACTGAGAATATGTGTGGTCTCTGAATCAACACATATTCTACTCTATTCATCATTCCTTTAGTATAAGTAATCTCAAATTCATATTCACTAAATAGTTTTGACCAACGCCTCTGTCGCGCCTTCAAGTCACTCTGAGTAAAAATATGTTGTAGTCCACAATGATCATTCTTTAACTCAATTTTTCATCCGATAAGGTAATGTCTCCAAACTCATAAGGCATATACAATTGATAATAAATCCAAATCATTCTTTTCATATTTCCCTTCATGCCTTCTAAATTTCCTTTAAATATAAGCAATCACTCGTCCACCTTGCATCAAAACTCCACCTAAACCTTCCTTGGATGCATCCATGCATACCAATAATTCCTTGTCTATATCAGGGACCTTAAGTATCGGTGTTTTCGTTAACAACTCCTTAAGCTTTTGAAATGATTCCGTGCATTTCTCAGACCATACAAACTTCTTGTTTTTATTCTGCAATTCTCTAATTGGATTTTCTATCTTCAAAAAACATTCAACAAAACATCGATAATAACCTGCTAACCCCATAAAGATACGTACTTCTTGTACATTCATCGGTGATGGCCATTCCATAATAGCCTCTAGTTTTTTTGGATCGACAACAATACCTTCTCTAGATATGATATGTACCAAGTAATGAATCTTTGTCTGGTAAAACGAACACTTCAACAACTTCCTGTACAACTATTTTTATCTTAGACACTGTAAAACCAATCTCAAGTATTCGTCGTTTTGTTCTTTCATTCGAGAATAAATCAGTATATCATGAATGAATACTTGTACAAACTTGTTCAAGTATTCATGGAACATCCCATTCATCAAAATCATGAATATTCCCGGGGAATTCGTCAACCCAAACGGTAAAATGATAAATTCATAGTGTCTGAATATTGTCTTAAATGCGGTCTTAGGGATATCTTATTCCTTAATATGTAACTGATGATATCCCGATCTCAAGTCAATCTTTGAAAACATTGTTTCTCCCTTCATCTGATAAAACAAATCGTCAATCCTTGGCAACAGATACTGGTTCTTGATCATAGCTTTGTTCAATTGATGGTAGTCAATGCAAAGCCTCCACGATCCATCCTTGTTTCTAACAAAAATCATGGGCACACCCCACAACAATAATCTTGGACATATAAGTCCAAAATCAAAAAAATCCAATTTTATTTTCAACTCCTGTAATTCTGATGTTGACATCTGGTATGGATTTCTTTCAATAGATTCAGTTCCAAGTTTCAGATTTATGGAAGACTCCAATTCTCTTTCTTGTGGAAAACCTGGCAATTCCTCAAAAAATACATCGACAAACTTCGATACTACAGGATTATTTTCAAATCCTTTGGTGCCCCCCTTTTATTTAAGCACTAATATGGTGTATATATTACACCCCTTGTGCATATGTTTCTATAATTGTAGAGAAGAATAAACCTCAACGACACTCGCGGGTTCCTTCCTACAATTACTCTACTATATCCCAATTCATCTGTTAAACTTAATTGTTTAGTCTTGTAGTTAAGTATCACATCGTTCGATTCTAAACAATCCATTCTGATCACTACATCGTAATATCCCAAGATTGTAACATGCAAGTTTACACTTGTCACGAAGTCACCCAAGTTAATGTTATAGTCCTTAACCTTTCCTCCAACCTTTTGATTAGCACCCGATGCCATTTCCACATGTCTAAACTCATATTGTTTGACTACCTTTATCTTAATTATTTTAAGCACAACACTGGAGATAAATATCTCAGTAGCTCTTGGATCTATCAAAATACTAAAATCTTGGTCGACTATCATACCTAAGGTCTCGAGCGCGGTGGAATGATGCTCGTCCTAGCGGTTATTCACTACTGCATGTATCCTGTGGGACTTTCCCAAATATCCAATTGTCATAGGTCCTGATGATATGAATTTTTTTTCCTTCTCATGAGGAAAGTCTCTCTGGTAATGTGGTTCTCCACATGTCCAACATCCATTCTTCAGTCCGGTACTCCTAGTTCTAGAAGTAGAAACTGTTGGCCTAGGAGTCTGCTGTGTTGGTCTATTCTATAGACCAGGTCTAAACTGTTGTTGTTGTTGTTGCAGATGAAGTTTTTTTTACTACTGCGTTGAGGGTTCTGAGATCCCTTTAACTCAACAACAGGAACCAAACCCACCTAAGAGGCCCAATTAGACTTGTAAGTGTTTGATGAGTGGTAAGGTTCTCTAGATTCGTGATCAAAATGGAATTATCAATGGGATTTAATTGTGATTGACATATATATCTTTTCTATTAAGCCTTTCCTCAGGCTATGCAATTCTCTTTTTGGTTCTTTTCTAACGTTTATAACAAAATAAATATAGAGCTCTAAACTAGATGGTATAGGGAAGCTAACTATGTGTTGGGGGAAGGCTGGGTTGTAGGATAACCTTTATACCATAGCATGCAGACGAAGAAGATATAAACTACTTCAAACTAGAATTAAGACCATTTTGATTAGTAGACACTCAACATTGTCTGAGATAACATTAATAGAAAGAAGATATACATGTGACAAGAAGTTAGTGCAAGAAAAGTAATTTTCAATGCTCTATTATCAATCATAGGTTAACACAATTGATTTATATTCATCAACTAGAATAAAAGAGTTGTTACAACCTCATCAGATAATTTTAAATAGTAGATACAATAACTCTTACTCAATACAACAACAAATATTGAATCCATAGAGAAAGATAATCCCCCTTGGTCCAATCACATTCATGCCTTAGATGAAAGAAGTTTCCTTGGCTTCAAACAAAACTTCTTAATAAAAATAACTTGCACATAAATAGTTCTCTTACAAAATAAAATAAAAATATTTCTCTCCAAAACCATTGAACCCCTCTAACATACGAAATATGCCTATTTATCATAGATGTGGAGGCCCTCGACCAGTGTATAATTGAGGCTTAGCTCTACACATCGGTTGTAAAACAACTTATTAACTTAACTAAAACACATTGTTGGAGCATGTTAATGAATACTCCAAACTTGACTTAACAAAAGGAGTGGTTCTTATCACAAAAAAAATACCACTTATTATGTCTGAATTTAAAAGAGTTTTGCAATTGAACAATTAAAA
>ML779559.1:0-27865 GCA_009831015.1 Picea engelmannii
CTAATGAAGGAATAAATATTGAGACTCCTCTAAACATGGAAAAAACCTTGATAAGTTTAAAAGTATAACTTTGGAGTTGCAAGGTTGATAATGAAAAGATAATAAAATCTTTAGAAGAACATAACATATTACATGTTGCTTTACTTTAGAGCTTAACTAAAAATCATAAACAATTGTATCAAGGACAATTCTCAAGTAATATTGGTAAAATTCCTTAAAGGAAGAGGTTACACAGTGTTAAGAATCATACATCTAGTGAAGGGACCTCATCAGACTCATTAGACAAGGATATAACATCTTCTGATGAATCAATCAACAATGGATCAAAGTCTTTTTCTTATAAACTTAAAAGGAGGAGGCATCCCAAAGACTGTTTATGGGAGGAGTTTAGAAAGGTAAACTTGCCTACGTTTGATGGTGAGGTGAAATCGGGAGAAGAAGATGAAGCATGTCTTCTTTTATTAGATAAATATTTTCAAGTACACGAATATATGGGAATATGAAGGATAGAGTGATCATTTTTAATATGAATGTAAGAGCATTGATTTGGTGGGAATACCTAAAAAATGAAAAGAGGATTAATTAGAGGAATGCCACCTAGGAGAAATTCAAGAAATACTTTTGACATAAATACCTTTTAGAGAGGTAATGTGATGGTAAGGTCAAAGAATTTTGTGAATTGAAATTGGGATCAGTTAACCATGGATGATTATGCCAATAGATTTTTGGAATTACTAAGATACATTACATATAACAAAGATGAGAAATTGAAAATTTATCACTTCCAAAGTGGGCTTCCCCATTTCTACCAATATACGATCAAATTTGATGAGCCCAAAAATCTTGATGAGACAATCTAGAAGGCTAAACACTTCTATGAGAAAGCCAAATATAAACCAAAATTCAACAAGGCCTAGAAAGAAAAGAGAAACGATAATTTGAATAGAGGAAGAAAGGATTTAAGCCTCAATAGTATAAGAACTAGCCAAAGAATCACAAACCAAGTTACCCAACATTGAGTATATTCCAACATAATTTTCCATCTTAGAGTGGAAACAATCCATAAGCAGTAGTTGAAGAAAGGCCAAAGGAGCAATGGAAGGGGCCTCTGAAATGTTGGGGATATGGAGAGAAACATCTACTCAAATATTGCTCCCATAGACAAGAAAATAGTAGGATGTTCCATAACATACAAGAAGCTATAGTAGTCAGTGATGAAGCAAGGAATGTTTCTAGAATCTATGCTACTGTAGAAGATTGACAAGCAAACCACCAAGCATCATTGGTGGGATTCAAAGGTGATATTTCTAACAAATCCAAATCTATTTTGATTGATCCAAGATCTATTCATAACTATGTTGCACCTCATGTGATTGCCTTTAACACCCTTCATAAATGTGAGCACACAAAGTTTTGGTTAGTGTAGTTGGCTACAAGAACTAGGAGAAAAGTGAGTGAATTGGTGGAGGCATTCCCATTGGAAATGAATGGACTAATTACATAGAAAAATCTAACTATTTTTCCACTAGGTTGATATGATGTTTTGATTGGAATCGATTGGTTAGAAACACATACATTCAAACTGGATTGCTACAACAAAATTTTTGACTCTGTAGATGATGATGGGAATCCAAGGAATAGTGAAAGGTGTTTCAAAACCCATCTCTATAAGAAAAATTTCAGCCTTACAACTGAAGAAGATTTTTTGAAAGAGTTTCCAAGTGTTTGTTGTTCATGTATTGGAGTCAACAAAAAAACAAAAGTTCAAATATTGAAGACTACCTAGTACTTCAATATGCTAGAATGTCCTTGGTCTGCAGCGAGTTGGTGTCGCCTTTTTATAAAGATAAGTGCTCTCTGTTTTGATATTATTATATGTGTATGAATGTATTCCACTGTGTATATTTAATTATCATTTAATTGAATCTTTAGACTATGCATGCTTGTTAATTACTGTTGTGCATGTTGTTAAAGTCTTTTCTTTTATGCATCCTTAAATTTTAAACAAGGAATGTTTCTAGAATCTATGCTACTGTAGAAGATTGACAAGCAAACCACCAAGAATCATTGGTGGGATTTAAAGGTGATATTTCTAATAAATCCATTTCTATTTTGATTGATCTAAGATCTATTCATAGCTATGTTGCACCTCATGTGATAGAAATCCATATGGACATCTGCTTGGTCATCAGTTTGGGGGTGAAATGTCATGGAGAAACAAAGTTGGTATCCGAGCGAAGACCATAGAGTATGCTAGAAGTTACCAAGGAAGCGACAGTCACGATCCAAAATGATACTACTGGGTAAGACAAAATGGGGCCACAAATTATGGAAATGGAGGTTGGAAGTTTGCACAATACTTGTAGTTTTATGATAGGGAATGAATAGATCCATCTTAGAGAAACAAAAAACTACGACCTAAATAAAATCATGATTGCGAAATGTTATAGGGACACCACTCATAAAGTCAATGGAAATGGATTCCCATGGACAAGAAGAAACTGGTAGAGGTTGGTACATACCATGCAGATTGTTAGATGGCTTACTTTGTGAGCAGAGAGAGAAAGTACGAATGATTTTTTCTACATGTTTGGACAATGCAGGCAAATAGAAATGGAATTGGAGATTAAGGATGGTTTTGGTTGTGTTGAAATTACCACCACAAGAATATGTGTGGGTTTCATGAATTATAATGAGACGATCTTTGGTCTGCAGCACGCAGAACTGATTGAGTTTGTAGAGCCACCATTCATGGATGGTGTAGTCTAGAAAGGGAGTTTTGTTGATGACAATATGTTGTTGCAAATCACTCTAGACTTCACTGAAACATGAATATCTATCATACATTTCCTTCCATGCGTCATAAGCTGCACAACACACTTATAAATTTGCAAAAACTGCATTGGGGGGAGAATTAACAAGTCCTCCATCTTATTGGAAGTCCCCTTCTTATATTTAAAAACAAGGTGAAACTATTGAATATAAGATGCCCACTTTAAATGGCATTATTCTTGCATCTTACTTTGGGAATTGATGAATATAAGAGGATGATGGTCGATATGCAGGATGGTCTCTTTACCCAGAATGTAGTGGCACCATTGCTTGAGTGTCTATATCAATCAAGCTAAATAATTCCTTGTCGTATGTGTTGTAGTTGACTTTCATTTCTGCAAGAGTCTCAGAGTGATACGCTACCAGATGACCTCCCTGTTTAAGTACAACCCCAATGGTGAATTAAGATGCATTTTCTCGATATCAAAGGGATGATTCATGTCTGGTAGTCTTAGAACACGGGTCTAACATAATGTTGTGTTCAATTTCATAAAATGGCACTTAGCCTTTGGAGTCCACATAAAATTTTCTTGATGTGACAACTGATGCAGAGGTTGAGCCAACTATGAGAAGTGGGAGACAAATTCCCTGTAGAAATTGATGCCCCCCATGAAACTTTTGAGGTCATGCATGTTGGATGGCATTGGAAATTGAAAAAAATACTGCACCCTCAAGGAATCTGAGTGCACCCCTTGGGTAACCACTATGAATCCCAAGTACTGGATGGAATTCTATCCAAAGAAACACTTATTTTCCTTCACCTGCAACTTATGTTTATGTATCAATTCAAGAAAGTTTTGCACATGTTGCAAATGGTCTTTCCAAGAGCTACTGATAAAAATATCATCCAAATAAATAATGAAAAACTTACCTAGGTGTGGTATGAATATGTCATTAATGAGGTAGATGAATGTGGCTGGTGCATTTGTTAGGTTGAATTGCATTACCATCCACTCGAACAACCCAAATTTGGTCTTGAACATTGTCTTCCATGTGTCTATTGTTTACATGCACACTTGGTGATACCTGTCTCTTAATTCCGTATTAGTGAAGAAGCAATCCCCTTGTAGGTGGTCTAACAAATTCTTGATCTAGGGAAGGGGATATCAATTTTTAACAATGGATTTATTGAGGGAACGATAGTCAGTTGTGAGGTGCCACTCAAAAGTTTCTTTCTTAGGTATAATAAAGGTAGGGGATGCATAGGGCGGAGATGAAGGCTTGATGTGGTTGGATTCCAAAGCTTGTCCATTTTTGCATACAATTTCAAAAGCTTCACGAGGCATGAGACAGTAGGAAGGGGTGTTGGGTAAGGATGCATCTATTATGAGGTCAATGGAGTGCTCAATAGAGAAATATGGGAGTAATCATGTGGGACGTGTGAATACAAAAAAAAATTCATCAAGCAAGGGGATCATGTCTAGAGGTGTAGGAGTGGACAAATTATTAGGTTTAACATGGCGCACTAAGCACAATGAGACACATTAATTGATACTGACTTTCTTAACTGTTGCTTTGTCGGTAAATGACAGAGTGGGTTTAGGAGCAGATGATGTGAGAACATAGGTGTGCCTATCCAGTTTCATATGATATTGGTGGGATTTGGCATGGTATACAACGTGCCAGGCCTGTTGGTATGGGAGGTCGAGTAATAATTCTGCACAATCCAAAGGGGAGACACCACATGTGACTGTATTATGAAACAAACCAATGGTGAAGGTGATAACACAACACCTAGAGACTGTGAGATGAGGGATACTCTTTTGTACCCAACCAAGTTGGTATGGGGTCGGATACAAAGTAGTGGGTACTTGGAGGTGTTGTACCAAGTCATGTGAGACGAGGTTATTTTGGTTGCAATTTTCCATAATAAGGGTGTCCAATTCATGTTTGATTTGGAAATTATGGGTAAGGAGAGGAGCAATAGATGTGTTTGGTTCATTGGAGGCCATTAAAATGAGGGATGGATCTTCTTAAATAGGGTTTTTTAGGGAAATCACTTCAGGATTTGCAAGGGAGTCGGTCGGTGCAAAAATTATTAAGTGTGCGATAGTTGGCAGAAGAGTGTGAATTGGTGTTATGGAAAGAACACCAGGGTGCATTACCGGATGAGGCAGGGAAGGACTGTAGGTCATCTTATGGGAGAGTAGGATAATTACTAGGAGTGGATGGTCCGACTCGAGCTTGAGGAGAACGGATTTGAGGTACCACCTTACGTTCCATGTCCAATTTTGGAAGAAAAACATTGTCCAAGGAAGGGTCGTCAAACATATCTACTTCATGATGGATTCTTAGAAATAAGACATAATTGAAATTGACAATCAATACATATTTCAGATCGGTGATGTGGAGTTGGATGCATAGTTTGTAGAATATGTCGATGTATCCTTGGGTGGACTGATTGGAATTTTTTTGAAGCTGCAACCATTTGGTGAGGAGGTTTTGGCAATATCTCAGTGGGTAGAAGCGCTCTTTGACAACCTAGCAGAAACCATCCCACGTCGTAATCTGTGGTCTCTATGTCTCTATTGGGTTAGCTATGTCCATGACCTAAGAATAATTCTCCAGCTGATTGTCCCACCATGTCTTTGCAATTCCCTCGAGTTACATACCAACGATTTGAATATTCATGTATTTTTTCATATTAGGACATGTACGAAAGTATGTGGAAAGACTATGAATCCAAGAGTCAACATTCTCGCCATTCATTTGGCCTACAAACTTTGGTAATTGGAAGCGCATATGGAGATGCATGGGTGTTGGAGATATGTGCTATTGTAGATGGAGTATCTCTTGGAGATCCATCGTTAATGTAACAACCCCATGATAATCCCCAGTTTAATTAATGCTTATGTATATATAACGTGTTCCTATGGCCAAAGCGATGTAATATGTGAATTGTATTTATATGTTTTAATAATAAAATGTGATGCCAACTGCTAAGGGGACATGGATAGATATGGGGGATGAATTAATATACAAGAGAGGGGAGGGTATAAGAGAATTCCTAAGAAGGGTTCCAAGGAAAAATTACCCATGTATATTAATTCAAACCATTTTCCTAAATCTTCTATTGATATATGAACCTTCTAATTTATGATTGAGTGTTCCAAAAGTCAATCATTGAATACACGTAAGAGGGTGGGTGTGACTGGTCAAATCCCAAATTTATTGAGGACATGGGGGTTGAGTACAATCATCTTAGGGAAGTGTATGAGTTAAGCAAGAAATCCAAAGGAGAGGAAATGCATATGGGTTGGGACAACAATTTTAGTTAATCAATTTTTGTGCATGAGTAGCAAGTAGAGCGAAAGAAAAGAGAGCTTGGAGCTGGTGCAACCATGGAGGGAGAATTCTAGAGCATGACAAAGCATATTTGGAGAAAATTGGAGCTGAATATTGAAGAAATAGGTTGTCAGGCCTGAAGAGTGAACTCCTGAGTGAATTGCACTAAAACAACAAGTGTTTTTTGTTGTTTGATGGTAGTTCTTCCCTTGAGTTCCCAACTGAGATATTCCTATCTACCTATGTTAGAGAGACCCTAATAAATGGATGAGACACTAGAGGGAATGAGATAAGTGAAGGGGTACATTCCTTGGGCTTGGAAGGTCAAGAGGTAGAGAGATGGTGGAAAATCGGGATAGTTGTAGAAGAATACCAGTGGGTTGTGAGTTTTCTGAGTCGTGAGTGAACAGTGAGAGACCACCCTCTTTTTTGGATTACTAGAATCAACTCAAGGGTGACTAGTTGTTGAGATATGGAATGAACAGTCTATAGATGGGGGGAACGTACATCCCAAGTATCTGATTTCACAACCATTGTTAAAAGATAAGTGTTTTATCTTGTTTTTTTTGCATTTATGAGTTAAATTGTTGTGCATGAACTTTGTGCATATGGAAATAATTTAAATGTTTTTGTGGTGAATTATTAGGTTGCATTCATGTTGATTTATCATCTTGTATATGCATCAACTGAATGGTTTAAAAAATTAGTCAAATTTGTATGCAAATAATTGCTTGTAAGTTACAAGAAATTAATTAGTTAGTAGAAATTTCATTTTTATGAGTATTCCACACTGTAATGTCCCTCGATTGGGTTGGGGGACATGAAATTATGATATCCAATCCATCATGTTCAAACACCAAGATTGAACGGGCCAAGAAAGGGTGTGAATTGAGTAATTCATTGTTTGAGACTTCAGTCTATGTAAATTTGGGGAAAAACAGAGAAGCTAGAGTGAAATCCCCAAATTCGTGGGTAAATTTCAAGTTGGAGTGCCTGAGGGAAGTCGAAGAGATGATATGAGGTGAAAATATGCAAGTTGCAGAGCTTAGTTCAACCTTAGAGGTCAAAAATACAAGTTTTAATGGTTGTTGTAGAGTTGTAGGTAGTTTGGTGAATCAACGACTAAGATCGTGTTTCATCTCAAGATTGGCGATTGATATTTTCTTTGATACATTTAAAATTCGTAATGTTTTGGCCATTTTTAAAGATTTATCAAATCAATGACCATGATTCATTTCAAGGGAGTTTGAAAGGGATCAAATTGACGGTCGATGTTCACATATAGAGTTGGGCATTGGGCGAAGATCAATAAATCAAAAGTTCATATTATTTTGATTGGGAGATCGATGGCCCAAATCAATCAAAGAAATGTAAAAAAAATCCTAAGTGTTGACTCACCAAGAGAAATTATGGACAACCGATGGTCGGGTTCGATGAAATAGAAAAGAGTTGGTTTAGCCAGAAGACATCTCTGAATCTAGATAAGTATTTTTAATTGCCAACAAAAGCTGTCAATGGTAAATAAGTCGATGGTTGGGGGTCGATTGATTCAGTGAAGTGTTCGGGTCATCCAAGAAAATCGAGTGATGGAGGGAAGAGGGTTATGATGCGTCATTCCATGTTAGAATCCACATGTCATGCCATGTCATCCAATTTGACACCTTAGGATGATGTGTCATGCCACATCAATATCCATGTGTTGTGTCAGGTCAACATTTTCCTTGTCAGCCTAGAAGTGGTCGATGGTTGGTGGTCGGGTTGATTGATTTGGGAAAGTGTTTTACAATCATCAGGGATTGTCGATCATCGATGGGATGATGGTAGATAATCAACTAAATTAATGAGGATATTTCATTCTCCAATTAATATCACCGACGGTCGATGGCTGGATTGACTGATTTAGATTTGTGTGCAAATTGATCCTCAGGGAGCTGGGCTGATGGTTGATGGTTAGGTTGACATTTTGGGGAAAGTGTTTTGTGCACCAAAGTAGAACATCAGTTGTTGATTACCGATGGATCATGGATCAATGACTCAAACTACACATAATTTTAGATCAATGGCTCATATTTAAAGGGTTGGTAACATAGAAAAACAAACAGTTTTGTATGAAATTTTCCAAATTTTTCATATTTTTGAAGGTCATTAACTTGCAGGGCATTTTTTAGGACCCAAACGATGTTTTTAACCAATAAAAAACCACGAGAATAGAGTGCACCAAGGTATAATGTGTCTTTGCATCTCAAATAAAATAACTCAGAGAGAGCTATCTAATGAGCTAAATGAGTAACAAAAAAAATCTCATATGAGAAAGTTACAGCCAAAAAAATAAGGGTAAAATTTTGGCATGAATTTACTTCCATAGGGAATAACTCCCTACTCATAAGTCCATTTGGGGCACATGAGCAGTCTATGGAAATATTATGAACCATAGAAATCACCCATGGAGTTAGATTTAGGATCTGGGTATGTAAAAATGTGTTGGGAGAGAAAGAAGCTACATGTAACATACATGGGTAAATTGGGTAAAACAACCTAAAGTTACATGGACCATAAATTTAAGCTCGGAGCTCAGAATTGGGTAAGAGAATAGTCACTAGAAAGGTCTTGAGGAGTAGAATACATATGCTAACCCAAAATTTTTTTTTGGGAAATGAAATTTTCCATAAATTAATAAAGATAATTTTGTAGGAGTAAAAGAGTGGAAATTGCAACTTATAAATGTTGTAACGTTTTGCTAAAAAATCAAAATGAGGAATGAGTACAACCATTGGAAAGTTTTTTCAGAGAGTAATGCATATAATAAATGAGATTATGATTTGGTGCATTATTTCCTTCATAAATTGATGAATAAATAACCTGTATACTAAAGGATGAAATGTTTTATGTTATGCATGTTCTAACAATAATTATTGCATTAATATTTCTTGTAGAATTAGAGGTACAATAAATAAAATTTAGTTCTTATATGAGGACTGGATTTGTGGAATATGCTCAAGGATATTACAACCATGAGAAAGAGATCAGAGGCCTGCATGTCAGCATGGGGAATGTTGAGACAGAGTCAAATGGAAGAATATGCAAAAATGAGCTTGTAACTATGAGAATCCTACATAGGAAGTTCAAAGTTATAGAGATGATAATGAAAGGATTATGAAGGCTCAAAAAGAGATACTTCAGAGCTTGAATATGTTGCACGAGAAATTCAAAAAAGAATCAGGCATCAAGCAAGAAAATAGTGCTAGTCAAGTGTCAGCATCTAGATCCTAAAGAAAAAGGGATGATCATGGAAATGATAGGAAATCAAGAAGCATGAGTAGGAACCACCATTCTCCAAGGTAATCAACTTGAAGAACTCATGCAATTTCAGGGCTAGGGAGAAACCCAAGTGTGTCTCTTGTTCATAGGAAAAGGATAATGCATGAAGTCGACATCTTGAAAGGTGAGCTCAGGAAGATCAAACTACCTACCTTCAATGGTGAGCATTGGAAAGGATAAGAGGCTGAGGTATAGTTGTTGGTAATGAAGAAACATTTCCATTTGCATGATTACCCCTCCCAGGTACAATATAGAATTTCCACCTACCACTTGCAAGGAACTACAACCATGTGGTGGGATCAACTTAAGCAAGCCAAGAACCTTGATGAGAAGACAATCTCATGGAGGCAGTTCAAAAGGTATTTCAAGGAAAAATATTTGTCTACGCATTATTATGAAAGTAAAATGAAAGAGTTCTTTTAACTCAAGTTGGGAACCATGACAATGGAGGAATATGAGAATAGGTTCTTTGAATTGTTGAAGTATGTCAACTTCATAAAAGATAAGAAGGTCAAAATACAAAGGTTTCTAAGTGGGTTACCCTCCTTTTATAGTGACAAGATACAATATCATAACCCCAAGACATTAGAGGAAACCATAAGGAGAGCAAGGTATCTTTATGAGCAAAGAAGAGGAAGGCTAATTGTTGGGTTATGAAAAGGTACAAATATTCCCCTCATTCTCATGATTTATGATATAATCTTGATTGACTTTTTTGTTACTTGGGAATAAAATAGAATAGAAAATGATTAAAATGTCTTCCAGAAATATTATTGAGTTGTATTCCATAAATTCTAAAATATGGTTGGAATCGTTTGAATTTGTTACAGGAATGGGTAAATATTGCTAAACCCACGATAGCCAAGGAGATTTTGGAGATACGTAAGCTATTGGAGGTTAAATATATTAGGAGCAAAGCAGTTTCAAGAGAGATTGGTTATCTATTTTGTAAACTTCATAAATAGTAATAACGATCTCTCGATCTCTCGATCCTCAGGATAGCTCAATTTACCCATATTTTGTAATATATAAAGGGTAGTGGATCCTGGAAAGGATCATCTAAGAATTTTATCCAAGCATTTAGAACTCAGAATTGCTCTGCACAAACAACTTTTGTAAATGTTGGATCAATTATGGAATTAATAAAGGCTTTGAATGTTTTCATCATTTTTGCATACTGAGTTTCTAGCAGCAGTACTTCTAAGGACTGAGGGCCCAGTCTGAAGGAGTTACTGTCTCAATCTGTAATTGTATCAATTTGATTTTTTTTTTATGGTTTAAATCTCCTTTGCAGTAATTAAGATAAATGTGTGAGTGTGTTAATACTTTCATGCCGTTCACTTGTAAAAGATAGATGCTTCATTGTGAATGTTATTGATTGTTGTTCCATATTCCATTTTGTTGTAGTTTACTTCTTGACAGTTCCTCTCATTTTCACCCGCGCTATTCCTTTTCGCTTAAATTAGCCTTTTCTATCCCTTTCGCTTAGTTTAATATTTATTGTTCCTTTTCTCTTAAATTAGCATTTGATGTCCCTTTCACTTAATTTAGTATTTGTTGTTCCTTTCTGCTAAATTAGCATTTGTTGTTCCTTTCATTCATTGTTATTTCCTCAATTTATAGTACTCAGTTATTTCTTTCCAACAGATAAAATAGTCATCAATAGATCAGTTTATTAAAATTTTCCATAGATTCAATTCCTATTCTTAATTAGATCAATTTAGCAATTCAATTCATGCTTTTAAGTATGTTATAGATCAGATTTCAATCATGTTCAATAAAACCTTAGTTTCAGAAGTGTAATGAATGTGTGAGGAACTTGATTGTTGATAAACTTAGATTTTCTTTAACTACAGGATTTTAAACTCTACGAGCTATTTGCATAGACTTTGCTAATATTCTTGAGATAAAAGACAAATCCTAGGGTTGATAAATTAATGTTAAACTAAGGTTGTTTTTAGGACATCTTTAGAGCCCAACATTTTGCACCGTTTCCGGGGAGAGTGTCAAAGATAGCATAGGTTATGTCTATGGAGGACGAGGTATTGAAGATGGAAGGTAAGAACCTACACAGGAAATAAGTAAATTTCTTATGTCAGTGCCTACCCCCAGCTGATATATAGAGATTGTATAGGTGTTTAGAATTTTCTTTGTGTAAAGTGTGTATGACTAAAAAGAAAGAACCTGAAAAACCAAAACCCCCACCAAACACTACCAAAGCCTAGAGCTCGATGCTCCTTGGGAGAAACACTTTCATGAACGACATCATCTGAAAATATGAATCTAAAGCTTCGGTTGGACCCAGGAGAGACTCCACCTGAATCCCTCAGGCAATAGTTTCACCAACTACAGCCCATGCTGAGGTTCACAACAAAACTGGAGGGACTGAGCAAAGTTTTCAAAGTATAGATATTCCACCTCTCGGCCCTTTAGAAGAGGGAAACTCTTGTAATATGGAGGAAGGAGAAGGCATACTTGAAATCCCAGACAAAGGTAGCATAACCAAATCCCCTAGTGAGTTGAGTAATCAATCAAAAGAGCACACAGGCCAATAAATTCCTGAATATTTTTGGCATATCTTCGACCAAATGGCACAACAAAATCAACAACAACCCCATACCTCCACGTTGGAATATCCGATAGTTGATCCAGTTGTCAATGCCCCTATGAAAGCAATTCCCTTGCAGAATATGCCAACCTTTCATGGATTGATTTCAGAAGACCTGGATGCATTCTTATTCGAATTTGATGTCCTATGTAGGGGTTATGATTACACCTCTAAACCCAAAAAACTAAATTTGTTCCCTTCGAATTTGAAAGGGGCAGCTCTGCATTGGTTTATGGGACTAGGAGGAGGAACTATAAACTCATGGGATCATATGAAACATGCCTTCTTGAAAAAATATCAAGATTATTGTAGAACTAGGGATCTAAAAGATGAGATCTTTCAAATGACTGCAAAAGAAAACAAGACGTTAGAAGAATATGTTGAAAGGTTCCAATACAATCTGCAAAGATCCCCTTATGGTACATTACCAGGTGAAGTGCTCAAAGCCACTTTGATAAAGGGAATGAAAGATGAATGGGTACAAACATTGAATTTAATGGGGAAGGGTGATATCTATCAATAAACTTATGATAATATCATTCAATTGTGCATCAGGTGCTCAAGTGGAAGTACACAGACCAGGTCAAGGATGCAGACTCCCCTCACTAGAAATAGTAATATTACCAGTGGAGGAATCACCCAAGAAGAAGTTGGTAATCTCTTAGAAAATTTCAAAACTAATATTCTGAGCACTCTGACTACACAATTGGATGTATTGTAGGCCAAACAGAAGAAAACATAAGTATAACAGACCTTAGCCATATTTTTCTAAAGATGCAGAAAAAAACATGGTCCAAGGGAATGTCCATTGGATGTGGTTCAGGTGTGTGCTATCTGTGCTAAAGACCACACAACATATCAATGCCCATCACTCCCAGGATTAAAATTTGTCTTTAGAGAAGTGGAAGAGGAAACAAAACCATTATATTTGATGGCTCAGTGTCGCCAATGGCAGGCCCGACCTCTAGGTACACTACATGATCTTTCTTCTTTCTTTTCTAGACAATATAATCAGTAGAAAAATTATGGAAACACATGGCAGAGCCAACCATTTTCTAACCCCACTTGGCAGTCCCAACAATATCCAATTGAAAATCCCACTTGGCCAAACCAACTAGCTGCAAACCCCATTTGGCGAAATCAACCAGCTGCAAATTCCACCTGGCCTAACTCACAATACCCTACCTCATCTTGGAAAAAATCAAACAACAACCCCTACCCTTCACAGTGGTCCAATATGACTGCCCAAAACCCAAATTGGAACCAAAATTGGAAGCGCCCCATGGGAATCACCAATCAACCCATGGGGATGGCCCCTCAAACCCAACCCACTTTGCAAGCTCCACTCCAACTACCCCAGAACCCTCAATCGCAATTACGCCCTCAATTACCAGCCCAACCTCACCCAAATCCTAATAATAGACTATCCCAGCTCATCTAGATTATGGAGAATGTGGAAGGGGAAATCAAATCCGTAGGGTGCAATGAACTATGGTTGAGATCGGGGCACATAATGTCTTTTGAATAAAGTAACACTTCCCAAGAGAAGGAGAACGAAAATAACATACAACCAACAATAACACCCTTGACTGTGGTCATAACGGAAGAAGCAGAGTAGGGGGAAAACACAGTCGAACCACATGATCTTAATAAGGATTTAACTCGTCCTCCTCCGTTCCTCGAAAGGTTGATGATAGAAAAACCTGTTGTGTATCCCAAATTCGACATTGTAGGGGAACTCAAGAATTTATATGTTAAAATCCCACTCCTTCAGGCTCTGTAAGACATCCCGATTTATGCAAAGAAAATCAAGGAATTATGTGGAAGGAAGCCTGTTAGGAAAGTCAAAAATTCATCATCATCTGTAGCCTTGTCTGATCTCATTTTAGGGAGACAAGAACCAGTCAAATATGTAGATCCAGGGAACCCCATAGTAACATTTCAGATCCAAAGTTGTTCTTTTCCAAATACACTAGTAGATTTGGGGGCAGCCATGAACATCCTGACCATGGAAACCTCCAACACCCTGGGTTTCAACTCATTCGAACCTACCCCAATTATGTTACAATTGGCTGATCGATTAGTGGTTAAACTGGTCGGTACATTACATGATATAGTAGTTTCAGTCGACTCTTGGGAATATCTAGCATATTTCCTCATCATCAACCCAAGAATTGGGCTCAAAGGGCATCCATTAATACTGGGAAGACCATGGCTCACAACAACAAATGCATACATAGGATTTCATATGGGAAATATGACAATTGCTAGAGGAGGTGTTACGAAGAACTTCATCTTATATCCTCCAGCCAAGCCAAGCTCGACTATCATACATCCGTAGCTGCAACCACCAAGATATGTAGAAAAGGATCTACGATCCCCTCTCACATTGGAAGAATCTCTCATAATCAAGAACCAATTAGAGGATGACGTGATCAGTGGTCTCATCAACAACCCAACCATTGTAAATAACCCAACATGCCAAATGCTCAAAGTTTTTCTAGATTGTGAAGCGCATGGAGACTCGCTAGAAGATTTGATGGAACAAAAAATCCTGACTACTGTTGTTCATAACAAAAAATCAGTTGAGATTGCACCAAGGAATTTTCTGAATGTCAACGCTAATTTAGATGAGAAACAACAACAAAAACTGATTCAAATCCTTTCTAAATATCAACAAGCTTTTTCCTAGGATTATTCTGACATGAAAGATATTGATCCACAACTCTGCACACACCATATTTATATTGAGAAAGATGCCCGACCTATCTGATAAACCCAAAGAAGATTGATTCCCCACCTCAGGGACATTGTCAAAGAAGAAATACAGAAGTTGTTGGATGTAGATTTTATATATCCTATCTTGGATAGTCAGTGGGTTTCCCCACTAGTGATCATTCCCAAGGAGAATGGGAAATGGCGAATCTGTGTAGACTACAGGGAACTCAACAAAGCCACCCAAAAATACCACTTCTCCCTACCTTTCATTGATCTTGGATACCTTAGCAGGAAATAAATTATTTTCTTTCCTAGATGGTTTTAGTGGTTACAATGAGATCCAAATTACATCGGAAGATCAAGATAAAACTACATTTACGTGCCCCCAGGGTACCTTTGCATACAAATTATTTCCCTTTGGATTATGTAATGCCCCAACCACATTTCAGAGGGCCATTCTAAGCATATTTTCTGATCTGCTTAGTGAAGGGCTTGAAGTTTAGATGGATGATTTCACTCCTTATGTAGATGACCTTGATCAATCTCTAGACTATATGGAGAAGGTACTCGAACGGTGCATTGCTACCATGTTATGTTTAAGTCATGAAAAATGTCACATGATGATGACTGAAGGTGTGGTACTAGGACATTATATTTCTGTAGATGGAATTAGGGTAGACCCAACAAAAATAGAGGTAATCCTTAATCTACCTACACCACGTACACAAACTGAGGTATGTAGTTTCCTTGGCGCTTCAGGATACTATTGTAGATTTATGGAAAATTTTGCAAGAACTACTGAACCTTTACATGCTTTGACTGGTAATGCTGAATTTCAGTGGACTGACAAGTGTGATGTGGAATTCGCAGGACTCAAAAGGCCAATTTCAACAACACCGGTGCTGAGAGGACAAAACTGGAAAATACCATTTCACATCTCCACAGATGCATCGAATATTGCCATAGGCACTGTCCTTGGACAGGAAGAGGACAAGAAACCCTATGTTATTTATTTTATTATCAAGAATCTCACTCCCGCTGAATCTAATTATATAGTAAAAGAAAAATATTTTTTAGTTGTTATACATGCCATCAATAAATTTCGTCATTATATAATAGGCTATCCAGTTATTCTGTATACTGATCATTCTACCATTAAATATCTAGCTAATAAAACTATTACTAATGGATGGGTCACTCGGTGGTTATTGTTATTGCAGGAATTTAACATCACCATCAAAGACCAACCCGGGAGAGAAAAGCTTGTTGCAGACTTCCTGTCCCAGATACCCAAAACAGATGATTCCTTGACGATTGAAGACCAATTTCCAGACGATCATCTGTTTATTGTCACTACTAAGCCACCTTGGTATGCTGATGTGGAAAATTATCTGGTAGCTGAGAAACTACCAGCACATCTGTCATCAAGAGAAAGAAAACTGATTGTCCAGCATAGCGCATGATTCACTTGGATCGATGGATATATTTTCCACATAGGGGATGATCTCTAGGTTTGCAGATGTGTCTGAGATGATGAAATCTACAACATACTAAAGGTTGGACATGACAAGCCCTATGGCAGGAATTTGCATATCGTAGAACTGGACATAATATTTTACACATGGGATATTATTGGCCCTCAATATTCAGAGGTACGAAGAAATATGTTCAGGCTTGCGACAGTTGTCAACAGATGGGTAAACCAGGTCAGGCTGATAAAATTCCCCTATAAGCACAAGTAGTCGTAGAACCATTTGAGAGATGGGAACTAGACTTCGTTGGCCCCTTCAATCCGAATTCAAATCAAAAGGCCTATATTCTAGTTGCAACGGACTACATGACCAAATGGGTAGAGGAAGAAGCCTTACCAAACACAACAGAGGAAGTAGCCATTAAATTTCTTTTCAAATTATTTGTACGCTATGGACTACCTAGGGAAGTAATCACTGATGGGGGGTCACAATTTACATCTCATAGAATCACAACCACCCTGAAAAATTATCATATTAAACATAGATTTACTTCTCCATACCACCCACAGGCGAACAAACAAGTAGAAAGAACCAATAAAGTCTTGGAGGCAATTTTGACAAAAACCATCTCGATAAACCGATATAATTGGGAAACTGAGCTTCCAAATTCCCTATGGGATTGTTGCACAACATGGCATAACACCACTGGCTATTCTCCTGATCACTTAGTCTATGGTAAAGAACCTATTTTTCCAATCGAGTTTGAGATCAAGACTTTAAGGATGGCCCAGGAAATTGGACTAGATCTTACATAGACACATAAACAACACCTACAACAACTCAACAAGTTGGATGAAGCATGCATGTCTGCCTTGGAGCGCACAAATGTTATTCAACAACAAAGAGGGAACTAACACGACAAACATATCAAGAAGAAATCATTCCATAAAGGTGATTGGGCGCTTCTCTATGATTCAAGATTTCATGATTTTCCTAGAAAATTACAGACAAGGTGGCTAGGACCATATGAAATTAATGAAGTTCATAATAATGGCACTGTCACTTTAATTACCATCGAAGGGTCTGGGTCTCCCTTTCTGGTAAATGGACATCGGCTACAACTCTACCATCAGCCGCATTCAAAAGAATACTTCTGTAAAGAAGTAAGTAAGGACCCTATTGTTCAGATCTTGGCTGGTTGGGAAGGTAACCCAATAGCCTCAACTCCATAAATGATGATTTTTGAGCAATGTATATATTTTATATAGATTTCTTTACAAATTTGATTGAGTATTGAGTTTTTAGTTTTTTTTTTCTTTTTTTTAGCTACTTGAGAGAATATGAACACGAAAAGATGATTGTAATGAATATAATTAACACTCTTTTCTGTTCCTTGCTCCTGTCTCACTTTGATCAACAAATATAAACCCTGTTTTTCTTCAAGAAAATGAACATGCTTATGGACCATCCAATATGTCGATTATTGCATAAACTTACCCATAGAAGTTGAATGAATTTAGTTGATGAATAATAAACTATAGATTCACTAAAAAAAAAAAATATGTGGGAGTTTTAATCAGATGGGTAAAAATTTGAACATCTTTGTTGCTATTCATTTAAAAACGAAATGATTTCCATTCCTTTTAAAGTGACGACTATTGTTACCTTTGCATGATCATCGATTTCTTTGCAAACCATTGCCATTCCTTTGAAAAGAATGATTGTTGTTCCCTTCGTAAGTAATATCGTCCATCCAAAATAACGATTGTTGTTCCTTCTATCACATTGCTATTCCCTTATAATAACTGTTGTTCCTTTTTCAATAGTGTTGTCCATTCAAAAGGAACAACTACTGTTCCCTTCACAATTGTTTCTTATTATTTTTCCCCTCTCAAAAAAATGCCATTGTTATATTAGTCACTCCTTTGGATATGACCTTCACTAATTCCTTTTCATCAGCACTAGTTCTAATTTGTCATTTGGGGTGGATCATTTAACATACCCTAGTAAAATATTTTTGGATCAATCTCTCTCAATCATCTTAAAAATTGTTCACAATTCATTAACCACCATAATTCATTTCTTTCCTCTATATATCCACATACACTTGAATGATAATTTCTCTCATACCATAATAAGGAATATTAAATACATTTTTACTTGGCATTCTTACACTTCTTATGCCATGCCTCACTCTTAAGGAGTAGACGAGCCTCCCTTGATAGAGCTTTAAAAAAAAATAAAAAATTAATAAACTTCTTCCATAAAGAATAGGGGGTCTCATCAAAATATAACCTACCACGATCATGAGATAATAACACAAGTGACATTCCCACCATGGCTACCACACCAGGGAAATGGCCTTTGGCATTTTTATTTTCAAAGGACAAGAGGTCTCATCATGAGCCGACTTGTTCACTTAGGTTACAATCTAGTGAGTGGCATTATCATCATCTGGCCACCAAACCAGGGTAATGGTATTCTTGGAAAAATACAATTCAAACTATTTATTAATGATACAGGCTCATCTATGGGTTAAAAGGCAACCCTGTCAAGGCTATGGATGCCTGTTGGCAACAATGGCTCTGCCTATGGTATCGAAGTTTACCTTACATACGCCAAGTTTAGTGTGTTCTTAGATTTCCTTTTCTAAACAATGAGGCTATCATTCCGGATATATCCAATAAAAATGGAAAGTAACAATGTTATGATCTATGGAAAATTTTAAACATGTGAAGAAATTTAAAATATTTCATAATCTTTTTTCCTCAAAGGGTTTCTAACTTAGGTATGACAATTTGAATTTCCCACACAAAGTGATGATTATCATAAATACCATTAAAGTGCTTTTTGAAAAATTATTAATGATTGTCTTTTCCAGCGGCAACGATGGCATAACAATCACACCTCACAAGAAATCCCCGCCATTATTACACTCGTACATGTTACGGTCGAGGTTGACCTTTCCATTTATGGGGGACAGATGCTCGACACGTTTATCGATAGATTTCAATAAGTGCAGTAAATACGAAAAAAATCGCATTTTTACATATACACAATGTTGTTCTATATTTTCTATTTCTGCTGTTTGAAAGACTCATTGAGTTAAGCTACAACAAGGAGCATTAGTCATCCTATTTACAGAAATATGGGAGTCCTAAGTGTGCGACATGAAAAAACATTACTACAGGTAACTGAGCATGCAGGAGAAATCCTACACCATATGGGGTGGACGAAGTACTGCAATCGGTTGCAAGGATATGATACAAACATCACGGTTGAATTCTTCCAGAACTTGCAGGGAGAAACCTCCATGGTTCGAGATATATAAATTCCAGTCACTCAGGAAATTTTAGCAAAGGTTATAGGCCTTCCTAACAAAGGCATACAATGGACTGGAAGATATACAACACTCAAAGAAGCTATAGAATCCTTTGTAGACGTTGGAGAGGAATTTTATAAAAAGGGAAAGGGAATTAACCCTAGCACGTTGAGCGAACCCTGGAAAGAACTAGAAGGTGTCATACAAAGGTAAATCACCTGCAACAGAAGGTATAATGTGATCCATACATGCCACCTCAAACTACTAACAAATCTTAAACAACAATTAGTGATCAATTTACCTTTTTTTCTAAATTCTATGTTACATGAGGTCGCCACAAGAACACATAAGGAAAAAGAGTCGGTTACCATAATTAGCCACCATGGATTGGTAAAATTGATAGTAAATAAATCCTTGAGTCAAACCCAAATAGGGTGATCTTATTAAGGCCAATAGACCTCTACAATTAGAACAACCTGAATTACATCATGAAGACCCAACCTAGGGAATTGAAGTAGCATAGGAAAGGGAAGCCACTAGACAAATGGAAGTTCCACCCCCTCAATGTGAAGTCGAGGTACACCCCGTCCAATTAGTAGAGACTCGGACTTCACAAGTAGAGGAATAAACGAGAAAAATAAAAAGAGAAATTGCTGCTCCTAAAACCTCCATTGAGAGGAGAAGAATAAGCAGACAAACAAAACAACCTGAAGAAATTCAAGAAATAACAAAACAACCAGATATCCAAGAAATGACAAAACAACTTGAAGAAATCCAGGACATAATGCAAACAGAGAAACCCTTATAGGAATATGTTTAGGAGGTTGAAGAGATAGACCAAACCCCACAAGGAAACAATCACGAAGATACCCAACCAATACTGGGACACCTCACATAATAGTTCCTAAAAATCTAGGAGGTAGAGATAACCCAGGTTCTAGGGAGTCTCCAGACCTCAATTGACAAAGACACAAGGAGGCCAGAAGAATACCAAGCGTCGACTTCTTCTTCAAAACTTGATGAATACTTCTCTGACATTGATATGTCATTCCCAAAGGATACAACACAAGAAGAACCTCATACTGAGGTAAATATCCCAAAAGTGCAAGAAGAAGAAATAGAAGAACAACTATTGACTGATCAGGGTAAGGAAAACCCTGACAGTCCACAAAAACAGAAATCAAGCAAAATCCACAATAAAATTATAAGGCTAAAACAAGAGAACAAGTTGTTAAAAAGAAGGGTTAAAAGGATTAAAGTGTTAAAGAAGAAAGTTGGCAAGATTAAGGAAATTATCAAAGAACTAAGAAAAAAACTAGAGCAAGCCGACAAGGCCCACGAAAGAAAGAAGACAAAAGGACATAGAGCACAGGAAATGAATCCTCTTTCTAATAGGGCAGTCCAAACAAGTTCTGTAGGAACATAGACAAAACTGCATATTCTTGAAGAGATAGCAGAAGTGGAACTTTAGACTAACATTACAGTAGCATAAAGGGTAGCTGTTCAAAATGAAGAGGAGATTCCTTTGGAAGCATATGAAACAGAAGCCCAACAAGGAATTCTAGGAGGATAAACTACTCAACTTGAGGAAGTGATTCCCACTCCTCTGGAGACTACATATGCAAAAACTCAGACAGTAGTCCCAACAATGAAAGAAGTGGTCTGACAGACTGAAGAGACATCTTAGTTTCAGGATTAGAGTGCCATCATTGATAGACTAGAAGTAGAGATGGTACAAGCCCAACAAGCCTTGACTCAAACTAGAGATGAAATGGTGACCGTGGTAGAGGACCAAAGATTTGTTAGAAAACTTAAAACCATGTCGAAAACGGAAAATGAAACTTATGCTGAGCTAACTAAGGCTCAAGGGAAGATAAAGAAAATTCAAGGCCAATTGGAAAAAGATTTGGAGCAAATCAAAGACATTTGTGATGTCTACATTGACGCAATAGAATATAGAGATCCGGCTACCAATTATACTTTGTTTTTATTAGAACTCTAGTTTTTACAGAGGGTGAAATCTATTTAAGCAGGTAAACCGATTAAATTCACCACTATCTTTGAATTTGTGTCATGTTTTAGAGAGTACAATATTTTTTGTGTGAATTATATTTCCATAAATTCATTTTGGAAGACAACAATAGAGATAACCTAGGTCCTTTTACTGGAGATATACAACTTCAAGCATTTCCATCCTTCACCAAAAATCAAGTTAGGTGGGATAAATCCCACAAAAATTTCATGAAGAGAGAAACTGGGTTAGATCTCTGGGTCAGAGGAGAACCACCAAAATATTTTCCAGCCATCATGCGACATAGGGCATTCATGAAAAGGGAAGGGGTGAAAGGCTCTTTAGGTACTATTCACCAACATGTCATACGATCAGGCATGATATATTTTAGGGAACGCAAGGAAGAAGCTCTTTTTGGCTCTAAGTTAAGGTGGGATGCCTCTTTAGATGAAGTAAAGATCAGGGAACCCTTCGGGTTCAAGAATTTTTTTGCATCCACCTTCAGAATAGAAAGGTATGCCAGACTACTCCAGGAAGAAGGACCTGCCTGGATTGGGTGCAAATATAATCCCCCTATTATTTGGTTTCCTCTAGAGGATTAACAGAGAGATTATCAAATTAATAAGAAGAGGGAATACACTACTTTTGGAGAACTCAAATGTAAGAATGGGTTCAGGGCACCTGGTGAACCTACTTTTCCTCTTTACAACATCATTGCTTTACATGTAAAAACATATATTGCACGAGGACATGCAAGAAGGTAATTCAGGGGGTAATGTTGGGTTATGAAAAGGTACAAATATTCCCCTCATTCTCATGATTTATGCTATAATCTCGATTGACTTTTCTGTTATTTAGGAATAAAATAGAATAGAAAATGATGAAAATGTCTTCCAGAAATTTTATTGAGTTGTATTCCATAAATTCTAAAATATGGTTGAAATCATTTTCTTTTGTTACAGGAATGGGTAAATATTGCTAAACCCGCAATAGCCAAGGATATTTTGGAGATACGTAAGCTATTGGAGGTTAAATATATTAGGCGCAAAACAGTTTCAAGAGAGATTGGTTCTCTATTTTGTAAACTTCATAAATAATAATAGCGATCCTAAGGATCTCTCGATCCTCAGGATAGCTCAATTTACCCATATTTTGTAATATATAAAGGGTAGTGGATCTTGGAAAGGATCATCTAAGAATTTTATCCAAGAATTTAGAACTCAGAATTTTTCTACACAAACAACTTTTGTAAATGTTGCATAAATTATGGAATTAATAAAGGCTTTGAACATTTTCATCATTTTTGCATACTGAGTTTTTAGCAGCAGTTCTTCTGAGGACCAAGGGCCCAGTTTGAGGGAGTTACCATCTCAATATGTAATTGTATCAATTTGATTCTTGTTTTATGGTTTAAATATCCTTTGCGGTAATTAAGATAAATGTGTGAGTGTGTTAATACTTTCATGTTGTTCGCTTGTAAAAGATAGATTCTTCATTGTGAATGTTATTGATTGTTGTTCCAGATTCCATTTTGTTGTAGTTTACTTCTTGACAGTTCCTCTCATTTTCACACATGCTGTTCCTTTTTTCTTAAATTAGCATTTGTTGTCCCTTTCACTTAGTTTAGTATTTATTGTTCCTTTTCGCTTAAATTAGCATTTGCTGTCCCTTTCGCTTAATTTAGTATTTGTTGTTCCATTCCACTAAATTAGTATTTGTTGTTCCTTTCATTCATTGTTATTTTCTCAATTTATAGTACTTAGTTATTTCTTTCCAGTAGATTAGATAGTCGTCAATAGATCAGTTTATTAAGCTTTTCCATAGATTCAATTCATGTTCTTAATTAGACAATTTAGCAATTCAATTCATGCTTTTAAGTACATTATATATATCAGATTTCAATCCTGTTCAGTAAAACCTTAGTTTCAGAAGTGTAATGAATGTGTGATGAACTTGATTGTTGATAAACTCAGATTTGCTTTAACTACGCGATTTTAACCTCTATGATCTGTCTGCATAGACTTTGCTGATATTCTTGAGATAAAAGATGAATCCCTGGGTTGATAAATTAATGTTAAACTAAGGTTGTTTTTAGGACATCTTTAGAGACCAACACCAACTTTCCAAAAATATTGGAATGATAAGATGAAGGGGGAAAGGGATCAAAAGAAAAAGGGTTTTAAGCCACCATTTTTCAATAACAACACCCAAGAAAATAAACAAGTTGAATCAATCCAAAATGAGCACAATACTACGGATTATTTTGGGAAAAGGCCAAGGAAGAAACCTATACAATGTTGGAGATGTGAGGGAAATTACTTATATAGGACTGCCCTCACAAAGGAAAAAGAATGAGGATTGTCCACAACATTCAAAAGGATGAAATAATGGAAGACACAGGAGGAGGCATGGCAAGGATTTATGTAGCCTTACACAACAAGCAAATAGAGTATCAATCTACCATTATTGAAGTGGAATGTAGCTATAGTTACATAAATGATAACATTGCTGAAATATTTCACTTGCAAAGGATTAAGAATAAGAAATCTTGGTTAGCTCAGTTAGCCACAATACCTAAGAGAAATACCAATGAGTTGGTTACCGATTTTTTGATAAACATGAATGGACTCAACACAAAGGTAGATGTAAACATTATACCATTGGATTCATATGATTGTCTAGTTGAAATTTTTTGGTTGGAAAAACACCATGTTGTCCTAGACTATTACAACAAAACAATCACATCTATTGATGAAGAACGGAAGCAAGGAAATATTCAAGACATTCCAAGAGTTGTAGTTAGAGAGATTTCAATTATGTAGCTAAAAAAGTGTTTCAGGAAGGGATGCCAATTTTTTGTAGCCCATATGGAAGAGGAATCCAAAGATAGAGTGGAAAGAATTGAAGACCATCCAATCTTAAGGGATTTTGAAGATGTTTTTAGCTAAATCTCAATATTTCCACCAAAGAGAGACATTGATTTATCAATTGATTTGGTGCCAAGAGATGACATAGTTTCCAAGATAACGTACAGAATGGGCATGCTAGAATTGAAGGAGTTGCAGATGCAACTTGAAGAATTGTTAAAGAAGGGGTATATATGCACAAGTGTTAAGAACCAAATATCAATATTGCATAGAAAAACCTCAGAAAAGGTACTCAACGCCTTGAGAAACAGATAATTTCAGATAATAAGCCTCTTCGAGGGGGCAACCTCCTTTTACCCCACTTAAATGTTCAAGTACAAGTTGATTCAAAATGAAAATGTCTCCTTGGTATATATAGGAGACTAGGAGGTATAATTACGACAAATGGCCTAAAGTCGACATAAATAAAATAACATTACTAATATAATATGCCCCAATTAAGGGGTAGTGAGACAATATTAGGGCCTAACATGCCCCTCCCCTCGAGACAAGTGTTGTACGCAACGCTTGAGTAACTCTGGATGATTCTGTATAAAAGACTCATCTTCCCAAGTGGAATCTTCAGCCGGTAGTTTCCTCCATTTAATGAGATACTCTGAAATGGATCTATTCCCCAGCTAGTGAATTCTTTTGTCAGTGATGGATTTAGGCTCCAATATGATTTTTCCTTTCTCATCAAGTTCTGGCAATATAGTTTGAACTGGGATTTTGTCTCCTATAACCTTCTTTAAGCATGAAACCTGGAAAACTGGGTGTACTCGTGAAGATGCAAGCAACTCCAATTTGTATGCCATAGTACCAATCTTTTGCAACACCTTATAAGGGCCATAGTACTTTGGTGATAATTTATTATCCCTCTTGGCTTGCTTGAGGGACATCTGTTTGTACGGTTGTAGTCTTAAAAACACCGAATCCCCTACTTCAAAACTTCTTTCACTACGATGTTGATCTGCTTGTTTTTTCATGCGATTCTGTGCCATGGTCAGGTTGTCCTTTAATATTTGGATAACTTGTTGTTGATTCTCGATGTGATCTTCCACTACTTGAACCTTAGATTTTTCTTTTAGAGAAGAAGTGATGGAAGGAGGGTGGTATCCATAAAGTGCCATAAATGGTGTCATTTTTGTTGCAGTATGAAAGGAATTGTTATACCACCATTCTGCCAAGGGTAACTATTTGAAGCATTGTGTTTGTTTATCAGAGACAAAGCAACGAAGGTAGCCTTCCATATATTTTTTCACTATCTCGGTTTGTCCATCAGATTGAGGATGATAGGACGAGCTATGAGCCAATTAAGTACCCAAACAAGAAAATAATTCTATCCAAAAATGTCTAGTGAAGATGGGATCTTTGTCACTTCCAATAATTGTTGGGCTACCATGTAGCTTTTGAACTGTCTCCATGAATGCGGTGGCAACTATACTAGCTTTGAAGGGATGAGAGAGTGCACAAAAGTGTGCGTACTTGGTCAGTCTATCAACAATCACCATGATTACACTCTTTCCTTTAGACTTTGGTAACCCTGTGATGAAATCCATGGAAACCTCCTCCTAGCGCTGACTTGGGATGGATAATGATTGTAAAAGACCTGGGGTCTTAATTATTTCCACCTTATTTTCTTGGCAAACCAAACATTCTGCCACAAACCTTTGAACATTAGTTTTAAGGACATCCCCAAAAAAATCCTTCTTGACTCTATGGTAGGTTTTCAAAAATCCTGATTATCCTCCTACTAGAGAGGTGTGCAATTCCAGTAGTACCTTTTGTTTAAGTTGAGAGTTCTTACATAAATATAAGAGATCTTTGTACCATAGTGAATCATTTTTCCATGTAAATGTATCTGATGCACTGAAATCCTGCTGCAACCTTTGAATGAGAGTCCACACATTTTCGTCATTCTTCCATTCATCCCTTGCTTCTATTATCCAATCGGGTTGGATGATTGAGATAGCACAGAGAAAGGACTCAACATCTTCATCCTTTCTTGAGAGTGCATCTGCCACAACATTTTGCTTCCCCTTTTTATAGAGGATTTCAAAATCATAACCCAATATCTTGGTTACCCATTTTTGTTGTTCTTTTGAAAATAGTCTTTGTTCCAAGAAGTATTTAAGACTACCATGATCTGTTTTTACCTTGAAGTGCCTACCTATTAGGTAAGGATGCCATTTCTTCAATGCATGTAGTATTTTCATCATTTCCTTCTCATAAATGGGTTTGTGTAAGTCCTTTCCCTTGAGTGGTTGACTTTCAAAAGCTAGGGGCCTTCCATCTTGCATTAGGATAGCACCAATTCCATTTCCCAAGGATCACATTCGACAATAAAGGTTTTTGTGAAGTCTGGAGTAGTCAAGACATGAGCTTTACACATCACCTCTTTAAGTTGTTCAAAAGCTTTAGTTGCCTCTGGAGTCCATGAAAATGCATCCTTCTTAGTTAGTGTCGTTAAAGGTGCTGTTATTCTTCCATATTTCCGAACAAACTTGTGGTAGTAACCTATCAAACCCAAAAATCCTCTAAGATTCTTCAATGTTTTGGGAATCGGCCAGTCCATCATGGCCTTAATCTTGTTAGGGTCTACCTTGACACCTTCATGAGATACAACATGACCCAAATACTCCACCTCCTTTACTCCAAAGAAACATTTGGATGGTTTGGCATATAGTTGTTGCACCTTTAGTAGTTGTAGCACCTTGTCAACATGTCACACATGATCCTCCCAAGACTTGCTATAGATTAGTATATCATCAAAAAATAATAACACAAATTTTCGAAGGAAGGGCTTGAAAATGGAATTCATCAACCCTTGGAATGTGGAAGGTGCATTTGTAAGGCCAAAAGGCATGACCAAAAATTCATAATGGCCTTCATGAGTTTGGAATGTTGCTTTTGGGATATCTTCTTCCTTCATTCTGATCTGATGATACCCTGAACGAAGATCCAATTTTGTGAAATAGATTGCTCCATGTAGTTCATCTAACAATTCATCAATGACGGGAATGGGAAACTTATCTTTAATAGTCATCTTGTTGAGCTCTCCATAATCTGGAAACATATGCCATGAGTTATCTTTCTTGAATACCATTACCACTAGTGTAGAGTAAGAACTTTATCTAGGTCTAATAATGCCAACCTCTAGCATTTCTTCAACCATGCACTCAATTTCACTCTTCTGGGCGTAAGGGTATTTGTATGTCCTGATGTTAGGAGGAACACTCTTAGGAATTATGTGAATTTCATGATCATGATTTCGAGTGGGTGGAAGACCTTTGGGAATATCTTCAAATACTTTGGAATGCTTATCAATGATCCTTTGGAGATATTGAGGAATAGATGGCTTAGATGTTTGAACATCTAGTGAGCATAGTTGTG
>ML779559.1:32371-42914 GCA_009831015.1 Picea engelmannii
TATTTATGTCGGCTTTAGGCCATTAAAACCTCCTAGTCTCCTATATATACCAAGGAGACATTTTCATTTTGAATCATCTTGTACTTGAACATCTAAGTGGGGTAAAAGGAGGTTGCCCCCTCGAAGAGGCTTATTATCTGATAATCTCTCTTTTTTAAGGCGCTGAGTACTTTTCTTGAGGTTTTTCTATGCTATATTGATGTTTGGTTCTTAACAGATTCCATCATGGTGGTGGTGGATAAATTGACTAAGGAAGCACATTTTATTCCAATGAATACAACACACAAGATAGATATTGCAGAGATATATATGAAGGAAGTTGCTAGGCTACATGGGTTTCCTAAGGAAATAGTTTTAGATAGAGGCCCAAAGTTTACATCCAATTTTTGGTTTGTTCAAGGGATTTGGGAAGAATTTAAATCTTAGTACAATATATCACCCAAATTCAGATGGGAAAACATAGAGGACTAACAGAATAATTGAGGACATGATTAAAATGTATGTGATGGACCAACCATCAAAGTGGGAATATTATATCTACTTAGTTGAATATGCCTACAATAATGGGTATCGGGCCTCATTGAAATGATACCATTTGAAGCATTGTATGGTATAAAGTGTAACACACCAGTGATTTGGGATAATCCAACAAACAAAGTAGTTTTTGGGACAAATTTGTTAAGGGAAATGGAAGAGCAGATGGAAAAGATAAAGAAGAATTTAAAGACTTCCTAGGATATGTAGAAAATATATGCAGAAAACAATAGAGTGTTTAGGGATCTTAAAGTGGGAGAACATGTGTTCTTAAAAGTGAAGGAGAATAGAAGCTCAATAAGATTAGGGAGTTTCCAAAAGTAGGAAACAATATATTGTGGACCTTTCGAAATATTATAAAAGATAGGGCCATTTAGATACATGATAACAATTAATGTATATAGGGGAGTGCATAATTTATTTCATGTGTCATTATTAAATAAATATGTTCATGTCCCTAACCACATAATTTATTGGAATGTGATCCAGGTGGAGCACGAAATGGATTTCTGGGTGGAACCAGTACACATCTTGGACCAGAAAGTCAAGGTGCTCAGAAAAAAATCCACAGGGTTGGTAAAGGGTCAATGGACCTGATAAAGTCCTGAAGATGCTACATGGGAGCATGAATAAAACCTACGGTAATAACACCCTCAAAGTTTTGACAATTTTTAAGAAAACAAAATGCAAGACTCCATTTTGAGCATCTAAAGTTTCAAAACTACATCTCATATTTCTATCCAATTGCATTGGGGACCTTGATAAACAAATGGCTCATTCCTTGGGTTATCCTTGATAAACAGATGGTACATACCTAGGGTTAAATGAATGGTGCATTCCTTGGGTCCATGCATTGAGAGCACTAAGAGATTATGGTTGGAACTGTTGCTAGAGTTGTGAATTGCAGAATTTAATGTTCTAAGTATTGTGATGTAAATTTCAATATATGTATATCGATATAGTGTGCACTTAGGACGATGCAAAATAGTAGTGGAGGGGGAGTATAACATCCCCACTATAATCCCTAGTTTACTTACTTCTTAGGTATATATAATGTGTGGCTATGACCAAAGCGATCTAATATACAAATTGTATTTCTATGTGTTAATAATAAAATGTGATGCTAGCTACTAAGAGGACATGGAAAGATATCGGGGATGGATTAATCCACAAGAGAGGGTAGGGTCTAAGAGAATTCCTAAGAGGGTGTACAATGGGGAATTACCCATGTATATTAATTCAACCCATTTTCCTATATCTACTATTGATATATGGACCTTCTAATTTCGGGTTCAGTGTTCCCAAAACCAATCATTTAATACATGTAAGAGGGTGGGTGCAAGTGGTCACAATCCAAAGTTATCAGGCACATGGGGGTTGAGTACAATCAACTTGGGGAAGTGTGTGAGTCAAGCATGAAATCCAAAGGAGAGGAAATTCATATGGTTTGGGACAACATTTTTATTTAGTCAATATTTTTTCATAAGCAACAAGTAGAGAGAAAGAAAAGAGAGTTTGGAGATGTGCAACCATGGAGGGTGAATTATAGAGCATGTTGGAGTGTATTTGGAGTGAATTGGAGATGAAGATTGAAGAACTAGGTTTTCATTCCTAAAGAGTGAACTTCTGAGTGAGTTGCATTAAAACAACAAGTGGTTTTTGTTGTTTAATGGTAGTTATTCCTAGCAACAAGTTCCCTTGAGTTACCAACTAAGATATTATTAGCTACGTGTTCCATAGAGACCCTGATAAACAGATGGGACACCCAAGGGACTGATATCAGTGAAGGGGTACAGTCCTTGGGTCAGATAGGTCAAGTGTAAGAGAGATGGTGGAGAAGTGAGATAGATGTATAAGAATAACAATGGCTTGTGATTTTTTTGAGCTATGAATGGAAAGTGAGAGACCACCCTCATTTTTGGATTACTAGTCTTAGCTCGGGGGTGACTGGATGTTGAGAAATGGAACATTCAATCTACTTTTTGGTGCAACGTCTGTCCTAAGTAGTTGGTTGCACAACCATTATTAAAAGATAAGTGTTTTATCTTGTTTCTGTTATATTTATGAGTGAAATTGTTGTGCATGAACAATGTGTGTTTGGAAATAATTTATATGATATTTTGATGGATTATTAGGTTGCAGTAATGTTGATTTATCATGGTGTAGATGCATAAAATGAATGGTATGAGACAATAGTAAAATTTGTATGTAAATCGTTACCTGTAAGTTCCAAGAAGTTAATTAGTTAGCAAACATTTTTTTTATGAGTATTATGCACTATAATTTCCCTTGGTTGGATTGGGGGACGTTATACTTAAATCCTGAATTGGAGTTGTGATAGTGGATGTATATTCTCTGTAGACGACTCTCTTCATGGAGACATAATTTTCATTCACCATATATGCCAATCTGTCATTGGATGTTGCGTTGAGAATCGCTGAACTCATGAACACACTAAGAAGGCACCTGGTACATTGAAGAGGGCGTGTGGAGAATGGTGAAAGATGAACATGTTGGAAGCCTTGAGGAGGGAACACTAGAAGTCCTACGAAGGAAATTTGGCTCTGATAAAAAAAAAATTGTTGGTTGGACTCTCTTATGAATTTCGTGGCTGAATAAAAGTTGGCTTGGATCTAGGCTTTGATACCAATTGATCCGCAATTCTATATGAAAAATTAAAAGTGCAACAACATACTATATTAACACATAAGAAAAAAGCATTGCACAACACAAAATACACAAAGAATGAAATAGAAAAAAACTACAAGTGAGAGGTAAGTGACCATTCCTTGTATTTCAGCAAGAAGACACCCTTTTTATTAGACTGGGTGATTTTTTGTTTAAAAAAACAACAAGAGACTTGTTTCTTTTATTTTTGACTAACAAGCGTTGTTTCACTTTTTATTAATTAATTGCCTAACAAAACTAACTTGTCAATTATTTATTAGGAACTTCCATGCTCAATTGGATTGGCGAGGGAAGTTTACAATAGAAGTTACTGATGAACAACTATATTTTTTCATGCTAAATGGTGAAGTAAAATGAGTGCCCTCTCTAGTGGCCCATGGTATCACAAGTGCTGAGAGAGCAGAGCATCATTTGTATGCCAAATTTAGAAAATCTGATTTCTATAAAAAATATATCCAATACCTAGGACATATCATTTTGGAACAAGAAATTGTTGTTGATATCGAAAAGTTTAAGGCCATCATAAATTGTCCCACTTCGGAAAATGTGACAGATGTGATATTTTTTATGGGGCTAGTAGAATAGTATCGAAGATTTATTAAGGGATTATCCAATATTGGCCATCCAATAACTTCATTATAGAAGGAGGTAAAATTCATGTGGTCTTTGGAATGCAAAGAAATTTTTGAACAATTAAAACAACTTCTTACCAGTGCACCATTTTTGAAGATTGCATATCCAGATAGAGATTTCCTAGTGTGCATAGATGCATATCCAAATAGAGATTTCCTATTGTGCATAAATGAATATAAAGAAGTACTTGATGGAGTTATTATGCAAAATGGCCATGTGGTAAGTTGTTAGTCTAAGAATATTAAAGAACATGAAAGGAATTATGCCACTCATGACCTAGAACTTGTAGCAATAATGCATACACTAAAGATGTGGCATCATTACTTGATTGGAATTTTTGTTGTGTTGATGACATCTATTAGTGGGTTGAAGTACCTATTTAATTAGCCTCACTTCAATTTTAGATAGGTTAGAGGGTTATCCTTTATCAATGAATATGACTTTGAGATAAGACACATAAAAGGTAAGGAAAATAGGGTAGAAAATACATAGTAGAAGCATGCAAGTGATTCACATGGAGACCATCAATGCACGTGAATTATATCTGTAGACTAAAATAAAAGAACACTTTCACATTGATGATCATTTCATCCAAATAAGAGACAATTTGTCGCAGGAATCATAAAGAAAAATATGATGGATACTAGATGATTGACGATGGACTGCTAATCTATAAAGATTGATTGTACATATCCAATTCATTAGAGTCAAGGAGACTCATTATGAATTAAATACACAAGAAACCATACTTAGGAAACCCAAGCTATCAAAATATGATTACTACAACAAAGAAGAAATGTTACTGGCTTGGACTGAAGAAGGAAATTGCAAACTACATTGCTAGATGCATTGAGTGCTACTAAGTCAAAGATGAACACAAACACCCAACATGATTATTACAACCCTTACCAATTCTTAAGTAGAAATGGGAAGTTATATCAATGGATTTTACCACGGAAATAACAAAGAAAAAAAAACAACATGATGCAATCATGGTTGTGGTGAAAAACTAAGAAGGGATGCTCACTTTATCCCTATCAATTCAACCCACAAGGTAATCAATATTGCAAAACATTTCCTGAGATAAATTTTATGATTGCATGGTATGCTTAAAGTGATCATAAAAAGAGATGAAAAATTTACATCAAAGTTTTGGAAAGAACTATTTGAAGGATTGGAAACTCAATTCAACTTCAACATTGATTATCATCTTTAAACAAATGGGAAAATAGAATGGAATGACCATATACCGGAAGACATGCTTCACATATACATCCTGACTAAACCAACAAGATGGGAGGACTACCTACATTTGGTATAATTTTCTTATAATGATAGTTATCAAGCATCACTAAAAATGAGTCCCTTCAAAGCACTTTAGGGTAGAAAGTGAAATACCCCAATCAAATAGGATAATCCAATAGATAGAATTATGCTTGGACCATAGATGTTGAAATAAATTGAACATGAAGTCATTAAAATTAAATAAAATATGAAAGAAGTCCAAGATAAAAAGAAGAGATATGCAAATAAAAACATAACAATTAAAGAATTTAAATTTGGAGATCATGTCTATCTCAAGGTTAAACCACAAAAAAGTTCCACGAGGCTTGGAATTTGTGTTAAGCTTGAACCCCAATGTTACAAACCCTTTAAAATATTAGAAAGAATGGGACCAATAGCATACAAGCTTGCATTACCTCCAAATGTTAAAACACACAATTTTTTCTACGTCTCATTGTTTAAAAGGTATGTACATGATTCTAACCATGTCATTGATTGGGTTGTACTGAGTCATCCCCTAGGTAAAGGTGAAATGGAGGCACTTTGGGCCAAGTGGATTACATGAGAAATGGAGGATTCCATGAAAAAGGGATATTCATTTATATTTTCATCTTAAAGACATTGTTATAGATAACAAAACTCTAGGCATGATGTTATTCCAAGGGGAGGGTATGTAATATCCCAATTTTTATCCCCTGATTAACTTGTAATTGATCATGTTAATGTTGGTTTTATTTCAACATGAATATTTTATTACCATGCCATGATGATGTGGACATATCGAACATTGTTAATATTTCAATTTTCAGTTAATAAAGAAGCAAAATAACTGAATAAGAATGAGATCCTATAGGGACTATGATACCATGAGTGGGGAAATGTGAGGGGGGGTAAAATAGGTTCTACATGTCAAAAATAAATCCCAAACCACCTTTCTAAGTTATTTTGTAATTAACCATCTATTTTTTCCCTTTGACTTATCCAAAACCAATCATTGAATGCGTGTAGGGGTTTGGTGGAAAAATTCACCTCCCTAGTTACGAGAGCATGGGAAAAGTACCTTCATGATGGGAATGATAACATTTAATGCATGTAAGAGGTGGGTGATAGAGTCATCTCACAATTCATGAAGGGTATGGGTTGAGTAAAATCAATTTGGGGAATTGTAAGAGTCAAACATGCATGGGTAAATGTTAGGTACCTAACCTCCCTAACCCCTCACGTAGGTAGAATAATATATTTCCATGTAATAAAGGATGACATTAGTTAATAAGGGATATTTAATAAACTATAACAAGTTAATGTAAAAAGGCCCAATAGAAGCTTCAACTTCTAGAATCTTATTCATCTAGAATGATCTTTAGAAGATAGAATTAGTATACATAAGAGTAGGAGACATGGCAAGTTTTTTCTTGAGAATTATTGTAATAGAGCGTTGCTCTACTCGAGGTTTTTTTTGATATTATGGTAGTTGCGGGAGGTATTTACCCCCACGTGTAAACCTAACAAGGATAGAATACTCTGAGAAGTAATAAGAAACCCTAATGAGTTGGCTAATAACCCTGGAAGACTTGTCGGCTCAAGAAGATAATTTATATTAGGTCATTAGCCTCCAAGAGAAGAAGTCGGTCATAAATAATAATATATATTGAACAGACAAATACTTAGAATGAGAAGTTGGCCCAGGAAGTTAGCCATAATTAGTATGAATACAGGAGGCGAGTTCTCATTTTGGTAGGTAGTCTCAGAATTGCAGTGCCCAGTCTTGTGTGCACCAGTGCCCAGTCTTGTGCACAAGTTTGAGGAGAGCTGCCATTGCAGTTGTTGCAGCTAGAAGATCATGTTTGGCTTGGACTATCTCTTGGCTAGGGTTTGGACTATCTAATCAACTCTTTTTGGTGCACTATCCTTGGGGAAAAGTGCACTACCCTTTGTTTGGCTATCTAGCCTAGGATTTGCTTCCAGAATGATTCTCTATCAAGGTTAAAGTGCTCGGAGGATGGCTTCAGCCTGTGGTTGGGTGACAAGGGTATTTTCAATGGTAAAATGAGCACAATATTTCATATTCTAACTAGTTATGGGCCCACACCTCCTTCATTCAGTCTAAATGTTGGAAGGAAACATAGCCGCTAGGATATTGAGCTCACTGAGGAACTGCTGCTAGGGTTACTAGTAGAAGCAGCTTCCAAGACACTACCACTAGGGTTACTAGCATGAGCAGTTGCAGAAACCCTAATCCTCTTGTTGAGGCACCTTAAGTGAATGGATTGACCTAATGTCTAGATAGATCAGTGCAGTCTAGCCTAGTGCATCTCCTGATACTCTCAACAAGCCAAGTCAAAGCAGCCATGAATTATTCTATGATGTCAGAGAACAAGTTAGATGGAGCCTATAAATTCAGAGCGTGGAAGACAAGGATTGACCTCATCCTTGCCAAGAATAAAGTGTTGGATATCGTGAAAGGAAAGATTGTGAAGCTAGAGTTTGAAGAAGGAAAAGAGAAGGAACCGCAGAACGTTGCAGCTATGGAGAATTTCAAAGACAGTGATATCAATGCTATGAGTATCATAGTGGAATCTATAAAATACCACTTGATACCTTACATCTCCCATCTTGACTCATCGAAGAAGATGTATGATTCCCTAACAAATCTCTTCTCAGTCAGAAACATTGGACAAGTAATGAGTCTGAAGAATGAGCTCCGTGACATGAAGATGAATGATGACGACAACATAGCATCATAATTTGTGAAAATATCTCAATTAAGAGATCAACTACAATCTTTTGAAGAGATCATCTCAAAGAAGGAGTTGGTAAACATAGTACTCAATGGTATTCCCAAGACGTGGGATGCATTTGCCACAAGCATGAACACAAGAAAGGAATATTCGACATTTGAAGAAATTTGGACTTGTTGTGCTCAAGAAGAATCAAGGATTAGTGCAAAAGAGAAACCCCAAAAGAAGTACGATGATCAATCCTTCACAGCAAGATTCAAGAACTTCAGGAACAAAAGGAAGTTTGGTTCAAGGAAGAAACCAAATCAAGAGAAAGACATTTCAGAAGTACAATGCTTCAATTGTCGAAAGTATGGTCACTACAAGAATCATTTTCACGAGCTAAAGAAAATGAAGGATAAACACGAAGCATCAATTGCCAAAGAAAAGGAACCTACAAAGAAGACTAAGAAAAATGGAAGAGACTTCTTCTTCTAAAGGTAACAAAACTCTTCTTATTTCTTGTACATATCTTGTTTGCATCATCTCTACACATATCTTGTATATATATCTCTTGGAATATAATGTGTTCCAAGAAGAACTATACCTATGGAAGAACAACAAGATAAGAATGGATATCATTAGATAATACACATGAAATGATGAAATACAAATAATGCGGAAGATATTGCAAGATAAGATGAATCAATCATGAAAAGACTTAGAAGAAGCAAAGATAGAAAGAAGTCAACAATCGAGAGGAAATTGGAAAAAGACTTATGAAGTTTTGTAGAAGACAACAAGACAGAAGCGTGGACTCTATTAGACAAGAGAGCCAATTATATATTGCAAAAGAAAATAAGGATGCATATGGTAGTGTGGACTCTGTTAGACGGAGGGAGTCGATTATATGCACTCATACATGAAGCAAGGATTAGGAGGGAGATAATCCTATGATCCATTGAAGATGATGAAGTATATATCCATGATAGAAACCATGAAAGATGGTATGTGTTCTTCAAAAGAGAATCCTTAAAGTATCCATGGTTGTCCATCCACATCCATGATCCTATGATGGAATCTTTAGGGCATGGAATCTATAAGAAACTCCATGGAATCGAGAACTAAAGAAACACATGAAGATTCCAAGAAAGAAAGAGAAGCCAAAACAACTAGTCATTGTATCAAGAATCACAAGATTGTCAGCCTGATATAAACTCAATAAAAGAAATCAAGCAGAGGAACTGACAGTCATGATGAAGAATAGTGTATGGAAGAATTATGAATGAAAACATTGTGAGATATAAAACGAGAGGTTATCCCAGATGGAGGGAGAAGAATATGATGATTACTTGTTCCAGTAAACCAGACTTATCTCTACATAAGTCATTATATCATCCGCAACATCCATGAGTTGGAGTTCTACATCAGATGAATGCAAAGAACATTCTTCAGAGAAATTGAATAAATAGCGTATGAAGAGAAATCTCAAAACTTTCAGGCATACCAAAAAGAGACCCTTGTATGCAAATAGAAGAACATAACTTGGTGAAGAACCTCCAGTGCACGGCATGTTAAGCCCTAATGTTGGCTCATTACCCCTTAATTGGGGCATATTAGATTAGTAATGCTATTTTATTTATGTCGGCTTTAGGCCATTAGTTGTAATTTATATTATTAATGTTATTTTAATTATGTCGGCTTTAGGCCATTGTTTGTAATTATACCTCCTAGTATCCTATATATACCAAGGAGACATTTTCATTTTGAATCATCTTGTACTTGAACATTTTAAGTGGGGTAAAAGGAGGTTTCCCCCTCGAAGAGGCTTATTATCTGAAATTATCTTAGTTTCAAGGAATTGAGTACTTTTCTTGAGGTTTTTCCATGCTATATTGATGTTTGGTTCTTAACATATGGTATAAGAGCTCAAGGTCTTGGGGTTTCGCTGCTACATCTGAGACACCGTGGAATTTTCGCTATAACTTTTTTTCTAAAATGTTTCAGAAGAAACCGCTTGGATTTTATTTAGTAGACAGATCAAGGTATGTTGGGTTAAAAATTAAGCTCTTGAGGCCTTATACTTCTGGAGATACAGCCTGTACAAGATAGGGTTCTGGAATCATCCTGAAATGAGTCATTGTGGAATTTTTGCTATAAAAATTTTTCTGTAATGTGTCAGACCCTGAACTCTAGAGGCCATTTACAGAAATTAGTAAGGTATCTGTGGTAAAAATTTCAGATTCTAGGTCATCCTAAATTTGTATATACACCTTGTGTAAGATAGGGTATCTGACTAGTCCTATTGACTAGTCTCAAGAAGGTGTTCCAGGTAAAACAAGCATAACGTCTTGCTGGAGTATCTAAATTGAGTGGGACTGGTTGCATTGGATCATGGACAGTCTATAGTATTTTGGGTGCGAGTTTCAGAATTTGATATCAATTATTTTGTGCGGGGCATTCTATACAAGTGAGATCTCCTGGAAAGGCCAAAAATTGGCAAGTTGTGAGGAAGTTACCGTAAATTCCACTTGGCACATCCATTTTTGATCAGACCTGTGGCATTGCAGAGAAGAAATATTAGAGAACTACCTAAAGGAAAGTTTCATACCCAGAAGGGCCGAAACTTGGGAGATATAACAGAATAAATATTGTCTAGCAGAACCACCTCAAAATCAAGACTCAAA
>ML779559.1:47496-65749 GCA_009831015.1 Picea engelmannii
AGGCCATTATTTGTAATTATACCTCCTAGTCTCCTATATATACCAAGGAGACATTTTCATTTTGAATCATCTTGTACTTGAACATTTTAAGTGCGGTAAAAGGAGGTTGCCCCCTCGAAGAGGCTTATTATCTGAAATTATCTCAGTTTCAAGGCGTTGAGTACTTTTCCTGAGGTTTTTCCATGCTATATTGATGTTTGGTTCTTAACACAGCAGAAGCGTGGTGAAGATTTCCTATAACATCAAGATGATTACTCAGTAGATCAGATCTCATGATGACAGAAGAAGTGCCACATGGATATGTTCCAGTTTTCCAATAGTAATATACTCTATTGTTCAGAGCTACATGAAGCCTTCATAGAAAATCAGTGTTCAAGACAAAAGTACATTTAAAATAAAGCATTACATTATCCATGATGAAGTCTAGAAAGGAGAAAGTGGTTCTCCAATACATATCTCCACAGATGAGCACATAAGAAGACATTTTGGTAAAGATTCTATCCAAGATGAAAGAGTTTGCGTACTCAAGCTGGAGCTCATGGAGATGACTTCCTTAATGAAAAAGGAAGAGATGAATCCCAGGTTGGGAGGGAGCACTGAAAATATTATTGAGGACATTCATTTTCAAGATTGAAAAATAGTCCATCTTGGACAGATGCTTTCCTTTTCGGAAAGTGGATTGATATTTGTGATGGACAATGATTTCCCATTGTGGTTAAGATGGGAAATGGTCCAGATTATTGATGTATCATAGACAACAACTTACCATTGTGGTTAACATGGGGAGTGGTCTAGGGAAGTCTCTCTTCTTGAGGGTTACTCAAGAAGACTGGCTCACCTCGCCGGACAATGATTTCTCATTGTGGTTAACATGAGGAATGGTCTGTTTTGGAGGTTGATACAGGACAGTATTTTCCTCTTGTGGTTAATAGAGGAAATGGTCCAGACAATCATTCCTTAGGGTTTATACATTCTCTCCAGGGTGCACTTTGATTAGTGTAGGAGGAATGGCCCAGAGTGGGGAATGGTCCAGGCTCAGCAATCACGGACATGCATTCCTTAGGGTTTATACATTCTCTCCAGGGTGCACTTTGATTAGTGTAGGAGGAATGGACCAGGGTGGGGAATGGTCCAAGCTAAAAAATCAATGACATGCATTCCTTAGGGTTTATACATTCTCTCTAGGGTGCACTTTGATTAGTGTAGGAAGAATGGCCTAGGGTGGGGAATGGTCCAAGTTCATAAGACAAGACAATTATTCTTCCTTGCTTGAGAAGAATAGTCCAGATATCTCATTGTTCTACTATGAGGGAAGATATTCTTTCAGATCTCATAGATGTGAGTTAAATATTGGCCCAGATGATTCAGTTTATATCATAACATTGTTTTTGTGCAGGTTGGTATTAGATGATTGTTATGAAGACTGTATGACAGTAGATGTATACTATTGTGGTGGATGTGTTCCATTGTTCGTGACTACACGCTGTTGGTCAAGTACTTGTGTGTTACTTGGTGTGGTAGTGTACCACTGGATTGTAGTTATGTACTACTATGGATAGACACAATTGCGTTCTATTTTTGTTCTGATTGCCTTAAAGACTATCAGTGGTTTATTGGAAATAATTATCAACAAGATGAATGATGAATAGAGATTTTCCAGACAGAAAATGGTTCAAAACATTTACTCTTCTAGATTAGAAGAATGGCTCTTGTATCACTCTGTGGAGTGAGCATCATGTCTGATTACTTAGATAGATTATGGTTTCAAGAGATGATGCAGATGATGATGATGATGGTGCTCATGATCTAGTCATGATCTAGTCTATATAACTATGTTGATGCTACAGGGTTAATGGTATGTTTTGTGCTCAAGATCATTACCTTTAATACCTCCCTAGATATGAGGGAGTGTTGATATTATGGTAGCTGCGGGAGGTATTTACCTCCACGTGTAAACCTGACAAGGATAGAATACTTCGAGAAGAAAGAAGAAACCCTAATGAGTTGGATAATAACCCTAGAAGACTTGTCGGCTAAAGAAGATAATTTATATTAGGTTATTAGCCTCCAAGAGAAGAAGTCGGCCAGAAATAATAATATATATTGAATAGACAGATACCCATAATGAGAAATCGGCCTAGGCAGTTAGCTAGAATTAGTATCAATACAGGAGGCCAGTTCTCATTCTGGCAGGCAGTCTCAGAATTGCAGTGCCCAGTCTTGTGTGCAGGTTTGAGGAGAGATTCCATTGCAGCTGTTGCAGCTAGCAGATTATGTTTGGATTGGACTATCTCTTGGTTAGGTTTTGGACTATCTAATCATCTCTTTTTGGTGCCCTATCCTTGGAGAAAGGTGCGCTACCCTTTGTTTGGTTATCTAGCCTAGGTTTTTCTTCCGAAATGATTCTCTGTCAAGGTTAAGGTGCTCAGAGGGTGGCTTCGGCCTATGGTTGGGTGACAAGGGTATTTTCAATGGTAAAAAGAGCACAATCTTTCATATTCTAATAGTTTCCCCCTCGAAGAGGAAAGTGAACATTGTTTCCTATCAATAAATGTATTATTTTGGTGTCATGGCTTCATATATTGTGTGTTCCATTGTTATTCTCTGTTGTATTTTTGTTTTCCTCTATTATAATAGATCTGGTGCCTAACAAGTGGTATCATAGCACTTTCATTGACATAAATTGTGGTTAATTTTTTTTTTTAGGGTAGAGACATATTCCGATGTATTAAAGCTATAATGATATGTCGTTTAGTGCATAAATCCACGGTTGGGGAAACATACATGCATGAACTACAAGTAGTACTTAAGCACACATTTTTGGCCACACTTGGAACCCCTATTGGTATCCCTTCCAGTGGCAACATATCAGAGGACACTTGTATACGGATTGACCTAGACATCCTGAAGCCCTCCATAGATAAACTGATCAGTCACCTAATTTCTATTGTTCCACTGAGAACAACACTTGGGAAGATATTATCTAGTACCTGGGTAATTGGGTAGTACACTTAAGGTTATGTTCTAGCCTCTGTAGTTGGTACCTTGAGATATTGGGCCGAGTACTACTGTTCAACCCCACATGTATATAAAAGAGCTATAAAACAAGGCAAACCCTTCTCTGTAAGAACCATGAAGAAAACCTAACCCTTGGGAGGGAAAAAAAGAAACAAGGAACATAAAAGTTTTATTGTCGCGTAACCTTTCCTCCTGCATTATGGTTGCGAAATTACTACATCTTTTTTCTTGTTAAGAAGTTGGGTATTTCGACACTGCAACATTATTCAGATCAAAGTATAACTCCATAGAAATAAAAAAACAAAAAAATAATAAAAATTTCGGGCCCTTCTCGCACCCTTATTTGAGACTTATCCCATTGGAATCCTCTTTTCATCCTGATCACAGTGATACCTATAATTTTTCAACATTTTTATTTCTGTGGTCCCGACCCCCTTCCCAAAACTCTTTACTTGGGACCTATCCCATTGGAGTCCTCTTTTCGTCTTGATTGCAGTGATATCTCTCATTTTATTCCTTTTTTCCATGTACCCACACACCCTTTTCACACACCTTTATTTCCCACCTCTCCCTGTGTTTTCCGCTCACCATGGCCAACACCCGCAACCAAGACCTTGACAATCGAATTGCTACCCACATCGAGTCCAAAATGGAGTACCTGAAAAAAAGGAACTGAAGAAGGACATTGATTCCCAACTTTCCAGCCAACTTGCATCCCACCTTGATTCCCAACTTGAATCCTTTGCTACCAAGGTACTGGAAAAAATACCAATTCCTGGCATCCATTCCTCTTCCAAACAACCTTCTAACCACGAAGGTACAACTTCCTCTAATTCCTAACAGTTTCAGTCCTACCATTTTCATCATGATATATGTCTTCCATGAGTGGAGTTGAATGAATTTTATGGCTCGAACCCCACTGATTGGGTCACTCAAATGGAACATTACTTCTCTCTGCATGGCATCACTGATCACTTGGCCAAAATTCTTTACAATGTCCTCTATTTGGATCCTAAACGTTGGAAATGGTGGCAATGACATAAAAAATCATGCCAAAGATATGTTGCTTGGAAAAATTTTGTGGCTGACCTTTATGAATGATTTGACATCGAAACACACTCCCTGGGACATTTGGCCAAATTGAAACAATCAGGTATCGTGGAATATTTTATACCCACATTTGAGAAATTGTCTTTTAGAACTGAGGGCATGTTTGATACCTTTTTATGAGAATTCTTTATTAGTGGCCTCAACGATGAAATATAAGCCCAAGTCCTCATGGATCTTCCCCATACTTGGTTGGAAGCTACACGACATACCAATGAAGCACAATATGTTTTTTTTTCCCAACACCACAAACCCTATTTCCCTCCTCCCCCTCACCCTCCCACTCCTTCCTCTCATCCCACCACTCTCAAGATCCAAAAATTAACCAGGGAAGAAATGGATGAATGCCAACTCAAGGGTCTTTGTTATAATTGTGATGAAAAATAATTTATGGGGCACAAGTGTAAGGAACACAAGTTGTTTATGGCCATCTCTCAGGATATTTTTGATGAAGAGGTAGAGGATTCTCCTATGATAGAGAAACCTGATCCAAGTGATCTCACTCTACCATCTTATCCACCTGTATTTGAACCAATCATTTCATTGAATGCACTCATTGGCTTCTCTTCTCTCCAAACCCTCAAGCTAATTAGCTACATTAAAAATCAGAAGGTCATCATTCTATTTGACAGTGGTATAACTCATAATTTTATTCATCATCACATTCCTCAAGAAACCCATTGTTATATCCATGCAGTAAACAAATTTCAAATCATGATTTCCAATGATGGTTCCATGAAATGTGGGCATTGTGAAAATGTGTGTCTCCAAATTGGACAATACAACCTGAAATCTCATATGTTTTCTATCGACATGGGTGGTTGTGACATTGTGTTAGGTGAAGAATGGTTATGCACTCTAGGTCCCATCCTCATGGATTTTAAGGAATTAACCATGCATATTCAATAGGATGACCAATAGTGTAAGTTATACGGCATCAAAATAGGATCCCCCGAGATCATCAGTTCCCATCGAATGGAAAATCTCCTCAAAAAAGGTCATTCAAGAATTATTTCCCAACTCCATACCATTAAAGCACTTGAGACATCATCTATGCATCGTGACCTCCAATCTATACTCTCCAAACACAAAACTATTTTTTCCACTCCCCATGGACTTCCCCCTTCCCGTGGTGTTCATGATCATTCCATTCTTCTAGTTCTAGACAATATTCCTCCCAATCTTCCCCATATCATCATCCTTTTGCCCAAAATAATGAAATTGATTTTTTTTCCAAGAATTGGTCGATGCGGGTGTCATCCACCATAGTACCAACCCGTATTCTTCTCACATGTTCATGGTTCTAAAGAAAGAAGTCACATGGTGCATTTTTCCTTACTTTCATGCTCTCAACAAACTCACCATCAAAGAAAAGTCTCCCATTCCTATCATTGATGATCTATTTGATGAATTGAGTGGTGCTCAATACTTTACTAAACTTGATCTTCATTTTAGATACCACCAGATACATATGAAAGAGGATGACATTCCCAAGACCATATTTCAAGCTCATGAGGACCACTATGAGTTCTTGGTCATGCCCTTTGGCCTGTGCAATGCTCCCTCCACTTTCCAAAGTCTCATGAATAATGTATTCTGACCTTTTCTCCATCATTTTGACTTATTTTTCCCTGATGATATTCTCATCTATAATAAAACATGGAAAACCCATCTTTCCCATGTGGATCAAGTTCTCTATCTCTTTTCTCATCATCAACTTTTCCTCAAACAATCTAAATGTGTCTTTGGTGCCTCAGAAGTGGAGTATTTGGGTCATATTGTTGGAAAGGATGGTGTAATGGTAGATCATAAAAAATTTTAAGCTATGCATGCTTGGCGATTTCAAGATTTTGTGTGGTTTTCTGGGTTTAATGATTTATTATCACAAATTTGTTGAGAATTATGGAAAAATTGTAGCACCTCTCACTGCTCTCCTTAAAAAGAATGCTTTCAATTGGACTCCAACCACTGATCAATCCTTCCATGCTTTGAAAGAGGCTTTGTGCCTCATTATTTTCCTAGCCCTTCCTGACTTCAATAATATTTTTTTCTTGGAATGTGATGCTTCTAGGAAAGGAATTTGAGTAGTTCTCATGCAAGAAGGATGACTAGTGGCCTTCACTAGTAAAAAACTTCCAGAGCGACATTTGGACCAATCCATCTATGAAAAGGAAATGTTGGTTGTTCTACATGTCATGGATCTTTGGCTTCCTTATCTATTGGACCAACACTTCCAAATTAAAACAGATCATCAGAGCCTCAAGCATTTTCTAGAACAATGAATTTCATCCCCAGAGAAACAAAAATGGGTGACCAAGCTATTTGAATATGATTATGAGACCATCTACAAGAAGGGAGAATAAAGTTTGGTTGTTGACACACTTTCCAGGAAGTATGAAGATGAAGGGTTCCTTTTTTCTCTCTCCTTCCTTATACTAGATTGGCTCCAAGTTGTTTTCCAGGAATGGCTGCAAGACCCCAAAATTTCTTGCATGATCCAAAACTTGCAAGACAATTCTCCAGTTTCTCCAGGATAATGTTGGCACAATGATGAGATTCTCTACAAAGGTCATATGTATCTCAAAAAATATTCACAAATTAAATATATGGTGCTTTCGAAGCTTAATGCTTCGCCCACAACTGGGCATTCAGGGTTCACAAAAACCTATGAAAGAGTAAAACACTCTTTTTTATGGGATGGTATGAAATAGGAAATCCACATGTTTTTGGTTGAATGTGATGAGTGTCAATGGAATAATGGAGAAACAATTAATTCCCTGGGCACACTACAACCGCTCTCGATTCCCTTGGCTATTTGGCAGGATATTTTTATGGACTTCATTGTTAGCTTACCTAAATCGGATAATAAGTCAGTCATCATGGTGGTAGTTGATCTTATTTCCAAATATGCTCATTTCTTTTCTCTCCAACACCCATTCACGACATCCAAAGTGGCTCAAATTTTCATGGATAATATTATCAAGATTCATGGCATGCCTCATTCTATTGTCTCTGACAAAGATCCCACTTTCAATGGAAATTTTTGAAAATAATTGTTCCATCTCTAGGGAACCCAATTACATATTAACACAACATATCATCCCCAGATTGATGGCCAAATAGAAGTTGTCAACAAGTGTTTGGAAACCTATTTGAGGTGTTTTGCATCCAAATGACAAAATTAGTGGGCTCAATGGTTACCCCTAGTTGAATGGTGGTACAACACCTCTTACCATACAACTACTCACATGATTCCTTTTGAAGCTATATATGGACAAAATCCACCATCGGTTCTCTCCTACATGCCTGGTGTATCGAAGGTTTAGGAGGTTGACAATAATATTATAGTTCGCGAGACCATTCTCCACACCCTCAAAACCAATTTGGCCATGGCTCATAATCGCATGAAGAAACAAGAAGATCAAGGACATTTTGAACGACAATTTGTTGAAGTGGACCATGTGTTTCTTCGTCTGCAACCCTATAAGCAGAATTCCCTCAAAGCTTACCACTATTAGAAACTTGCCCCCAAATTTTATGGTCCTTATACAATTATCAAGCGAGCGGGGTAGGTGGCTTACTAGTTAGCATTTCCCAGTCATTCTAATCTCCATCCTATTTTTTATGTTTCATGCTTAAAGAAGGTGATTGCTACTAAGTGCCAAACTCAAACCAGTCTCCCTGAGTTGGAAGAAGAAGGTTCCATTTGGTTGCAACCACAAACAGTATTGGAATAGCGTGAATGTCGTCTATGTCAACGCACCATCAAGGAAGTGTTAGTGCAGTGGAAACATATAACTCCAGAAGATGCCAGTTGGGAGCCGCCCACCATTCTGGAACAATTTCCTCATCTCAAGCCTTGAGGACAAGAATCTTTTCCAAGGGGGAGGGCATGTTAGGGACCTAACCTCCCTAACCCTTCATGTAGGTAGAATAATATATTTCCATGTAATAAATACCGACATTATTTAATAAGGCCTATTTAATAAATTAGAACAAGTGAATGTAAGAAGACCTAGTAGAAGCTTATGCTTCTAGAAGGATGTTCATCTAGAATGATCTTTAGAAGATAGAATTAGTATAAATAAGAGTAGTAGACATGAGAAGTTTTGTCTTAAGAATTATTGTAATAGAGCGCTGCTCTGCTGGAGGTTTCCCCCTCGAAGAGGCAAGTGAACATTGTTTCCTATCAATAAAGGTATTATTTGGTGCCATGGTTTAATATATTGGGTGTTCTGTTATTATTCTTTGTTGTATTTATGTTTTCTTCTATTATAATAAATCTGGTGCCTAACAGATAAAAGGGAAGAGAAATTCTAGTAGAAGAGAAAAGTTCTGAGAAGCAAGGAGGGGAGAAAAAACAGAGTTGATGTAGAGAAAGAGATCCAACCATGGTGTGAGAATATGAACAACCATGAAAGAAAGTGTTTAGAACCTTGAGAAGAGAAGGAAATGGGGATAAACTGCTAGAGTTACATGACTGCAAATGGGAGCATGTTGGGTACACACTGAAGAGCACTAAAGGGGGATACTTTTGAGATACAATGGAGTAGAGAATGGATTTCTCTCCTTGTGTGGTGTGGGGTAGGTATTGGGGGTGCCCATGAACTATTGATGTTCTTTAGAACTTAGCAATGAAATTCTTGGCTAGTAAATCCTTGCTTTGAGTTAGAAATACTGCCCATAAATCCCCAAGATTGACAATTTCACCCTTGTGGTATCATAGCCTGGCTAACCGTTGGCCTATGGCAAGTAAATCCTTGCTTTGAGTTAGAAATATTGCCCATAAATCCCTGAGATTGACAATTTCACCCTTGTGGTATCATAGCCTGGTTAGGGGGTGGCCTATTACAGATAGATTGATGTGCAATAGAGCCAATAGTTGGGTGGAAAAGTGTTCAACCTGAGAGAGTTGTTTGGACAATAGCTTATAAACAGATAAGTCTCTCATTTTTTATCTATAAATTCGTATGCATATTTAATTTATGAAAATGTGTGTGGTATGTGAAAATAAATCAGGTCAACTGGCTAAAGAATGGAAGGGATGTATATTCTGTGTTTCATGTGTACAAAAATGATTAATTTTGCAAGTTATATCTCTTTGAGTTTATGCTACAACAAAACTCAAACTAGAAATTCTGAAAGGAAACAATGTTTAAATTTCTGGAAATGAGGACTGTGAATGGTGTTTCTTTCCCTTACTTAAATTTAGAAACAAGTAATTATTTCTGGTGTATTCATGCTTGTATAGCTTGGACATTGGGCTCTAGAGATCACCCTTGAAATCATGATTATGTATCCTCCTTAAATAGTTGTTTGAATCCAGGCTGTTTAGTAGATTTTCTGTGTCTTTTCTTGAGTGGAACAATGCTTGAAATCTATTGTAATATCGATCTACTATTTTGACTAAGACTAAAACAAATGTCTCTCCTATCGGCCCCCAAAATCTGTCTTTAAATTTTGTGTTTGAACTTTGATTTACCTGTGCATAACTAGAATGTTCACTTTGGTTCTTAGTTCATAATGGGGACACCATATCAATTGATATCGGACCATAAATTCAACTTATGTAAAAGAAATATGAGTACTCCACCAATCCAACAGTGTAGAAAGTGTGACTTCCAACACCTGCAACTAAAAATATAACAACGTTGCATGTCTTCCATTTCATCCAACAAATTTCCCACCCGCTTTTTACTCCTCCGCGCTCAATACTTATTCATATTCTTTCCCCATTTCATCATTCACTTCTTCTTCTATATTCAATTCATCTTGGTCCGATGGAGGCAAGAAGCCTGGAAGTAACGATGATATCGGCCTGCAATCTGAAGAACAACAGGAGCATGTTCTCGATGAAAACAAAGGCCTACACAGTTGCATGGATCTCCAACGATCGCAAAGGCAGGCAGTGGATGCCCGTGGACAAATACGACGACATCGATCCCACCTGGAACCACATTATGAAATTTACTCTCAATGAGGCCTTCTTGCAGTAGGGCCACCTGGTTCTCAACGAGGCCTTCTTTACGTCACATGGATCCTCATGGTTGAGGACAAATGAATTTTTGAAGATGACAAAGTGAATTGAAGAAGGAAGTACATGTAGGCCCTGAAGATAATTAAAGAAAATAATTACAAAATAAGAAAGTGTCAGGTTGGCCCTAATGTTAAAAGGAAGTGACATAAATGGTATAAATAAATGTCATTATACATTCATTTTATACACAAGTCGAATTTCATAGGAAATTAGAAGTAAAGAAGGTCGAATTTCAAGGGAGGATGAAGTCTTTTGGTGATGTGTTCTAAGTATTAACAATTGGTTTCAGAGCAGATTACCTTCAATATAGTTTAACCACTGGAAGGAAGATCCTATGAAGAAATGGAAGACAACATTCCAAATGGGATTCCACCATTTGATGGAAGCAATTTTGAATATTGGAGTAATAGAATGGAAACTTACTTGAAATATCTTGGGGCGGATGTTTGGTTCTCAGTTGCTTCAGGATACAATGCTTTGAAGAAACCAAAGACTACAACTCAGAAGGAAGCAAAAAGGAACAACAAATTGGTAATAGATACCATCATGGATGGATTGACAGATTCAGTAAAATCCAAGGTGGGATCATGTGCATCAGCAAAAGAGATTTGGGACAAGCTACAAGACCTTTATGCAAGGGAAGAAGCAGCAGAAGAAGAAGAAGTTGAAGCAAATTACAACATTTCATATTTCAAAGAAGAAAATAGAGGTCAGTTCTTTTGCATTAATTGTGAAGGAGTAGGACATGTTGAATTTGAATGTCCTCATCCAAGGATTGAAAGAGATGACACTAAAGAAGAAAATTCCAATGAAGAAGAAGAAAATCATGAAGCAAAAATGATTCAACAGGAAGATAAGAATCTTAAAAAATTGAAGCATGTTGAGATTCAAAATAGCAAGCTCAAAGACACACATAGAAAACTAAGTGAATTGGGTAGTTATGAAAATACATTTGTAAGCTTGAAGAAACAATTAGAAGACTTTGAGAATATAAGAGAAGAAACCATTTCCTTGAAAACTCTACTCGAAGAAGCAAGAAGAATAAGAGAAGCAAAGAAGGTCCAAATGATGAAGAAAGAAGAATATTGTGAGAAACTTGAACAATAGGTTGTCTCATTGAGTAAGATCTTGAGAAACTCTCAAGTGCTAAAAGGCTTAACACATATTGGATGGATGGGTGAAATTTCATACAAAGAAGATGCAAATACCAACAAGAAGTTTGAAGAAAGAGCTACACAGACAATTGATGTGAAGTGGACTAGGATACCAGAAAGAAGGAATGATTACAAAAGAGATGAATATCCAAGAAGACCTCCTACTTTCAGGAATAAAAGAAGCTTCAATCAGTATGAAGGAAACTACAGAAGAGTAGATCATGAACCCAGATGGAATACATCAGAAAGAAGGCCACTTACTCCAAGGTATCAAAATTTCTTTCTTGGTCATTGTTATACTTGCAAACATTTTGGACATAAGGAAATTAATTGCAGAATCAATGAAAGGAACAAATACACAAGAAACATGAATGGTGTAAATAGAAGATATGGAAATAATCGTGGATTTGTCAACAAAAGTTATAATTCATTTTCCCCTTTGATGGACAAAAATAGTATATGCTACAAATATAATTATCTTGGACACAAAGCAAAAGATTGCAGATATATGAATGAAGATTTCTTTATGCCAACCACAGTATGGAGAAGGAAAGAGATTCCAAACAATGAATATTGTTGAATAGAATTAACCGCTAAAGAATGTAAAGAAGAAGATGAATGGTACATAGATAGTGGATGTTCTTCACACATGACCGGGAATCAAGAAAAAATCATTAGCTTGAAGAGAAAGGGTGGAAATGTTGCATTTGGAGATGACACATCTATCAAAATACTTGGAGATGGTGTAGTAGAACTTGGAAGAAAAAATGTAAAATCAAAGAATGTCCTATTGGTTGAAGACTTGAAGAATAATCTATTCAGTGTTAGTAAAATGTTTGATCAAGGATACACTCTTATGTTTGACTCCCGAAAATGTAAAATCAAAGAAAATAACTTAGGAAGATTGGTTGCAACTACAACAAGAAGACCAAACAACATATACATACTAGACATGAAGAAGAGAGAGAAGACAGAAGCCACACAAAATGATTCCAAGGAAGAAAAAGTCCCAAAGACCAAAAATAAGGATGAAGTATTATTGAGTGCCACATGTTCAGGGGGAGAAACCCCAAAGAAGAAGGTTACCTTTTGCCATTAAACTCAGGGGGGAGAAACCCTACCCTTTTCCATTGATGTCAAAGGGGGAGAGAAATTGGGATCATGATGATAGGGGGAGCATGAGTGTTGCCAATTCATGATGGTAGGGGGAGCATGAGTGTTTCCATCAATGACAAAGGGGGAGATTTTTGGAAGATTGATTGTTGTCATTGATGTCAACCCTAGTTATGGGTTTTGGACCACATGATTGATGAAGGTATTTGGACATGAAGGAAAATGCACATGTAGATACAATACCCATGGATGGATAGTATACATCATTTTGTTTCCGATGGTATGTGGCACATCACGTGGATCCTCATGGTTGAGGAGAAATGATTTTTTGAAGATGACAAAGTGAATTGAAGAAGGAAGTAAATGTAGGCCCCGAAGATAATTAAAGAAAATAATTACAAAATAAGAAAGTGTGAGGTGGCCCTAATGTCAAAAGGAAGTGACATAAATGGTATAAATAAATGTCATTATACATTCATTTGATACACAAGTCAAATTTCAGAGGAAATCAGAAGTAAAGAAGGGCGGATTTCAAGGGAGGATGAAGTATTTTTGTGATGTGTTCTAAGTATCAACATATATTTGGGAAACTCTAGGAAAGAGGTAAATTTTCTGAAGTTCAAGACACTAAGTTTCTAATTTAGAATTTCAACAGAATTTTTAATTGAACATTTTACCTAAAAAAATGTTTTCTAGTGTCAATTAAACAAAAAACAATTCTACTAGAACCCAACAAGATAATGGTGGTGTTGGATTCATGCCAATGTGGCATCATCATGAATAGTGTTGGGTGGTATAACAATGTGTCTACACAGTTGAGTTTTGCAGGTGAATTTTTATTTCTTGGGATTAGTTAAATTATTCCATTGGTGCTTGACATTTATTTATTGAGAAAAACTAGTGCATTTCTTGTATATATTGTTGAACCCTAGTAAGAAGTCCAATGGTCACAATTTCAATGTCTAGAAGAAAAATATGATTACCATATTCCAATCCAATGGATTGTTAGGATTGTTCATAGGAAAGGGTAGGAGAGACTCTGATGATGAGAATGGGAAATAATTATTTCACTCGAAGAATAGAGAGGTTATGATGTTAATAAATTTGTCCATAACAAATGATAAGTTGCTACAAGTCCAATATTTGGTAGTGATTACATTGAAGAGTTTATCTCCTTTTGAAAATTTTGTTGAAAATTTAAATGTCACTGAGGAGATTACTAAAATTACATTTAAGTTGTGTAGACAATTATTAAAAAAGGATAGATTCAATAAATAGTTTATAATAAATAGTTTATAATAAATATAAAAGAATCCAAAATTTCATTTACAGTAAAGAGTAAGGAAAAAGGAAAACATAAACTAAATTGAAACAAAATCATCGATGGAAAACCTAAGGGTTCAAGGAAATCTACTAAGAACTTGAAGTGTTTTTACAATGGGATAAAATCATATATTGCACACCACTGAATTGGTACCATGCCAATCACTCGCTTCTTAGGTCTTTTGATCTCAAAGCTAGATATAATTGATCACTTCCCGATGAAATGTTGGGAACTATGGATGCCATTATCAACATATTGATCTGTGTGATTTCTTTCTAGTGTAGCTAGCTAGTGACACCATGTACTTGGTACTCAAATTAAGAAACACAATTTGACAATGCACCTATAAATCCTAAAATATGGATGAATACATATCCATGTACTTGGTACTCAAATTCTCAAGTTCAAGACACTAAGTTTCTACTTTAGAATTTCAGCAGAATTTTTAATTGAACTTTTTACACAAAAATACGGATGAAGACATCTCCATGCAAAGGATTTGATTGATTAAAGAGAATAATAATGATATATCACTAGAACTTGAAGTTTCGGAAATTCAATATTGGAATTTAATGATGGAGTAAAATGGCTTCTAAGGAGATTACAAAGATGAGAAGAGCATGACTAATATTTAGGCCCTATTGAAGGAATACAACAAATTGTTTATGTAAATTTTTACTGATATGAAATGGATTCAAAAAGAGTTTGGGGAGATGAGGATAGAATTGTGGTCAGATGCTAATCCTATTAACCATCAACCCTATCATCTTAATCCCAGGGTTAAGGAGAAGGTAGAGAAATAATTTGACATAATATTGTAAATCTGATTAATATTCCTAGTAGATGAATCCAATTAGATCATTCCTATTGTTATTCATAGCAATAAGGACTTTCATTACATTAAGTTTTGTGTGGACTTTAGAAGCTTAAAATATACTTGTGTATGATACTTTTCTCACTCCTTTTAGTGATGAGGTGATTGATCAAGTTGTAGGAAAAGAGGATTATTCCTTTATATATTTCTTTTCAAGATATATCAAGTATGAATTGAAAAAGAAGACAATAATAAGACCACCTTTACTAGAAAATAAGGATCCTTTGGTTATAATGTCATGCCTTTTGGGCTCGAGAATGCACTAGGTATATTTTCTCAAGTTGTGATTACAACCTTTAGAGATTTCATTCACACATTTTTTGATGTATATATGGATGATTAAATTGTATATAAATTGTTGAAGGAACATATTGGGTTGTTGAAGTTAATTTTTGATAAATGTAGGAATCTTTAGATCTCCCTAAATTTGAATATGTGCATATTCTATGTACCACTTGGAATTTTGTTGGGACACATTGTCTGTAAGGAAGGAGTATTCGTGGACCCTTCCATGATTGTTGTCATTATGAATCTACTTACAACAAATAATGTTAAATATATGTAGTCTACTTTGGTACATAATAGCTACTACAAAAGGTTCATCTACAACTATGCCTCGATCACAGAGTGATAATAGATCCTCTATAGAAGTTATTGAAGAAAGATAAACTATTCTCATGGACCCTTGAATGTGAAGCTACTTTTAATATACTAAAAACAAATTGGTAAGTGCCTTATTTTTTGTGTTTCCTAATTCTAATGTAAAATTTCATGTACATGTAGATGCTTTTTCATAGCATTAGGAGTGGTTCTTGTGGAACCAAGAGAAAGAAATTTAGATTACCCTATATATTTTGCAACTAAGAATATTTCACAAGTTGAGCACAACTACATCACCATATAGCGTGAAGGAATTCCCATGGTTTATTCTCTATAGAATTTAAAGACACTACCTTCTACGAGGATGCTTTAACTTTTATACAAATCAATTTGAATTGAAATATTTGGTAAATAAGCTTGTTCTAGAGGGTTATATATGTAGGTGGTTTCTCTTGTTTCAATAATTCTCCTTTGAATTTGTGGTTAAACCTAGTAAACATATTGTAAGGATTGATCACCTCTTTAGGCTTGAGTCAAGAGAACCAGGTGATGCATTGGATGATAATGTTCCAGATAAAAACCATTAAAAGTAGAGGCTATATTGAACTATATAGAGGAGATTGATTTGTTTCGAACTACAAGTGTTTCTCCTAAAGATTATTCCACAACTCAAAATCATCAGTCAGTGGTTAGAGCTGCAAATTATCAGTTAATTGCAGAACAATTATAAAAATTGGGGTTTGATGGTATTATTTAGATATGTGTGATGGATCATTAAAGGAATGATATTATATGGGAATGTCATCAAGGAGTTGCAAGAGGGAATGTTGGAGTAAAAGTGATAGATCACAAGATTGTCCAAGCTAGTCTTCGGTGGCCAACCATATTTAAGGGATCTAAGGAGTATTCTAGAACTTATGGTGTCTATCAAAAAGTAGGTAAACTTTATAGGAGATATGAACTACCATTGAATCCAGTAAGGGATCTATAACCTTTTGAGAAATGAGATATTGACTTTGTGGGATATATTAAACCTCCTACTCTCCAATTCTAAAGATTGATATATTGTTACTGCAACTGATTATCTCACTAAATGGGAAAAAGTTGCACCTACATAGGATTTTATGATTTATAATGTAGCCAAATTTATTTTTGCAAATTTTATTAGAAGGTTTGGTTGCCCAAGGAATTTGACCAGTGACCAAGGTAGGAATTTATTGAACACCACTATAACTAATTTGAGTAGGGAATTTATTATTTAGCATCATAAAAGTATCCCCTATCATCCTTAGGATAATGACACTAGATGATTCTTCAAAAGATGATTCATCTCATATTGCATAGCATGTTCCCATTCAGGTTGTCCTTTTTCATCTGAGTAAGAGATAGGATCACAAGTCTCAAGAACATGTGCACATGCGTGATGATAGGAACCTCCGACACTACAACCATAGTGGTTGAAGGTGTCGAAGGAGTATCGTTGACTATAATGGGTATGGGAGTTGAAGGACTCCTAGTATAATTCTTAATTGATTCAATATTCATCCTCGTACAATCACAAGTTTGGTAAGTGGAGGTGTATGTACCACGTATGATAACTTTACGCCTTTTAGAAGGAAAAGACTCAAAATGTAGTGGTAATTGTAACAAGCGGTGAGACCTACGGGGAACATGGTATGGCTCCATGATGACTCAAGACTCATGATATAAAAAAAAAAAAAATCCTAAGGCCAACTAGTAATCAAAGAGCACACCAAAGTAAAATAAACAAAACACCAATATGCACACAAACATGACAAAGTGTTTGAAAGGGGCCTCCCTCTCTAAAGTAGGTATGCCTCGCCCAAGAGGGGGCTGAGACTTCTCTGCTAAAGATCGAAGGTAACATAATCAGTTATAAGGGCCCTCATGTGGTTAACAACTCGTCAGTCAGATCCCCCCGGAGAGGTAATCCTCCATAAAGGCTATGTGTTGTTCGACCCTTATCTGACCCATGGTACATGCAAAATAACTCCTACAAGTAACCTATGTGGTACCTAAGTCAAGCAACTAAGAAACCACAATATAACCGATGCACAAGTGAACAGTCATAAGTTAGATCTACCGTCTCAGTAGGGTAACAAATCTCGAAACCTCGAAAGCACTGCCTCTCACAGAGGTAAAGGTACTAGCAATATCCCCATATGTGAATATATCCCTAGAAATTTATCTAACGCTAAGAAGGTATCGGGGGGGATATCCCTTCAACCAACCTCACGCTACCTCAAGCTTAAATCAGGTGTAAGTGGAGCCTCCTGATATTACCGATTATACAATGGATTTCTCCACTCCCTTAGTCAGACACATATGTTGATTTAATAGCGTTGGAGAAGCTTACTCACAAAATCCTATTCCAAGGTTCTAAATCCTAAGCTAGTTTGTGCACCCTAGAAAATAAAATCGTTACTAATCAATTTTAAATTATAAGAGTTACTTTTAGTGGCCTTGCTTACTAAAAAAGGTGTGGTCATGAAACTAATGATGTTATGACTTAGCAAGTAAAATAAATGAATATGAACACAATGAAAATTCCTAAATTCATTTCCCAATAAATGATATGCTTTTCAAAATGCAATTTTCAATTTAGTAGTTCTGGAATTCTAAATAAGATGAAATCTTTCTTTACATGTACTAAGATCAATGATAAAGACCATACATCCATGTTAGAATTTATCCATTGGTGAACCATACATTCATGTTAGAATTTCAACATTGGTTAACCATAAACCTACACTGACAGATCCATAATATCTAGAAGACATAATCAAGATAGTATACATACCTAAATGGTGATTTCTCAATTTAGCAATCAAACATGTGTTGGTCACTATAATTTCTTAATTGAATTCAAACAACCAAGTGAAACATAAATTATCAACCCAGGGAAGTCTTTTGTTTCAAAGATAGCCACGCACTATATATGCTCAATTCCAAAAGCACTTAGTGTTGTAGTAAAGAAATCTATACTAATAATACTTGCTCAATGA
>ML779559.1:79042-95048 GCA_009831015.1 Picea engelmannii
AACTATTATGAGGGAGGGTGAAATTTGGAAATGCTAGTCTACAACTAGTGAGGGAATTAGAGGTGGAATTATCATGAGGTGACATGAAGTGATGATGTTAAAAGGAATCATCAAATGCATTGATGATGTTGAGGTGATATTATCAATATTTTGAAAAGGAACAATTGAAGGCACTAATATTAATTGTAAGGTGACATTAGTGAGGGCATGTGCCATTGATTCTAGCTGAAAGGCACCGTTGAAGGCATGAGATGAATATGTTAGCATGGGGATGGCAAAGGAACCATTGTTTTCTTATGGATATGGTGAACCATACATTCATGTTAGAATTTATCCATTGGTGAACTCTTTACTATATCTATTCTCTTCAATATGCTTCATATTTTTGAATTTACACATTTGGATCAAGGCACACCCTCTCTTAATTGGTATACGATTCAACGGAACCATAACTTCTTAGATCCATATTTCCTCAACCATAGCTAAAAAATGGGAATTTTTAAGTGTGCTATAAAAATTGAAGCTAGATCTACAATATGAAGGTATGTTGAACCTATTTTAGCAAGTTTCTAGGGCCAAAAACCACTCAAAAAAGATGAAAATTGTAAAACTTAGTTTTTCCCCCAAAATGATAAATCTAGGATATGTTAAATATTTTTCAAAATTGACATTGATTGGATTCAAAACTATAATTTTCGTCCTCAAATTGTTGATCCAATCTATGATATCTTGGAAAGGTAGCGGGAGGGGGGAATCAATATATGAATTGGTAGATAATGATTCTCTTGAATAGATCCTTGTCAATCATACTTAAAACTATACTCGGATCATACAAGAAATGATAGGAGCCTTCCAAGAGAGTCTCGAACAACTTTTTTAAGACAAGACAAAACCTAAGCATACCAATTTAAAAAAAACAATGTCTTAGGGAAATCATGTAAGAAGAAACAAAATGAAAGGTCAATCAATCCCAATTTTTAGGGTTATCAAACCAATAAAAAACATGGAAAACATTGAACCATAGAGAATTTGTAAGAAAGGGAAAACTTGAATGTCTTTACTTACAAAAATGAAGGGGCAAGATTATATGATTCCAACCATATCTGTTAAAGAAAACTCATTATATTGTGTACTCGAAACAAATTAAGGATCCCTGTCATACCTTAACTTTTCCAACTATTTTTATTTTTTGTCATGATGAATTAGAAGCAACCTCAACATCTTGATTCACCCTTTCCTTATTATATCATAGAAGTGGGCACACAATAATTTCTTCCTTCACCTTTAGCATCAACACCTACTCGTTGAGTTTGCATAGGATGCCTATTTTCCCCTTCATTTTTAGGTCAAGAAAATGGTTGCACTTCATCAACAATATGGTGCTAGGTTAGAAAAAATAAGGCAACATGTGACACATGTTTTGAGGATTCTAAGGTGAGACTACAAGTGGGGTTGAGGAAAGGAAACTATAATAGAAGGTGGGAGACATTAAGGGATGCGATTCCTCAACCTAAGGAGAAGAAACAGTAGAAAGTTAAAGGTGGCCTATAAATGTCAAAAGGGAGAAAACAATTGAGAGTAAATTACATTGTTAAGTAACAAATACGAGAGTTGTTATTGATTCGTAACCCATCGATGGCTACAAAATTGTAAAGGCTAAGGCATGGGTGTGAGTTATTGACAATGGGATAAGTGATGTTGTTGTTGTTGTCCATTACTGTTAAGGTTTTTTTAGAGTCTCTTGGTCATGTTGGTGATAGTATCTATGTCTTGTCTTGTCTTGTATATTATATTGTTGAGTTGTGACTATTATGATCAAATTTGTTTGAGCCGTGTATCTAGTTTTGTTGGAGTTTAATGGAGGGGTACTAGTATTTAAAATTGATCTTCTATGTCTATTTCATGTGGATGATATTTATTTGTTATTAAATATATATTATATGGTGAAGAATGACCCTTCCTGGGTTTTAATTAGTCATGTCCTTAAAAGATAGGATAATTGAAGGTTGGAATAATGGAATGTATGTTGAAGTAGTTTCAATGGAACACTATGATATATTACATGTTCTTGCGTTATCCTAAGGTTTTGGCAAGGTGTCTCGGGTGAGACCTTCCTTGTAACAAGGGATTGATATGCCAATACTAGACTACAATGCATATGTTGAACACTTAAGTGGACCCTATTCTATTTCACAAGCCAACATTTGGTTCAATTGTAAATACCCAATCTTCCTAAATGTGAGACCTATGTAGTATGGAGGATTGATCATACTAGGAGTTAGTAGGGTTCTAGTGGAAGGGAAAGTAATTAATACTAATCTTTCTACGATTAGTATCTAGAACCCAACAAGAAAACAAAGGTCAGAAGTGTTTTTTTTTCCATACACTAGTCATCAACATTAACAAACTGTAACAAGCCTTCATCATAGAATTAAAAAATCCTAAGACTAAACAACAAAATGGCATTGAACAAAATTGCATTAAAATTTTGGACCTATTTATTTCTCTATGAAATTGGGCCCATTTTCAAAACTTGGTACCTACATGAGGAGGTAATATTATGAAAGAAGGATTGGTAGGAGGCCCATTGACCCTAATGTGCATCATTTTTTAAAAAATATTTCAAGACAAAACCCAAGCATATCGATTTTGGTAGCTTCATTGTTGGTGCTCTGATCAAATCCCACTTGGCTTTGATCAAATCCTCCTCTCTTCCTTGACCTCCTCCACATGCCCTCCTCTTCATGCGACCTACCTCCTCCGCGTGCCCTTCTCTCTTCCCTAATCTCATCTCCTTCTCATAGCTCGAGCAACCAACTATGACCTCCTCTCTACTTATTTGACCTCGACCTTCTCCTCCAACTAGCTCACGTGCGGGGATCTCACCTGATCGACCTTCTCCTCCAACTAGCTCGAGTGTGGGGATGAAATGGGTCTTCTCCTCCATCCATCTCGCACGGGGATGAAATGGGTCATTTGATTTTTTATTTTCAAATTTTGTTAGATACATTCTAACATTTCACATATGGGTAGATACATTCTTAATTTTTTCTTAAAAATGAACTTTAGATGGAGAGATCTATGAGATTGGGAATTTGAACATGGACATCCCAATCTAGTCTTACACGAGAATTTTGAATGGTTCAATTGGATTGTATTGTCATATAAGAACTTCAACAAGTAATAACTATATAGTCTTAACATTCATGTATACATTCCTAATTTGGATGACTAGCTCTTGCATAATAAAGGAAAGAAAAAGGTCAATCTTTAGTATTTAATATTCCATCCACTAAGAAGGGTAAAAAAAAGGTCAATGAGGATGATGTGGTTATTGGGAACAAATGTCACAAGGTGCACATATGTGATTACATGGCCTTATAAAGAGTCCCACATTGTCAATGAACTAGGGTCCTTTGGCATGAGCTATCATAGTGTCATCTCCACAATGATAAATTCTATAATGAAGAAAGTTATAACATGGGTACACAATCATACATTATATCCTTTAGGAAAGATCCATAATATTTGGAGATCCAAGTATGGAGGTATTTTTTCTTTATCCATAAGCCACATGGAGGAAACGTTCTTAATGTAAAAGGATGACTAAGTTGAGGGTTTACCTAAGCGAAAGATATTCTTAAAGGGGTGACCTTCCCATGAGAGGAGGATCCTTTAAGGATATTGATATGTTATATATACATGTTGCAACCCTCAAATACTAGTCAATAAGGGAGTAATGTTATATGGCATTGAAATAACTTCAAGACTACCATCTTGTTTAAACAACCATGGATGAGTATAAACAATCATAGATTCTATCAAAATTCTAGGGGTTACTTCAACCCTTACACCACATAATCAAATATGGGAAGAGATATTAATGTATTTCATAATATTATTACCAAAATTAGAAGATAAGGATCCATTTTTTTTGGTTGGGGATAGACTCAATAAATTATGGAACTCAAGTTCATATACTACAAGCCAAGTGGAAAACATTTTCATTAATGAAATTCATAGGCTTTGTGGATTTGCTAAGGTAATAGGAAGTGATAAAGATCCAAAATTCATAAGAAAATTTTGGAAGGGTTTATGGAATATAATAGGAACAAAACTATCCATGAATTCAAGATATCATCCACAAACAAATGGCCGAACTAAAATATTTAACTAATGTTTCAAGGATTATCTTCATTGTTATTTTTTAGGGGGAAAATAATCAATGGGTTAAGTGTATTCCTCTAGAAAAATCATGGTATAATATGACCTATCACATAGTTATTAGTCTGTATACATTTCAATGTCTTTGTTGATATCCATCTCCTAGTATTGCATCTTCTTTTGAAGGCCATACCAAATTATAGGTAGTAAACTCACATATTGATAAGACTTGAGAAACTTTGCAAATAATTAAATAAACCCTTCAAATGTCCTAGAATATGATGAAGTAGCAAGTATATCAACATTGTTATAGTGCAATAAAATTTGAGGTGGGGGATTGGTTATATATGTGGCTCCAACCATATAATTAATTCAATATCAAACAAAAGAACAATAAAAAACTAGCTCCAAAATTTTATGGACCCAACAATATCCTTTGCAAGATCATAAAAGTGGCTTATGAGTTAGATTTTCCTTACTCAAGTATTCATAAGGTTTTCCATTTTGGATGGACTATTCTAGTATAGATTAAACTTACAAGACTAGATGAAGAAGGAACATTGATTCCTAAACTAGAAGAATTTATAGGTTGATGATCTCTTTATCTTGAAAATAGAAAATTACAGAGTACCTAATCAAGTGGAAGAACATGGATCTAGAAGGAGATGCATGGGAAGATGAGAAATTCATGAAGAAAAACCATCCATCAAAATCTTTGAGGAAAAATATTTTTAAAGTAGGGGACTATGTGAGGGTCCTAACCCACATTCACTATTATGATATTAGTTATAGTGAGGTCAACATAGTGTGTACGATACATCATGCCACCTATATCTCCTATTTATAAATCCAAAAGACCTATTTGAGTATTTGACTCATATTGTGCATTTGAACATCTTGTAATTGGAGTCTATTCTCCCAAAGTGTCTTTTTTTTTACTCATTCACTTATTCTAGGTGCGACATTACTAAAATTGGTGTCAATTGATTTTAAATGGGTTATTTGGTACATAATAGTGTGCTCATTATGGAGGATAGAGAAGGAGATATTCTTGTGTACTTTTGGGATGTGACTATTGGTGCCAAGGAGGGATTACTAGTTTTAAGGCTAGCTTGTTGATGATCTTTGGTGGAGTGACTAGATTTTGTTAGGAGTGATTGTTGGATAGGGGGAGTTTGTAGCTAGGGATTTCTTATGGTTTACCTAGATGGTGTTTGAGAGATTTACTTTTACCATATTGGATTGAGTTTTTGGTATGTATGTGTGCTTCATATTATGTGTGTGTGTGTGTGTGAATAATTCAAGCTATCCAAATTTCATGTAATTGTAGATTTGAATTTTTTAGCTTATATTATATTCATGATTGAATAGATTCTAGTGTTGTTTATGCATGATGATTTGACATAACATTGAGATACAAATTTTAAGTAATTTAATACATATCTAGATATAAATAAGAATATATATATTTTTAATAATATTCTATAATAAATCATTTTTAGATCTATTATATGTTTGGAGTATTCCCTAGGGGATAAAACTTTGTTCTATTGAAATACACTTAATTAATATTTATATTCTTAGGATTCCTTGTGAATTGGGTTGAAGAGAAGAAACATATTTTATATAGTAAATTAATATTTCAGATTTAATCCCAAGTTCAAATTTTCATTGATTTAGTGGAACCAGGGGGGCTATGCAGTTGAAATAAAGGATGGAATCCCTTCAATGCGTATTTTTTCTTAGATGAGTATAAAAAATCCTAGAATTTGTGAGTACAACCATCACAAATTTCTTCCACTGAACCCGCATAATACTTCATAACATCCATCACGATACTTAAGGATGTTTGATGTCCCCACATAATACTTAAGTAGGGTTTGATTATTGAATTACCAAGTCGAGTTGATGTCACAATAGCTTCAAATCACCCACCACAAATTTCATGCACTGACCAACATAGTAAGCAGTGAATGGGGCCAATGTTGAAATTTCTTCAATATGTGCCTGTATGCATAGAAATTCGACATGGTTAGACTAGACACATGCCTTGACGGTATGGGATGGTTTCAAAACTCAAGGATGTATGATGTCCCCACATAATATTTTAGATCGTCCACATTTGCATCAAAGTTCATCATGATGCACCTGGCATTGTCATCATTCATGAATCCCTTCAATAGAATCATTGTCAAAAATATCTTGAAATTTCACATGGAATTTCCAATACACCCATCACAAATTTCTTCCACCGAACCCGGATAATACTTAAGGATCTCATAACACCCATCATGATACTTAAGGATGTTTTATCTCCTCACATAATACTTAAGGAGGGTTTTATTATTGAATTACCAAGTCAAGTTGATGTCACAGAAGCTGGAAATTACCCTCCACAAATGTCATGCACCAACCCCGCATAATGAGCAGTGAATGGGGCCAAATTTGAAATTTCTTCAATATGTTCCTGAATGCATCGAAATTCGACATGGTTAGACTAGACACAAGCCTTGACGGTATGGGAGGGTTTCAAGACTCAAGGATGTATTATGTCCCCACATAATGTTTGAGATCATCCACATTTGTATCAACATTCATCATGTTGCACCTCTCATTGTCATCATTCGTCATTACCTTCTATAGAATCATTGTCGAAACTATCTTGAAATTTGACATGGAACATCCAATACACCCATCATAAATTTGTTCTATCGAACCTGCATAATACTTAAGGATCTAATAACACCCATCACGATACTTAAGGATGTTTGATTTCCCCACATAATACTTAAGGAGGGTTTGATTATTGAATTACCAAGTCGAGTTGATGTCGCAGAAGCTTCAATTCACCCACCACAAATGTCATGCACCGACCCCACATAGTGAGTAGTGAATGGGGCCAATGTTGAAATTTCTCCAATATGTGCTTGTATGCATTGAAATTCGACATGGTTTGACTAGACACGTGCCTTGAAAGTATGGGAGGGTTTCAAGACTAAAGGATGTATTATTTCCCCATATAATCTTTGAGGTCGTCTACATTTGCATCAAAGTTCATCATACTGCACCTCTCATTGTCATCATTCGTCATTCCCTTATATAGAATCATTTTCAGAACTATCTTGAAATTTGACATGGAACTTACAATACACCCATCACAAACTTCTTCCATCGAACCCTCATAGTACTTAAGTATCTCATAACACCCATAAGGATACTTAAGGATGTTTGATGTCCCTGCATAATACTTAAGGAGGGTTTGATTATTGAATTACCAAGTCGAGTTGATGTCACAGAATCTTTAAATGAGCCACCACAAATGTCATGCATCGACCCCGCATAGTGAGCAATGAATGGGGCCAACGTTGAAATTTCTTCAATATGTACATGTATGCATTGAAATTTGACATGGTTAGACTAGACACATGCCTTAACGGTATGGGAGGTTTTTAAGACTCAAGGATGTATGATGTCCCCGCATAATCTTTGAGATCGTCCACATTTTCATCAACGTTCATCATGTTGCACCTCTCGTTGTCATCATTCATCATTCCCTTATATAGAATCGTTGTCGAAACTATCTTGAAATTTGGCATGGAACTTCCATTACTCCCATCACAAATTTGTTCCACTAAACCCGCATAATACTTAAAGATCTCATAACACCCATCACCATACTTAAAGATGTTTGATGTCCCTAGACAATAATTAAGGAGTGTTTGATTATTGAATTACTGGGTCAATTTGATGTTGCATAAGCTTCAAATCACCCACCACAAATGTCATGCACCGACCCTGCATAGTGAGCAGTGAATGGGGCCAACGTTGAAATTAAACTTACAAGACTAGATGAAGAAGGAACATTGATTCCTAAACTAGAAGAATTTATAGGTTGATGATGTCTTTATCTTCAAAATAGAAAATTACAGAGTACCTAATCAAGTGGAAGAACATGGATCTAGAAGGAGATGCATGGGAAGATGAGAAATTCATGAAGAAAAACCATCCATCAAAATCTTTGAGGAAAAATATTTTTAAAGCAGGGGACTATGTGAGGGTCCTAACCCACATTCACTATTATGATATTAGTTATCGTGAGGTCAACATAGTGTGTACGATACATCATGCCACCTATATCTCCTATTTATAAATCCAGAAGACCTATTTGAGTATTTGACTCATATTGTGCACTTGAACATCTTGTAATTGGAGTCTATTCTCTCAAAGTGTCTTTTTTTTTACTCATTCACTTATTCTAGGTGTGACATTACTAAAATTTGTGTTAATTGATTTTAAATGGGTTATTTAGTACATAATAGTGTGCTCATTATGGAGGATAGAGAAGGAGATATTCTTGTGTACTTTTGGGATGTGACTATTGGTGCCAAGGAGGGCTTACTAGTTTTAAGGATAGCTTGTTGATGATCTTTGGTGGAGTGACTAGATTTTGTTAGGAGTGATTGTTGGATAGGGGGAGTTTGTAGCTAGGGATTTCTTATGGTTTACCTATATGGTGTTTGAGAGATTTACTTTTACCATATTGGATTGAGTTTTTGGTATGTATGTGTGCTTCATATTATGTGTGTGTGTGTGAATAATTCAAGCTATCCAAATTTCATGTAATTGTAGATTTGAATTTTTTAGCTTATATTATATTCATGATTGAATAGATTCTAGTGTTGGTTATGAATGATGATTTGACATAACATTGAGATACAAATTTTAAGTAATTTAATACATATCTAGATATAAATAAGAATATATATATTTTTAATAATATTCTATAATAAATCATTTTTAGATCTATTATATGTTTGGAGTACCTAGGGGATACAACTTTGTCCTATTGAAATACACTTAATTAATATTTATATTCTTGGGATTCCTTGTGAATTGGGTTGAAGAGAAGAAACATATTTTATATAGTAAATTAATATTTTAGATTTAATCCCAAGTTCAAATTTTCATTGATTTAGTGGAACCAGGGGGGCTATGCAGTTGAAATAAAGGATGGAATCGCTGCAGTGCATCTTTTTTCTTATATGAGTATAAAAAATCCTAGAATTTGTGAGTACATCCATCACAAATTTCTTCCACCGAACCCGCATAATACTTCATAAAACCCATCACGATACTTAAGGATGTTTGATGTCCCTGAATAATACTTAAGTAGGGTTTGATTATTGAATTACCAAGTCGAGTTGATGTCACAATAGCTTCAAATCACCCACCACAAATTTCATGCACCGACTCACATAGTAAGCAGTGAATGGGGCCAAGGTTGAAATTTCTTCAATATGTGCCTGTATGCATAGAAATTCGACATGGTTAGACTAGACAGATGCCTTGACGGTATGGGATGGTTTCAAGACTGAAGGATGTATGATGTCCCCACATAATCTTTTAGATCGTCCACATTTGCATTAAAGTTCATCATGCTGCACCTCACATTGTCATCATTCATGAATCCCTTCTATAGAATCATTGTCGAAACTATCTTGAAATTTCACATGGAATTTCCAATACACCCATCAGAAATTTCTTCCACCGAACCTGGATAATACTTAAGGATCTCATAACACCCATCATGATACTTAAGTATGTTTTATCTCCTCACATAATACTTAAGGAGGGTTTGATTATTGAATTACCATGTCAATTTGATGTCGCAGAAGCTGCAAATCACCCACCACAAATGTCATGCACCAACCCTGCATAATGAGTAGTGAATGGGGCCAAAGTTGAAATTTCTTCAATATGTTCCTAAATGCATCGAAATTCGACATGGTTAGACTAGACACAAGCCTTGACGGTATGGGAGGGTTTAAAGACTCAAGGATGTATGATGTCCCCACATAATGTTTGAGATCGTCCACATTTGTATCAACATTCATCATGTTGCACCTCTCATTGTCATCATTCGTCATTACCTTCTATAGAATCATTGTCGAAACTATCTTGAAATTTGACATGGAACTTCCAATACACCCATCACAAATTTGTTCCATCGAACCTGCATAATACTTAAGGATCTAATAACACCCATCACGATACTTAAGGATGTTTGATTTCCCTGCATAATACTTAAGGAGGGTTTGATTATTGAATTACCAAGTCAAGTTGATGTCGCAGAAGCTTCAATTCACCCACCACAAATGTCATGCACCGACCCCACATAGTGAGTAGTGAATGGGGCCAACGTTGAAATTTCTCCAATATGTGCCTGTATGCATTGAAATTCGACATGGTTTGACTAGACACATGCCTTGAAAGTATGGGAGGGTTTCAAGACTAAAGGATGTATGATTTCCCCACATAATCTTTGAGGTCATCTACATTTGCATCAAAGTTCATCATACTGCACCTCTCATTGTCATCATTCGTCATTCCCTTCTATAGAATCATTGTCAGAACTATCTTGAAATTTGACATGGAACTTCCAATACACCCATCACAAATTTCTTCCATCGAACCCGAATAGTACTTAAGTATCTCATAACACCCATCAGGATACTTAAGGATGTTTGATGTCCCCGCATAATACTTAAGGAGGGTTTGATTATTGAATTCCCAAGTCGATTTGATGTCACAGAATATTTAAATGAGCCACCACAAATGTCATGAACTGACCTCGCATAGTGAGCAATGAATGGGGCCAACATTGAAATTTCTTCAATATGTACATGTATGCATTGAAATTTGACATGGTTAGACTAGACACATGCCTTAACGGTATGGGAGATTTTCAAGACTCAAGGATGTATGATGTCCCCGCATAATCTTTGAGATCGTCCACATTTTCATCAACGTTCATCATGTTGCACCTCTCATTGTCATAATTCATCATTCCCTTATATAGAATCGTTGTCAGAACTATCTTGAAATTTGGCATGGAACTTCCATTACTCCCATCACAAATTTGTTCCATTGAACCCGCATAATACTTAAAGATCTCATAACACCCATCACCATACTTAAAGATGTTTGATGTCCCCAATTAATAATTAAGGAGTGTTTGATTATTTAATTACCAGGTGGATTTGATGTCGCATAAGCTTCAAATCACCCACCACAAATGTCATGCACCGACCCTACATAGTGAGCAGTGAATGGGGACAACGTTGAAATTTAGATAGGTAAAGATCACGTAGATATGGTGATAGGCGAAATATATGTCGTTATAATAACGTTGCAGTACAGTTGCCCAACTATTTAATTGTCAACCCGGGGTACGTTTATGGATTTTAAAATCAAATATCCATGGAACATAGCTCTACATTGGCCTAGATAGTTGTATGTAAGCGTATGTCGTCAATGTTCAATACCACTTGTGACATTTCAACAGCCGATGTATAAAACTGTAAGAGTGGTAAAAACATCCAATGCATGCAACTGTAACCTGATTAATGTGAAAGTGAAAAGCCAACATTTTATGAAAGTGAAGCATATATGATTTTGCAAGTCAAAGAGATATCATTTTAGAGCTGGCCTACTTGTAACATATCCTATGTATTAATCATTTTCAGAGTCTACGTATGGGAAGTAATCATCAAGTTTGAGGGGTCATGCTTCATTTGTAGCATCTTGTGTATCAGTGTAACAAATGGATGACAGTTAAGACAATCTGAGTTCACAAAGTCATGCAACAGAGATGTTATGACAGCGTAAAAGCACACCCCCCAGTTTTTCCCAAGGACAATAGACTCTACCTCCTTCGTTTCAATCAAAACGTTGTAGAGAGATTCGGATCAGGACCTTGTTGTGTGCTCATCCATGAGGTGTAGTCGTTGTTATGCAATGTTCTTTGACTTTCTTGTGCCATTCTTATTTAGAAGATAGTAGGATCTGAAGGCGTTTTTGGTCAAGAGCCATGAATCGTTGGTGTGTAATGTGTGAACTGACCCAGGTCAAGAGGCCAATGCAGTGATGCAAGGTGGCATCTCAGAGGCACAGAAAAGGACCCAACATGTGGTGCCAAAGTGAGTCAAAAGTTGCCAAAATACACAGGTGTAATCGAAAACGAAAGTTGCCAAAGTGAGACGAGTAGCCAATGATATGATAAAAGCATGTTCTATTATCATTTGGGGATGCTCAGGATTGAGATCCAACTCCATTGTCTTGAATGGCGACATTCTTCTGGTGCCTATGACTGCTTAGATAAATAGTCCACTGGAGTTTGTGGAAGCGAATCACATCGTGTCGATAAGTAAGCAATGAAAATGAGTGGATATGAATAAAGGAGTCGTAGTTGGGCTAAATATATCTCTTAATGTAGATCTCACCCCGAGAACAAGGATCAGGGTTTTCATGAGTACTTCTGTGATGAGAGCTTATGCCCGCTGAGATTCAATAGAAATCAAGAATACTAGTGTGGCTTGGAAACAACTCCTCCTTGACAGTGCATCAACTAAGACAGTGTTTCTTCCACCGACCTTAACATTAATTTTAAGAGAAACATTTGCAAGATACTGTTTGCTCATTTTAAAGACATGTTTCGTCAGACAACACTGGGAAACTAAACCAAGGTCAGTCTCACATATACACTTCAAGTCACCATACAAAGAACCATTTTTGTCAGGCAAAATAACAACAAGAAGTTCCAGTTCCTTTCCCTTAAGCTTGTTCGTCACCTCTTTGTACAGAGTCTTCAGTGCTCTCTCAACTTGATCTGGTCGTGCCCCATGGATAGGAATGATAGGTTCTGGATTAAATACCATGCCAGAGATCTGACACATCTATGCCAACTCATGACAAAAACCACGAGCAACACTATCCTGGACACTTCGAGAAAAGTTCACACAAGCCCAGGAGTTTACTGTTCCTCTGTTCACCATTTTCTTTTTCATCATATTCCATTGTCTGACCTATGACAAGAAATCTTTCTCCCTTCCAGTATCATGATACTTGAGCCAAGGCAGAGGCAAAATCTGAGCCGATGATCAAGATGTATACTTAGAAATGATAGCAACGAGGATCTTTACCTATCGCCATATCTATGTGATTGTTACACAACACAAGACTGAATGTGATTTAGTGTCCCAACATCCCGTCAATAACTCAAGGCTGTTAGATTAAAAATAACAATCTCAGATAAAATCTGGGAAAGAAAATACCAAAAGATAAGGACAGATCACATTAATCTCGATATCACTTATCTATTACGGGTAGGCAGTTATTATTTCTTTCTAGATGGCAGACAGTCTTTTTCTGAGGTTACTTTCGCTGGCTAGGAATCATCATTTCCAAACTAACTCAAGGATGGATACTGGGGAGGAGTTATGCCATATTTTCAACTAATTGACAATTGTGAGTCATCATGCCACAACTAAAAACTGTTTGATAGTCTCATGTTTATTGTTTTTGCAGGTTTCAAATTGCAGGGTTTGTGCCAAGCCAAACGATGAAAATTCATTCAACAACTGGATGCTTTTGATAAGCCTGTCATGCTCTTATGAGTTTTTAATTAAAATTTTCCTTTTATGTGCATTATTCCCAAAACGGTTCTAATTGCAAACGTAAAGTTTTGAACTATTTATTGTTTTGTTTGTAGAGTTAATTTCTAGGCATTGATAGGATGAGGGATGAAGGCAAAAGCATGGAGCTGCTACCATGCAAACCAATAATAAATCAGGTCGAAAAGACACAATTCGATTATGACATAGTTGCAGCCAATGTTTCAACATATAGTGACATAGTTTCAGAGACTGTTTCAGCAGACCATTTATTATCATTATATATATATATATATATATATATATATATTTATTTATTTCGTTTTGTGTTTTCAGAAAATGAAATAAAAAAAACTTTTAAAAATTTTATTTTGCAAATTTATAAAAAAACAAAAAAAAAACGAGAGTGTGACAGTGACGTTGTTTCAGCTACTGTTACAGCTGTTGTTCCAGCATCACATGCTTATTCTTAATTGTTTTCTTTTTGAAAATGGAGAATTTAGGCATCATTATACTTCCTAAAAAAAAAAATTATTAATCATCCCTACTTTCTGATCCTCACGATCGCACAAAGTGTGGAGGAGAACATACTTATTCCTAAGAAAAAAAACTGAAAATAAAAGTAAAAACTGAAAATGAAAGCCTACCTATTCTATACTAATTAGAAATTAGAAAGCAGTTACATGTAATCAAACTTCCAGTGAAGCCATTCACGTAATAGTAGTACGAATATGTGCTCTTTCAATTTCACAAATGATAATCAGAAATATACATAAATATACAAATGATAATCGGAAAACTGCTGAAACTCTAAATTATCAAAATAGAAAGAAAAACTAAATGACTCTAACCTAGTACTTGCTTGAAACCATCGTTCGATGAGGCTCTCGTAGGCATAATTTTTCTCACTTAGATCATGCTGTAGCTCCTCATTGTTCTCCTCCTCCTCCTGCTCGCATTCTTCATGTGTTGATTCATTGTCTATTTCTGGAGGAGTAATTAAGCTCTCAGCTGCTATCAATATCTTCTCTTCCAGAGAAGAGGAAATCCTGGCTTCCGCAAGGATCTGAGTGAGTTGTTCCAAGCTTATACTCATAGTTAAACCATGTTAAAAAGAAGGGATTCTTACAACATCCAAATCAAAATGAAAATCTGAAAATCACACTCGCTGAAACACCCTTGAAACAAACCACTCTTGCTGAAACACATGAAAGACACTCTTCACAGTTGCGAGACTTGAAATTCACACTACCATACTTGCAGAAATTGAAATTTATACTACCACACTTGCAAGAATTGAAACACACTCATCACACGCTTACCCAAAGGAAAGACCAACTATTCTATAACCAGAGAACATGACCCTATTCCCAAAGAAGGAATCTTCAGCACCTATTTCCGATCACCAAACTTTTATGAACTCATTGCTAATTGAAATGATTGACACACACTGAAGACTAACTACCTCTTAACAGAGAAAAGGACCCTAATCCCCAAGTAGGAATATTCAACACCTATTTCTGATTAGCACACTTTCATAAACTCATTACTAATTGAAATAATTGACATGCACTGAAGGCTAACTATCTCTAACAGAGAACAGGACCCTAATCCCCAAGAAGCAATCTTCAGCACATGTTTCTAATTAGAACACTTTCATAAACTCATTACTAATTGAAATAATTGACATGCACTGAAGGCTAACTATCTCCAACAGAGAACAGGACCCTAATCCCCAAGCAAGAATCTTTAGCACCTGTTTCTCAATCCCTTGTGCTTCCCCGGCAACGGCGCCAAAATGTTAGGCGAAATATATGTTGTTATAATAACGTTGCAATACAGTTGCCCAGCTATTTAATTGTCAACCCGAGGTACGTAAACTGATGAAGAACGTGCACTGTTTGTGCAGGACTGAAGTAGAACTAATCTAATCTAATCTATGTTGCTAAAATCAAACTAATCTAGGAAAGAATTGAAACACTAACTAGGAAAGCATGAAATTGCATAAGGGAAATACAACATGTGAAGAGTTAACAACAATGACATATGTGAGCTCACACAATATATCAATCTCAAATTATATTACAATAGTCAAATGACAAACATGAAAGAATAACAATGAAAGAATATGAATCAAAGCTAAGAATCCCTTTCTCTTTTGAATCCTAATGACTACTCTGATTCTAATCACATCCTAATTGAATTCTCATGAAGAGAGAGCACTCTCTTTTATACATGAGAGCCTTTAATATAAGATAACCATCTCATTATTACAGATCCACTATTCTCTCAACCTATTTCCCATTATTACAAAATATAATCCCTTTAAATCCTCACACATATCTCTCATATATCTTAGATAAGATATTCTAACCAAATCTCCATGATCT
>ML779559.1:129859-141493 GCA_009831015.1 Picea engelmannii
TCTCAAAAAACCTTCATTTAGGCCCTCAAAATGGCCCCGAAAGTTAAAACCTGCTAAAAATAGTAAATTGCCAAAATTGCCAGAAAACTGTTTTGAGCCAGTCGGAAAAGGTGGGTGGCCACCGATATCCACCTGGATCAAATTATGACACTCTTCAATACTTTCATGTTTATAAGAGAATTCTCTCTCTTCATGAGGAGGAGTTAGAATAATGTAATTCATAATTTAGTCTTGTAATTAGGAGAAGGAGATTCTTAGCTTTGATTCTTAGCTTTATTATTCTTTCATGCTTTGTCATTTGAATCTTGTATTATAATTTGAGATTGATATATTGTGTGAGATCACATATGTCTTTTGTCATTCAACTCTTCACATGTTGTATTGCTTTCCTAGATTAATTTCATTTTAGCAATTTAGATTAGATTACTTCTACTTCAATCCTGCATATATAGTGCATGTGATTTGTAAGCCTATGAACCTTGGATTGACAAATTAAATAGTTGGGAAAGTACTACAATGGAATTAAATGACAATATTTCCGCCTAACACCACTGTGGGGCTAAATATATGCACTATTATATCCCAACATTAAATTGCAAGCACATGAAATGCAGGATTGGAGCCTATTCTAGCCTATTCTAAAGCCGACATACATGCTTCAAAATGTAATGAATGCAAGTAAGACAAGCTCAAATGAAAATTCACACTACAATATGTAGCTTAACATTGGATCACAAGATCACGTCTCCCGATTTAGATCACGATATTCAATGGCTTATTCCTATAGTGGTTTGCTAAACTACAGGAAAACTAAATTAAAGCAACTAGATTAAAGAAAAGGCAACTTGAAAGTAAATTTGGAATTTACCCAAACTGGCACTCAAATCAGTGGGCTAGATGAGGTTGCTCAAACCCTCATGTATGTGTGCTACTGACCTAAAGGGGAATTTACCAGTTTTAAGAGAAAATCCACCAAACTCCTAATTAATACTATATTGACAAACTGATGTAACCTAATGAATTAAACACGCTTTGGAGACTTGAACTCAGGAAAAGATACACCTGAAAATGAAAGCAAAGTCAATGTGTAGGTATGGGATTAATTTTGTTTTATGTACAAGAATGAACGTGTTGGTACAAAATTAGTTTTGTCTCATATCCAAGAATTGCTTCAATCATTTAGCCCTGCATATGTATTTATATAAAAGCATAACAATCAAACATATAATGTAATATATTCTCAAGACAACACAAGGATGATTACCATATACAAAAATTACATAGTTTTCACATAACAAAGTTGTAACTAATGATAAAAACAATTAAAACAATGAAGACAAAACACTAAGACATTTTAACAATATAACAAGGGAATAAGATAACAAATAATTCAAAGCTAATATACAATAATTAATACATAATAAATAATGTAATAATGCACATGCTGTCATAACAAAATTATTTACAATAACATGGTAAAACAATATATAGTACTAATGACAAATAAAATCAATATATAAAAAGAACTTAACAAAGATAATGCTAATAAGACAAGTGACACAACTATATGTACAATACAACAATTAACAATAAAACATTATAAAAAATTTACAATATAATAATATGTGCAATTAAAAATATAACATAATGCATAAAATAGTCCTATGCAAAACCATCATTATACACCACGAAACAATATAATGTTCAATGCCAAATGAAGAGAAATTTGTCAAACCAGTTGAGCGAAATTGAGTGAATCATGGTCAGAACTTCGTAGAAATAAAAAATGGAGCAACTTATGTTCTACTTTGTTTTTAATTGTTCTCATGATTTTTTTTTGCAACAATGAAATGTTTGCAGAGGAAGGTTGTTGAAGATTGGAGCGGTCCAAATACAATATGGGTGGGGTGAATTTGGATATCAACAGATCCAAGGTGTTAAGATATAAAGGAAAATTTGCAAGGAGAAGAAGAGAATAGAAGCTGCAAGTGTTCTATCTTAAGGTTTGTTCTTTGAAATTCACAGTTAAATTAGCAAACTAACTACACAATACTAAAATCAGGCAACACATGTGAAACAAAGAATGAAACATTGCACAAAATATAAATTGGACAGGAGTTAACCACACTTGCAATCTAACTATAAAAATAAAAAGGTAGAACATTACCCAGAACTGAGGGGCCCTTCCCAACCTGACTAACACTACCAAAAATGATCAAATGAAGCTGAAGGAATGCACAGAAATTCAGGAACAAGCAACCTTCATTAATCGAGGATCAACTTGGCTTACAAAAGAGAAGCAAAAATGCTTGCTATCTTAATCAATCTCCTTGTATGCTACCAAATCCAAAACACAAACAAACGTACCCTCGATTTACGTAATTGACATATTTATATGCAAAATCCTTGATCTAGAAGATGGAAATGAGTCCTCCATTATCGTGAAACAACAATTACATAAATGAATATATCAAACCATCATATGATTTTTAGAAAATATTAAAACCATAATACCATGAATCTTGGACCCTCATTCATGTTGTAATACTTTGAATTCTTATTTAATTAGGGTTCCATGCTTATTAGAAAGATCTAGAGGCCATATTTCGTTTCTTCCAAACCTGGGTGCATCCTAAAATTTGTGCAGATGTCAACCGAAGAACCAAAAATAAATCCTCAACCATTCATTTGTTTGGAAAATGGAGTATGAAGAGGCCAATTTGCCATGCTAGAAACACAACCCATGTTCTAGATTCTTCAAATTCGTCTTCATGTGCATGAAAATTGAGGGAGAAGTTGATTGTCAAGAACTTTTATTAGTTTGGTTGAATTATTCCCCCTGAGATGGAGGTCCTCACGTGCAACATGGGTGGATTTTGAACCACACGTCTACATGATGACATCGCCACGGAGAAAACCCACATTCCCAATTTTTCTTATAAATGAGTGAATATTCCAAATAATGACAGGTACAGGAATAAGAGTGTTGAGCGGGGATGTTGAATTGTAGTAATGGTACAAGAATGTTGACCGTGCTAGTACAAGAATCACACTTCGCGAAACATCATAAGTAAACCATGATATAATCATCTTTTAATAACTAACAACATATAAAAGACAATGTATTAACACAAATGATGACATTTAATTAGGGTTTATGGTGTGTATTAACAACAAAATGTGAGAAAATGTGTAATAATGAATGTTTTTATATAGCGGAAAGCATGACAAAAGTGGAGCTCAACACACCCCCAAACTCAAGAATTTGCATGTCCTCATGCAAAGAAGGTCAACTCATGATACTTTGCTTATGAATTTATGTGACATTGTTTCTTTGTGTGGGTGTTGGTTCTTGTGGAGTGACACTATGGAAACTGATTATACTATTACAGATTGATTAAAACAGAGAAACAAAATTATCATGAAAATGGAGGACAAGAAAATTGTGGGTTATCACAATGTGATAGTGAATGGTATGAGTGTGGAGAATGTGAAATGATGGGGATGGTGGCCATATGAACTTGGACACCTTTATACTATGTATCTTATATTCATTCTAAGAGTAAGATTTACATGTGGTTCTTTGCTTGAATAGGAAACCATGACTTCATCCTCTTATTCAGAACATTCAGATGAACTATGAATGATTTATTATGTACAAGGAGAAGACACTAAAGATGTTTCTTTATGTTTGTATTTGTATACCACATATGTCTTTTTCATTGCTCTATCTTATGATCAAAGTATAATTTTCATTATAATTGGTGGAGTGAAAATGGAAGGTTTGGTGAGTAGTTGTGATGGTAATTTCTAAGTGGTAGTGGAGTGTGGAGTAGGTGATAATGGTTATGTTTCATGTTTTCCAAATTCTTAGTAAATTAAAGAGATTTATACATGTTTTACCTCAAGTTACCCATTCTTTGAATTCTAATGCATGTTGAAGTGGAAACTATGCATAAATGGATGAAATATATTTGGAAACATGATATGGACCACTGAAATATGAATATGAGGCAGAGCAAGGTTGAGAACTGCTAAAGAGAATGGAATTTGATATGCTAGATCCAGAAAAAAATTGGTTGAGATGAACTAAATATGTTGGAGATGTTGAAGAGAGACTCTAAAGATATATAATGGATCTAGAGATCCCCCCCAAACCCAATAGTTTTCATGTCCTCATGAAAACTTCTTAATACTGAGTGACATGCGGCTATAAGAAAACAATTGGTGCCAACTTTTGTTGATACCAATCTGAGAGTTGGTAAGAACAGAATTTTGGAGTTGCTAGTGAATTGTGGGCACAAAGTCCATGATTGCTAAGCCCCACCACACAGAGAGAAAATCATAAGATCGTATAATAAATTGATAATAACATGAAGTACATCCAATGAAAATTTAAATTTGAATAATTTGCGAAGATCACTTATGAGTATTCCCCCTCTATGACTGACTGAGATAATCCAAGAATAACCCACAAAAATGTATAATCAACTTTTCTATTCTATAGACAATATTTATATTTCCTTGATTAAACAAAATTCATCAAAAGATTAGCAACACTTATGTTTAGAGAGCCTTGTATAAATTGGAGTAGGGATTTTTTTCTTCTCCTTTAGAAGGGAAAATAAAAGAGTATTAGCAGTCTCAACAAATGAAAACCCCATAGGAAACTAGTCAACCTTTTTCACTCTGAAAAGATTTACAGTCATTCAAGTAATAAAGATAAATTTCACAGTTGAGTATATTAAGCTTCTAAGATCATGGTCCCACTCTTAAGATAATACATCTTAGATATAGTGCAAATTGGATGATAGGGTCTTAAGGTCAACTTAGGGTTATTCTCAAATGGTGAATAAATGGATTTTATTTAACCTTTAATTCAACCCTACATGCTTCTTCTTAATTATTTACACAAGTATATCGTTCATACAAAAAAATATAGATTAGGCATATCAAAATTAGAACCCATTGCCAACAAGCTTTTTCAGTACTTCGATGGGGTAATTTTGACATCTAAGAAATATCCTCCCCAGACAGAATGCCCCATTGCCCATGATCTTGTTCAATACCCTAATGGATTTGCTTAGTCATACCATTTGTCGGTACCCGCTTCCAGCAGACCTGTTTGGTATCTCGGTGGGTTAGCCTCTTACACCCATTTTCCATCAAAGGCTCTTGTCCAAAAATTTACCCTTAAGATAAAATTTATATATTGCATTCACATGGGTGAATGGGGGAGCATCTTTGAAAACCTTTTTATACGATGGGATGGTATTAGGTTGAAGGATATTCTACAAATTGCCCATAAAATATTGTTCTCATGAAAAATAGAATTATGTATTGAGATTAGTCCAAAGACATATCATGGTCAAACTTACTTAATGTGTGGTGGATGAGGCCATGAGAGAATGACCTAAAGGTGCCTCTAGTCCCCAAGTTCATCTTCTCCATATAATTATGGTAGTGTTCCCATGGATAGAAACATCATGCACTCTCCTATTACTCTTTAATAAGGATGATATATTGACCAACTTTGAGATTATATTAAGTTGTACTAGCTACCTATGGCCTCATAATATGGAATTTTAACTTTAGGTAATCCCATAGTATAATCAAAGACAAGGTTGTGACTTACTTCTATAATAAATGATTTGAAATTTTCTATAAAGAATGGAAATGAAATCTCTTGAAAATGATTGGTTGTGACAAAAAGTATTGGGTTTGATTGAACCTTTTTGTTTTGAGTTTTACCCTGTTAATAATTGTCTAAACTATAAATTCCATAAGGAAAATAGTTCGAAAAAAATAGTAGGGAAAAGTAATAAAAGCTAGAGAACAATTTTCAAACAAACAAAGTTTAGGGGAGTAATAGGAAATGAATTTCAGTTGTCCCAAAACAGTCTTAGATAATAAAATATCAAAATAAAAGACAAATTTTACGAAACAACATAACTAAAATAAATGAAATTACTTCCCTGAATAAGTCATGAAGATGTTCTCCTAATCCAACTGAAAAGAGGATATCTGCAAAACTCCAACAAATCATCATAGCCTAATTTATTTAGAAAAGTTGGAAAAAGATCTGACTATCAGCTGAAAAACATGTTAAATATTTTGGGGAAACAAACTCCTTTAATATTAGTTTCTTAGCCTGATAGCTACAATTATTGAAAAAGACAAAAAAAAATGATGATGCACCAAACTAACAACTATATGAAACACTTATTCATTTATTTATTATCCTACCTTACCTAAGAAAATACCCATTTTTAAGTATATGAATATTTCCAATGAAGCCACGTGCGTAACAGGATTATGAATATACTCACATTCAGGTTTGAATAATATACTTTAATAAGTACCCAGACATGAGGAACCAACTGATTTGAATGATAGGATGTGAAGAGTTGTCAAAGAAGAGAGTGGTGGTTCAATTTGGTCGTCATATGGAACCAATGTTCGATAAAGTCATGATGTTCTTGGTTCACTTCCTCATTTAGAAAAATATGCATGTCTCCCTCTATCATTCCATGTAGATCATCTTTTTTCAAATAACTGGTCTTGTTAGTGCATAAATGCATATTAGGAACTCCTCGATCTCAGGTTCTAATGGTGTCTCTCCATCATATGTGGTCCATGATTATTTAGCCTCCTCTATAGGCCGGAAAGGGTGATTACAAAAGGATTCTATATCTTCAAATGGATGTGGCTCATGGAACTTTGGTTCTTCTATGTCATTTGGAGAAGAATATAGGTTCTTGACTATGGTCAAGATGTGCTCTTCCTGAGAAGAATAGATTCTAGATGCTGTTAGGATTTGAGATAGTTCTTCGATACTCATTATCATATTTGAATCCATCTTGTTGGTTGATGGTTCTTGTATCAGACATGGATTAGCGAACATGGTTCTTACAACACCCAAAATATTTTTGATTTTTTAATAATTTTGATGAAAATGAAATGAAAACTAACTAACAGTCAAAACAATTTTTAGGAAAACCATAAGAAATAATAGAAACTAATTGCAAAATTTTAAAATCATACCACACTTGCATGAAAATAAAGACACTTGTAGGAATGTAAAGACACTTTGCAGGAAAGTAAGCACACTTTGCGAAAGAGAACACACTTGCAAAAAAGTAACATTCAAGGTTTTGGGGAAACTCACAATAGTGGTCGTGCATGTTCTTACCTCTCATCTTACTGTTTCTCCTCCCCCAAGTTGTGTAATTTAAAAAAAACCTACCTATTCTCTAATTCATTTAGCACCTCCCTAGCAATGACACCAATAATGTGGGGCTAAATATATGCACTATTATATCCCAACATTAAATTGTCAACTAGTGAGTCGTAGACTTATAGGTGCAAGCAAAGGAAATGCAAGATTGGAGCCTAGTCTAGCCTATTCTAAAGCTGGCAGACATGCTTCAAAATGTAATGAATGCAAGTAAGAAAAGCTCAAATTAAAATTCACACTACAATATGTAGCTGAACATTGGATCGCAAGATCACGTCTCCCGAGTTAGATATCTTCAATGTCTTATTCCTGTAGTGGTTTGCTAAACTACTAGAAAACTAAATTAAAGCAACTAGATTAAAGACAAGGCAACTTGAAAGTAAATTCAGAATTTACCCAAACTGGCATTCAAATATGTCAGTTAGATGAGGTTACTCAAACCCTCATGTATGTGTGCTACTGAACTAAAGGGGAATTTACAAGTTTTAAGAGCAAATCCACCAAAATCCTAATTAATCCTATATTGACAAAATGATGTAACCTAAAGACTTAAAAATGCTTCAGAGACTTGTACTCAGGAAAATATACACTCAGAAATGAAAGCGAATTCAATGTGTAGGTATGGGATTAATTTTGTTTTATGTACAAGAATGAACATGTTGGTACATAATTAGTTTTGTCTCATATCTAAGAATTGCTTCAATAATTTAGCGTTGCATATGTATTTATATAAAAGCATAACAATCAAACATATAACAATATATTCTCAAGACAACACAAGGATGATTAGTATATACAAAAATTACATAGTTTTCACATAACAAAGTGGTAACTAATAATAAAAACAATTATGACAATGAAGAAAAAACACTAAGACATTTTAACAATATAACAAGGGAATAAGATAACAAATAATTCAAAGCTAATAAAGAATAATTAATACATAATAAATAATGTAATAATTCACATGGGGTCATAACAAAATTATTTACAATAACATGGTAAAACAATATATATAATACCAATGACAAATAAAAACAATATATAACAAGAACTTAACAAAAATAACACTAATAACACAAGTGATACAACTATATGTACAATACAACAATTAACAATAAAATATTATAAACAATTAACAATATAACAATATGTGCAATTAACAATATAACATTATGCATAAAACAATCTCGTGCACAACCATCATTATACACCACGAAAAAATATAATGTACAACGCCAAATGAAGAGCAATCTGTCAAATAAGCTGAGTAAAATTGAGTCAATCATTGTCAGAACTTCGTAGAAATGAAAAATGGAGCAACTTAATGTTCTGCTTTGTTTTTAATTGTTATCATGAATTTTTGTTGCAACATTGAAATGTTAGGAGAGGAAGGGCGTTGAAGATTAGAGTGGTCTGAATAGAATACGGGTGGGGTGAATTTTGGTATCAACATATCCATCGTGTTAATATATAAAGGTAAATTTGCAAGGAGAAGAAGAGAATAGAAGTTGCAGGTGTTCTATCTTAAGGTTTGTTCTCTGAAATTCACGGTTAAATTAGCAAACTAGCTACACAAAACTAAAATCAAACAACACATGTGAAAAAAAGAATGAAACATTGCACAAAATATAAATTGGACAGTAATTAACCACACTTGCAATCTAACTATCAAAATAAAAAGGAAGAACGTTACCCAGGATTGAGGGGCCCTTCCCAACCTGACTTACGTTGCCAAAAACGATCAAATGAAGCTGAAGGAATGCACAAAAAATTAGGAACAAGCAACCTTAATTAATGGGGGATCAAATTGGCTTACAAAAGAGAAGCACAAATGCTTGCTATCTTAATGAATTTCCTTGTCTTCTACCAAATACAAAACACAAACAGACGTACCCTCGATTTATGTAATCAACATATTTATATGCAAAATCCTTGATCTAGAAGATGGAAATGACTCCTCCATTCTTGTGAAACAAAAGTTACATAAATGAATATATCAAACCATCATACAATTTATAGAAAATATTAAAACCATAATACCATGAATCTTGGACCCTCGATCATGCTGGAACACTTTGAATTGTTGTTTAATTAGGGTTCCATTCTTATTAGAAATATCTAGACACCATATTTTGTTTCTTCCAAACCTTTGCACATCGTGGAATTTGTGCAGATGTCAATCGAAGAACCAACAATAAATCCTCAACCGTTAATTTGTTTGGAAAACAATTTACCTAGGGACAAATTTGCAATGCTAGAAACAACACCCATGTTCCAGATTCTTCAAATTTGTCTTCATGTGCACGAAAATTGAGGGCGAAGTTGACTATCGAGAAATTTTATTAATTTGGATGAATGATTCCCCATGAGTTGTACATCCACATGTACGACGTGGGTCTATCTTCAGACATGTGTCTACATGATGACGTCTCCACGGAGAAAACCCACATTCCCACTTTTTCTTAGAAATGAGTGAATATTCCAAATAATGATAGGTACCAGCATAGGAGTGTTGAGCGAGAATGTTGAACTACAATTAATGGTACAAGAATGTTGATCGTTCTAGTACAAGAATCACACTTCACGAAACATCATCAATAAACCATGATATAATCATCTTTTAATAACTAAAAAAATAGAAAAGACAATGTATTAACCACAAGCGAATGATGGCATTTAATTAGGGTTTATGTTGTGTATTAACAATGAAATGCGAGAAAATGTGTAATAATGAATGTTTTTGTATAGAATAAAGCATGACAAAAGTGGAGTTCAACAACCACCAACCACTGCTTCGAGTGAAAATCAACAGTGTTATGCCAAGGGTTCTTATGGAATTCGCACCACCTCACGATATCTTTATTTACCTTTTCTATGTCCTTCTTTGCTTGCGGCCTGGAATGGTTGTCCTGAGGTTGTCTATCCTTTGTTCTACTAGTTGGGGCTGCCCTTTCTTGGATTGTGTTGTAAGGGGTTCACAGGCCCAAATTGTCGTGTCTTTTTTTGAGCTTCTGCTCGATTTTGACGACATATCTGTAGGTTGTGCCCAAGCATGAGATGTACATAAAATCTATTTTGGCCTGTAGGTATCTATGCATACTATCATAAAAATTGAGCACCAGATGTCACTCAGAATATTTGATACCCATATTGGTGCACAAGGCATAGAAGATATTTGTGAACTCGGGCACTGCTTGGTCTCTTTCCTACCGTAACATGGTCCATTTTGTTTACATGTTGTCATAACTTCCAACAGGGTAGTTTTGTTACTTAATAACATCCCTGAAGGACTCCCAGGTGATTGTGACTGTAAATAATGAGAGTTCCTCTGTTTCCTTTTTCTCACAAAAATTTTCCCACCAATATTTTACATGGGGTACGACTTTGAGGGGTGCAAAAGTAATTGTTTCTCTATTCGAGAATTTATGGACAAAGAAATACCATTCTAGTATATTCAACCATTTTTCTACTGTATTTGTGTCTATATGACCTTCAAATATAGGAATATCGAAGTTGATTTGTACCTTGAAGGGGGAAGCACCTCCTTTTGAGGAAGATGTGTCGCATGTTGGTAGTCACCGAAGGATTTGCGCAAAACTATCCATCATCTCGTTCCTTCGTTGCGTGAGGGATTCCTTGATAAAAATTTTGAACAGATCTCTTGTCCCATCATATTTCTTTTCTTCTTCCATGAGAGGTCGTTTGGTCATGCGATAGCATTTTCACTCAAGAGAAACAAGCTCGAGACCCAATTATTTGTACCCTGACTGTTGATTAAGGTTGGTTGTCATTGATGCCAACCCTTGAAGAAAGCCCCGTAGCACAAAGGTTTGGGTAATGGACCCAATATTGTTTGATGTAAATATGACTCATTATTTTTTTTTCATGCTTGATAAGAAGTAAATATGGATGATCTCCAAAGTGGCCCCCTTATGGTGAAAGCCCTCACGGGAAGATGCTTTGTGGAGTAAGAGAACCCATGCTTAATTGTGGATTAATGAGATGAAGGAAAGTGAATTTGTCAGGTAAAATATCCTATATTGATAGTGCTTGTCATGTCATTTCCGGTGGTATGTGGAATGTCACATAATTCCTCACGGTTAGAGAGTTATGGCCATGAGAAGTTGGAGACCCCAGGTTTGGGTAATGGACCCAAGTTTGTTTGATGGGTAATGGTAGAGTTATGATATATTTTCAGATAATACTATTCTATATGGATAGTACATGTCACGCCATTTCTGGTGGTATGTCGAACGTCACATAACTCCTCACGGTTTGAGATTTATGGCCTTACAAAGTTGGAGGACCCTCATATGTCATCTAGAAGCCCCAAAAGGTCAAAGTAATCAAAGTGGTTTAAGAGATTTTAAAAGGTAAATAATAAAGTGAAGTGA
>ML779559.1:147920-159629 GCA_009831015.1 Picea engelmannii
AGAGTTATGGCCTTACGAAGTTGGAGGACCCTCATATGTCATCTAGAAGCCCCAAAATGTCAAAGTAATCAAAGTGGTTTAAGAGATTTTAAAAGGTAAATAATAAAGTGAAGTGATGAGTGTATTATAATTCAAAGTTAATACAAAATAAATAATTTCAATAATAAATTTAATGGAGAAATTAGAAGTGGACCCAATCCTAAAATAAGGAAAGTGGGCCAACTGACCTAGAAGATGTTTTTAAGGAAGCTACTTGGAGAGTATAAATAAGAGGCAAGGCTCTCTCATTTGTATCACACTTGAGAATATTAAATATATATAGGTGTATGAGGTAACTAAATGATATCTAAGACAAAATTCTGAGGAAAGTAAAAAAAAGAAGGCCAAAATGCAAGGAAGGATAAATTCTTTTGATGGTGCTTTCTAAGGTATGTTATTTACAGGTCATCTCACCATTTTCACTATAACTTTCTTTATAATGATTCAAATCCTAAAATTGCTATGAAAGTGACAAAACATATCCAAGTATATTTTTTAAAACATTCAGCGTGTGGGTCATTGTATTTTTGGAGTTACACTCCGTGGAAAATAGGGTTTGTGGCCAGTCCTGAAACTAGTCAAAATTAGGTGTTTCGTGTAAAAACGTCATAACTTATTCATAAAAGGTCCAAATTCAGTGAGACCAAATGTTTTGGTTAGGGTACCATATTTAGTATTCTTTGTAATAGTTTCCGATCAATTCATCAAATATTTTTTGCAAGGAACGCTCTACAAGTTTTCTCTCTAGAATAAGCCAGAATTCAACAAGGTATGTCATTTTTGCTATAACTCCTTTTCTGAGAGGTTCCAAGTAGTGACACTTGGAGGAATTTCATAAAACGCATTGAAGAACATTGTGTATCATTTTGATATCTTTATACATTACAGGTTCAAAGTTATGATTACTTCAAGTTAGGGTTGTTGACTAATCCAAAACTAGGCATGTGAGACTAAAGAAAAGTTTGATGAAAATGCTAGTCTCTTGTTTTTAAAGTTAATGAAGGTTTGTAGGAATGTGATCATATACACTAGGTCTATTATAGAGCTACAAATCATATTTGGATGATGAAATTTATGAGGTCTTTTGGTTGTGGTACATGTTGAGTACATGGTTGAGTCAAGTAGTTGATGAGTTGGCGCACATACATGAGGTGTATAGTTGATGATGTTGGTACATATTGATGAGTCATAGTTGATGAGTAGTTGACACATGATTGGTACATATTTGGTACATGGTTGGATGCACTTTTTTATGGTACAGGTTGATTACAGGTTGGTGAATGGTTGATGCACTTGTTTATGGTACAAGTTGATTACAGGTTGGTGCATGATTGATGCACTTATTTATGGTACAAGTTAATTACAGGTTGGTGCATGGTTTATGCACTTGTTTAAGGTATAGGTTTATTATAGTTTGAGCTAAAAGTTGATGCATGGTTGATGCACTTGTTTATGGTACAATTTGATTACATGTTGGTGCATGGTTGATGCACTTGTTTATGGTACAGGTTGATTATATCTTGGTGCATGGTTGATGCAGTTGTTTATGGTACAATTTTATTATAGGTTGAAGTACAGGTTGATGCATGGTTCAGATTTATTGGTACATGTTTACAACGGTATATCTCACAGTGATAGTGTGACAGTGGTTCCATCATTCTATTTCTACTTCAGGGTGGAAGGATGGGGCAAGGATAGGTGGTTGTAGCCACCTTTCGGTTGTATATGGAGAACATAGGGGGTTGTAGCCTCCTTCTGGTTGTAGCTAGAGAATTGGGGAGTTGGAGCTTCCCTCGGGTTGTAGCCTGAGAAACAAGGGGGTTGGAGCCTCCATCTAGTTGCAGCTGGAAAACAAAGGAATTTGGTTCTTCCAATGGATGTAATTCTTCAAGACATATAAGAAAAAACATTCTATGGTTTTCTCTCGATTTGGGTTTCCATGTAAAACACTGGTGTACTGTGTATGTGTATGATTTTTCATTTGTTCATTGCTTATTTACTCTGCAGTTATTGGATGATAATTCTTCATTAATATAACACTTGGATTATATGGTTAAAAGGGATTAAATTTCTCTATTACTGATTCACCCCCGCTCTCAGTAATCCAACACTGACCTTGTTGGGGACATGCATTAAGAACGACAAGGAGTAGACCGCTATGATACCACTGATCCTGAATATATTTTCACAAAGAAATGAATATAGATTATTATCAAAATATCCTTAACACAAAGTAACAAATATATAGTAAATATGGTTTCTATTTGATAAGGAAATAAGATGAAACTGTAAATGCAGTGGACACAAGCTTGCTAGAATGATGGCAGCTTATCTCTGAGAAGAGATGTGATGATTGCACTCATTCGTAAGAAGATGATTACAATGAGGCTTTGAAGGCATTTTTACAATAAACATGAATTTCAAAAACCATAGACATCCAAAAAACCTAACCCTAGGAGATGAAGCGCAAAAAGTCATGTGGGCCCTGTTTGGGTAAGTTAGTACATCAACTTCCCGGGGTCATAACTTTTGCATGTGATCTCTGTTTTAGGCGCACAATATCCCACTGGAAAGTTATATCTGAGGAATACACATTTTTATGTTATCTATCAAAGTTCATCGTGACTATGGTGAGCCCTAAAAAAAATTTTTTAAGGACTCAAAACTATTGTAGAAATTTCTATTTTCGACACACTAGTTTAGTGGGAGTTCACTGACTAGTTCTATTTTAGACTTTCTATTTTTACCATCACTATTATGAATGCATGCATTCCTAAGGAATGATAACTTCTTGATTTCTTTTATTAATTAATGAATTCCTTTCCCTATATATGATTGTATTCCACTCATTCATTGTATCATATTGATCATGATCTATGTATCAATCATCAGCTCATTGGAGTAGTGTGAATATATTTTCTCATTCTTCCATATTGAATCTCTCTTCCTTTCTTGATAAGATTTGTTTGTACTTTATTTAGCTAGATATCTTATGTAGGTTTCCATAAAACACTGACATGGTATCAGAGCTATGTTGTTTGGAGCAAGCCAGACAAGCCAAAGAATAAGGAAAATTAGGGTTTCATCTAGTTGAATTCATGGTCGTTAATTTCAACATTTATTCCTCCCAAAATATTATGTTTTGGAGGAAAAGACCCACAAATAAAGTAAATCAGCCCATTTTGGAAGTGGATTTTCAACCGTTTGGAAAGATTCCTCACCGTTTGCTCAAAAAGTAAGTCGCAAGATAGCCTCCTGAAACTGATACAAATTTGTGGCCATACCTTTCTACATTAATTGCTCCCAAAATATTACGTTTTGGAGGCAATGGCTCATAAGAAAAGTAAATCGACCCATTTTCGAAGTGGGTTTTCAACCGTTTGATGCGATTCTTCACCGTTTTCTCAGAAAGTAAGTTGCAATATAATCTCCTGAAACTGATACGAATTTTCACTTAAAGTGCCATTTCTGCCATGATTTCTTAATTTTTCACTTACAGATTGAGAGTAAATTTTTAGGGGTTCTTAGAATTAGTGGGAGAGATGGATATGAAAACTATTATACAGTCAAACTTGTTGGTAATCATCACACCATACAATTATTTTGATTGGAAGCCAAAGATGACATTCCAACTCAATAGAAAAGGACTATATAATTTGACGATGGTGACAGAAACAGAACCTACATCAACGATTAAGAAGATGAGATGGGTGAACCGTAAGGATGAGGCCACAAGACTACTTCCTGAGTTAATCTCCATTGATTTGTTGGTTCATGTTGCCACATGAAAAACTCCAAACGAGATCTGGACCACCTTGGAAGGACTCTTTGGAAAGTAGGATGAGATGCGAGGTCATATGCTTGAGGTAGAGTTGAATACCTTAGACCTTAAAAGTTTTGATAATATACAAGATTTTTTTACTAAGTTTAAATATTTTCTATTAAGCTTGGGTGAATGTGGTATTGATAATTATACACAAGAGAAACAACTTATTCTAACAATCTTGGTCAAGATAGGACCATAATACGATGCATATGTCTCAAAGTTCCATTTTGGCAGATGTCTTTTTGGAAAAAATTGGAAAATGCCTATGTTGGCTCAGTTCATTGAGTCTCTTACACAAGAGTAGAAAAAACTCATATAGATGGGCCTCATGAAAGATCCAAAAGCACATGCACTAGCCATGCATGATGGAAAAGGGTCATACAATCAGAAATCGAAGCAGAAACAAAAGGAGTTATTACATCCAGAGTCAAAGAAGGAGGGATATTCCAAACCCTTCAATGATTCTTCAGGTTCCAGAGACTCCTCAAATTCAAAGAAGAAGAAGAAGGGAAAGCAATGCACTTACTGCAATAAACCGAGTCATGAAGAATCCACATGCATGAAGAAACAAATCAATCTTATGGCACAAGCACTTCAATGGAACAACCTTGGGAACTTCATTCCAGAGGGAGTCAAGAAGTAGAAGGAAGAAGATCATGCTCCTAAGAAAGGTAATCATCATTCTCTGGTTGCAATTAATTCCTCATCTGATTCATGCATTATATATTCTAGTGCATCCCATCATATGGCAACGAAAGAGGAAGTTTTATCTTCCTTGAGTCTATGCTCAAGACCCCCTATTCTCATGGGGGATGACACTCTAGTAGCAGTAGCAGGAGAAGGGAGAGTGGAACTCCATAATGGAAGTTTTGAGAATGTTTTACATGTTCCAAAGATTTCTATGAATCGACTCTCAGTTTATCAAATCTCTCAAAAAGGTAAAAAAGGTTGAATTTACATCAGATTCAGTTTCAGTAATTGATATGCATGACAATTCCATCATTGCAATTGGTGAGGTGGATCACAAGTCAAGGTTGTATAAATTCACTAAGTTTTCTGACGATGACTCCTCTATTCTACTTACACATAAGGAGAGTACTTTGTGTGCACCTCCAATGCAACATGCATATACTCTTGTTCTTCCATCAGTTTCAGACATCAAAGATGATTCCATACACTCAGATTTTGTACATGGAAATAAGTAAGTAGTACAACTAGATAAGAAGCCAACGTCGAAGCTTTAGTAGATGCCCAAGAAGGAACAGACCACACTTTAGGCAGCAGGAAACCTTGCAGGGAATCCATTGGATTCGAGGATGACTCGATCTCAGCATGAGGAGCCTTCTCATATACTTTCAGCTTTAGAACCTGTGATGCCCATGCATTTCTATATGGTTCAATATACCGATCCAGAAAACTACAATAGGGTTGTGGGAAATCCATTATGGCAAGTAGCAATGTAGAAGGAGTATGAATCACTCCTACAGAACGAGACTTGGAATCTGGTTCCATGTCCACAAGAAAGGAATATTTTCAAGTGCATATGGTTCCACATGATCAAGAGGTATACAACCCGATAGGTTGCCAAAGGACTTTGTCAGATCCATAAATATTTCTACATCTTCATGAATACTTTCAGTGAGAAAAAGTTTCAAACTTTGCGGGATCGTATTGTAGTGAAGAACACAACTGTCTAGCAGCTATTATTTTCTTCTTTTGATACATTATCTTTTGAGGGGGGGCTTTGTTCCCACATGGTTTTCCATCTTTCCTCATTTTTATTCAGTGTTCATTAGTTGCATTGTACATGAGTACCTAAAATGGCCTAGTAGCCGGGACTCATTTTTTACTCCATAGTGATGTTCAAGGGGGGTGTTGGAGAAATTTCTATTTCGACACACTAGTTCAGTGGCAGTTAAATGACTAGTTCTATTTTAGACTTTCTATTTTTACCATCACTATTATGCATGCATGCATTCCTAAGGAAATCTAATTGTTTGATTGCTTTTCTTAATTATGGAATGTCTTGCCCTATATATGAGTGTATTCCACTCATTCATTGTATCATATTGATCATGATCTATGTATCAATCATTAGCTCATTGGAGTAGTCTGAATATATTTTTTCATTCTTCCATATTGAATCTCTCTTCATTTCTTGATAAGATTTGTTTGTACTTGCTTTAGCTAGATCTCCTGCACAGGTTTCCATGAAACACTGACAAAAATAGTCCTGCAAGTCAGGGACCCGAAAACTAGGGAAAAAACTACCAAACTAGAAAACTGCCAAAATGGGCCAGTTGGAATAGGTGGGAGGCCATCGACATCCATAGGGATCACATTGATGTCAACCCTTGAATAAGTTTCATGTCAAATTTAAGTAGTTGTAAACAAAATATAAAAAGATGCATGTCAGTTGCATGTCAAAGTAACTGTAAACCAAAGATAACAAGTTGCATGTGAGTTGCATGTGTGTTGCATCTCATCATGAGTTGCATGGAAGTTGCATGTCATCATGACATCCTCATTAAAAAATAGATAAGATTCAATAAGAAAATCACTTATGTGTATCACTTCTGAGAATATAGGTTGGATATCAGAGGCAATGAGTTGAAGGAAGAGAATTCGAGTGAAGTAAGAAGTTTGTAGGAGCTAAGAGTATGAAGAAGAGGTTTCAAAAATGGATTCCTTGAGTATATTTGTGGGTTTCAGGAGGTAAATAAAAAAAAAACTATGGGTTGTAGTGAGGAAAAGAGAGGATACCCGCAAGTAGATAGTGCATTAAGTTGTGAACCTATGAGGAAAATTTGTAAAGATCAAGGATCTAAAACTCAGGTCACCTACAAGATTGAAGTTATGTCTTCCTATGTGTGTTAGGGTGAGTATTATGGAGAACTTAGTAACATCTATTTCTTAGTGATTCATATGAATTTAATTTGGAGAAATCTCTTGTGAATCTCGGTATGAGGTGTGTGTGTGGTTGCAGTCTTGATGAGATATTGATATCAGTATCAGTGGGAGAAATATCAGAGACAACAACAACAAAACCATGTTATCAATGACAGAGATAGTAACAGGTTGATCTATATTTATATTTCAAGGTGGTTGGAAGGGGAAAGGAAAGGGGGTTGTAGCCTCCTTCCAGTTGGAGCCGAATAAATTAGAGAGTTGGATATTCCTCAGGTTGCAACTTGTAAATAGGGGGGTGGAGCCTCCTTCCAGTTGTATCTAGAGAAATAGGAAGTTAGTTCTTCCGATGAATGTACTCTTTGATAAATAAATAAAAGCATTATGTGGTTTTTTCTTGCATTGGTTTTCCACGTAAAATTCTGGTGTACCGTGTTTATATGATGTTTATGGTGTTGATGATATTTTGAATGCTCATTAGAGGTTTTATATTGTGATTAAAAGTATTAATTGTGCTTATATTGATTCACACCCCGCCTCTCGATATTCCAATAGTTTCATACTCATTATATCCACAAATATAACTAGATAATATACTTCTAATTACAAAGAGAATAGAATATTGATTCCTAATCTTCTTGTGCAAGTATTTACAAAATTTCTCTAGTTAAAACATTTTCGGTTGCTAATATTCATATATTAATTTTCTTTCAATAGAAGTAGTATTTCCAATAAAATATTGCTAAAAATAGATTACAAAATGATAAATAAAATACCAAATCTTATTTTACCTTATAGAAATTTAACTCAAATTGGTATTCACTATTTATATAGAAATAGTTTAAATAAAATAAGACTGTAAATATCAAAACTAGTGATTTCAAGAAATAAAATATAGGTAAACATATATGAATCAGAAAGAGATGTTGGAGACAAATTGAGGACATAATCCATCTCCTCCCAACCATAGACTAGAGAATCCAAGTCCTACTTCTTGTTATCACTCCCAAGCTTAATTCTTTATTTCATTGGAAACTGCAAGTGTAAACAACCTTCTCCGGGTAATTACTAGAACTTGATTCTTTCTCAGAACCATCAATCTCTCATTATTGCACAAGTACTCAACATTTCCCTGCTTACACCATACTTGTCTTTCCTCTTTTCTTCCCCTAAGAGAATAAACTTCCTAGATCTTTCTTTTTCAAGTTAGTCTCATCCATAACTCTTGGGATTCTTGGCCTAACTTCTTGTTAGCTTGTTTCCTCACCTTCCACATCCTTGGGAGTAGGTTTACACTTGTCCTCATGGACAACATTTACTCTGGTGATTTTTATTCATTTTTCACTTCTCCCAAGGAATAAAGAATCACCCTTGTTATAACTGGGTTCTCTAATGAATTTGTCTCTAGTAAATTTAAATAAAATTAAAATAATATTTACACCAATGTTTCTCATGATCAAATATTTATGATGAAATAATGTAAACTTAGTCTTTCTCAACATAATCCCAAACTATAATTATTCAAAATTAATTAAATATTTAAAATGGAGGGATATTACATCCTTCCCCTTCAACTAAACACCACCCTTCGTGTTCTATCCGAGCATCTCATCTCTAGAATATAAATGGATAATCTTTCCTCATAGTCTCTTCCATTTCCCAAGTGCCCTCTGTAGGACTAAAGTGCCTCCACTACACTTTAACCTGGTTGATATCTCTATTCCGCATCAAATTTTCCTTCCTGTATAGAATGCGTAGTAGTTCCACCTGGAACTCGCCCTCTAGTTCCACTTGGATCAAATTCCTAGATAAAAATAATGGAATCCTACTAAATGTGGTGCATTTGTTATGGTGGTTAATGCATTGGTGTATTATACCATAGGTCACGGGTTCAATCATCCACATTTGTTGTTTGGTTATCATATTTGTTGTTTTGATTGCATATGGTTATAAACATATGTTATAACCAACATATAACATATGTATAGTTTATAAATCTGGTGGATATGTATTATTATCCCCTTTCATGTGCCATTTGTGGGTCACAAGGGTTAAAGTATATACCAGGGGCTCGAGCTAGTCCTCGACCCCTTTTCCCTTCTGAATGAACCTTTAACAAGGTTTAAATAAATATTACATCATATAGTTGTTAATAAATTTTGCATAGTGCATTGGTTGTGGGGTCTATGATAAGACTTGGGAGATTATGGAGGTCGCAAGTTTGATCCCCATTGACCACATAAATTTTACACAACTATGTCAATATTTCCCAATGGGAGGTCGCCATGTGGTGACCTCTCATTAGCTCGTACATGCCACTTGTCAACATGTCATTTGTCCACCTGTCAATCTGGAGGTATGAATTGCCAACTTAGTTGTGAATTGGATATGCCATGTCATTGATGTATTCCATGTGCCACATGTCACTGTTGACGTCACCCTTTGACTCTTCCTTTAACTTTTTCCTTTTTGATCTGAACTTTTACCGCTTATAAATTTTTCATACGAACTATGTTTGACTTGTCGTTTGCACCATTGGAAAGATGATGACGAGCTCTATGCATTGATGCCATTTTTTATATTATTTCAGATGGTTGAAATTTCAGCATTTATGGATCCCCTGGGACCTTTGTGAGTGTTCTAGATCATCCTGGAACTCTATGAGAATTCCTTAGATCCTCCTGGATCACAAGTTGAAGTCAGCATTAGACCAAGAGGAGTGAGTAGTTAACATTCAATACAATTACAACTCAATAAAATTTTGGAAACCACATGGGTAAGTTAGCCAGAAAGAGATTGAGAGGAATTCATGAGGCCTCAACGCAAATACATGGCAGGACTAAACATGGTTTCTTATCCTACTGAAACAACTACACCATGGGTGTCAAAAAATCCAGTGAGGTACTAACTAGAACACTCATGGAGAGGTAAGCCCTATCATTCATAAACAACAACTTTAAATCATCTTGAAGGTATGATGTCGAAAAAGAATGGGGTGGATCCTATAGTAAATATGTGAATGATACATAGAAATGCATTGTGTAGGAAGAAATGACCCTACCCTAAATGTCAGTTAGAGACACAATACCTGCTGAAGAATCTGAAGAGGTATTGACATAAGTATTAACATATGTTAGGAGGAGTCTTGTAGGTAATGGCCAAAAAAATATTGAGAAGAAGATATGCAGCTTCAACACAAATTCATTGTGGGGACAAACATGAATCTAGATCCTAATAGAAAACTTGCAGCATGAACACTAAAATTCAAAGGGATTCTAAGCTAGGATGCCCATGGAAGGTAGGCCCTACCACATTAATTATGACACTTCTAAACAACAAAGAAGGTTTTGTGTCGCAACTTAGTGGGTTTGATCCTAAGGCAAAATGAAACAGGAAATGGATAACATAAAAATTCATGAAGGGGAAAATCTAACTTATATGCCAATTTGAAGCTCATTACTTGTCATAGTGGATCGACATGAATAAAGGTACCAAAGAAAAGTGTCTTCAAATTCCTGTATATAAGACCAAAAACACTTACCCAGAAGTTAATAAGTCCAATATAGAAACCTCTGATAAAAACATGTGCTAAGGGATACAGAACTTAAAAAAAAGAAACCCTAAAAGTATAATATGTACTGAGGACCACATAGACTTGAATCTTATGCATAGTAGTTCTCCAGGTAGACCCCATTGCTAGGTTCAGGCCAAGGGATTCCTTGGAAACCAACTTGTAAATTTTCTAGTTCAAGAGGAGGTCGAAGATCCATAATAATAACTTCAAGGATAGCGTTATCTAAAGGAAACTCAACATTCATGAAAACGAGGCTCAAAAATACACAAATACTAGGGATTGAGGTCTCACAAACAGTAAGATCAGACTCAAGAGGAAATGACAGATTACTTAGGCCAATAGGGGGGAGCAAGGGCTCCCATGCCTCAATTGGATAAAACACCTAATCAATTATTGAGACCTTGTATTGAGAAGGTGAATGTATTATCTAGGTGGATATTGGTGGCCACCCAACTATTCAACTGGATCAAAAAAATTTGTTGGTAATTTACTATTTTTAGCAGTTTTTCAGTTCCTAAACTTTTGGGGCCATTTTGAGGGCCTAAACGACATTTTTCATTATTGGTCATGTCTATTATATCTGAAGTCTTTGATTGAGCCCCCAAAATTAATATCCTCATCGATACCTTTCCAAAGAGCTATTGTGCACCCAAAACAGAGTTCATATGCCAAAGTTACTCCCCCTGGAAGTTGATACACCAAACTATCCAAAACGGGGTCCACAAAAATGTTGGCTTTTCATATTCTGGGGTCATGGTTTTGGATTTTCTTTATGTTAAACATGTCTTTAGAGCCTCTTTGTAAGAAGAATCTTCTTGCGAATGTGAGTAGCCATCACATCTCTTCTCAAAGATAAGTTTCCACCATTCTAGCGAGTCTTTCACTCTGTATTTCTACATTTTTGTACATTTCTCCCATTAATAAAAATTGTGTATTACTATATCTTTGTTTTTATGGTTATATCTTTGATATATATTTGTTATATTATTGGATATCTGATATATCTTTGTACATTTATTTATTATATCTCCGCTCACATTTAGTGCTGAAAATAATATGGATCAACATAACTGTAAAGGGTCATTCTCAAGAGTAATCGAACATTGAGGATAAGACACCACATAATACACGCATGGTGGGGAAGAGTCTATGCGAACACTAGGAACACAAAAAGGGAAAACCTGAGCTGAAAGTGAACTAGGATGGTGATTGTCAGACATGGATGATTTTAAGGATGGAAATTTATTTTAAAATGTAGAAACCTTGGCGAATATTACTAATCCTTCATATGCCAACTATAAATGTTTAGCGATATTTTTGTAAAAATATTCAAATTTCTAAGGATTTAATATAGTTTTTATAA
>ML779559.1:168867-185542 GCA_009831015.1 Picea engelmannii
AAGGGTTGATGAATTCCATTTTCAAGCCCTTCCTTCAAAAATTTGTGTTAGTATTTTTTGATGATATACTAATCTATAGCAAGTCCTGGGAGGATCATGTGTGACATGTTGACAAGGTGCGACAACTACTAAAGGAGCAACAACTATATGCCAAACCATCCAAATGTTTCTTTGGAGTGAAGGAGGTAGACTATTTGGTTCATATTGTATCTCATGAAGGTGTCAAGGTAGACCCTAACAAGATTAAGGCCATGATGGACTGGACGATTCCGAAAATATTGAAGAATCTTAGAGGATTTTTGGGCTTGACAAGTTACTACCGCAAGTTTGTTCGACACTATGGAAGAATAGCAGCACCTTTAACGGAATTAACTAAGAAGGATGCATTTTCATGGACTCCAGAGAAAACTAAATCTTTTGAACAACTTAAAGAGGTGATGTGGAAAGCTCATGTCTTGACCACTCCAGAATTCACAAAAACCTTTATTGTGGAATGTGATGCCTCGAGAAATGGAATTGGTGTTGTCCTAATGCAAGAAGGAAGGCCCATGGCTTTTGAAGGTCGACCACTCAATTTAAATGACTTACACAAACCCATTTATGAGAAGGAAATGATGGAAATACTACATGCATTGAAGAAATGGCATCCTTACCTAATAGCTAGGCACTTCAAGGTCAAAACAGATCATGATAGTCTTAAATACTTCTTGGAACAAAGACTATCTTCAGAAGAACAACAAAAATGGGTAACCAAGATATTGGGTTATGATTTTGAAATTGTCTATAAAAAGGGGAGGCAAAATGTTGTAGCAGATGCACTCTCAAGAAAGGATGAATATGTTGAGGCCTTTCTCTGTGCTATCTCGATCATCCAACTAGATTGGATAATAGAAGCAAGGTATGAATGGAAGGATGATGAAAAAGTGTGGACTCTCATTCAAAGCTTGCAACAGGATTCCAGTGCATCATATACATTTACATGGAAAAATGATTCACTATGGTACAAATATCGCTTATATTTATGTAAAACTCCCAACTCAAACAAAAGGCACTATTGGAATTGCACACCTCTCCAGTAGGAGGGCACTCAGGATTTTTGAAAACCTACCATAGAGTTAAAAAGGATGTTTTTTGGGATGGCCTTAAAACTGATGTTCAAAGGTTTCTGGCTGAATGTTTGGTTTGCCAATAAAATAAGGTGGAAACAATTAAGACCCCAGGTCTTTTACAACCATTAGCCATCCCAAGTCAGCGTTGGGAAGAGGTTTCCATGGATTTCATCACAGGGTTACCGAAGTTTGAAGGAAAGAGTGTCATCATGGTGATTGTTGATAGACTGGCCAAGTACGCACACTTTTGTGCACTCTATCATCCCTTCAAAGATAGTACAGTTGCCACCGAATTCATGGAGATAGTTCAAAAGCTACATGGGAACCCAAAGATTATTGTAAGTGACAGAGATGCTATCTTCACTGGACATTTTTGGAAAGAATTATTTTCTTGTTTGGGTACTCAATTGGCTCATAGATCATCCTATCATCCTCAATTTGATGGACAAACCAGGATAGTGAACAAATGCCTGGAAGGCTACCTTTGTTTCTTTGTCTCTGATAAACAAACACAATGGTTCAAATGGTTACCCTTGGAAGAATGGTGGTACAACACTTCCTTTCACACTGCAACAAAAATGACACCATTTATGTCATTCTATGGATACCACCCTCCTTCCATCACTTCTTCTCTAAAATAAAAATCTAAGGTTCAAGCAGTGGAAGATCACATCGACCATCAACAAAAAGTTCTCCAAATATTAAAGGACAACCTGACCATGGCACAAAATTGCATGAAACAACAAGCAGATCAACATTGTAGTGAAAGAAGTTTTGAAGTAGGGGATTGGGTGTTTTTAAGACTACAATCATACAAACAGACATCCCTCAAGCAAGACAAGAAGGATCATAAATTATAACCAAAGTACTATGGCCCTTATAAGGTGCTACAAAACATTGGTACGATGGCATACAAATTGGAGTTGCCTGCATCTTCACGAGTACACCTAGTTTTCCATATTTCATGCTTAAGGAAGGTTATAGGTGACAAGATCCCAATTCAAACTATATTTCCAAAACTTGACGAGGAAGGAAAAATCATATTGGATCCTAAATCCATCACTAACAAAAGAATTCGCTAGCTGAGGAATAGATCCATTTTAGAGTATCTCATTAAATGGAGGAAACTACCGGTTGAAGATTCCACTTGGGAAGATGAGTCTTTTATACAAAAGTATCCAGAGTTACTCAAACATTGCAAACAAAACTTGTTTCAAGGGGAGGAGCATGTTAAGCCCTAACATTGCCTCATTTCCCCTTAATTGGGGCATATTACATTAGGACTGTTATTTTATTTATGTTGGTTTTATTCCATTAGTTGTAATTATACCTCCTAGTCTCCTATATATACCAAGGAGACATTTTCATTTGGAATCATCTTTTTCTTGAACATTTATGTGGGGTAAAAGGAGGTTTCCCCCTCGAAGAGGATTATTATCTGAAATTCTCTCTTTTTCAAGGAGTTGAGTACTTATTATGAGGTTTTTCTATGCTATATTGATATTTGGTTCTGAACATATCCAACACATTCAGAGGAACAACACACTCCATGTTTGCTTGTTTTGATATGCCTCTAGATATTATGGAATTATTGTGATCTTATGAACATTTAGTTTTATTTTGATATGTTGAAGTCAAACCTCTGATCAAAGTTAAAGCTATAAGATGACTTTATTCAAAATATTAAATTGATTAAGGTTGATTATTTAGATGTTATTTGCATTATATTCCATAACTCAAATTTCTACCACGAAAGCATATTGTCTTAGTACATGGGAGAAGTTGGAGATAATACTTGTCATATTGAGTGAATAAGACTCAGAAGAAAATAAAAAAGACTCATTCTTGAATATAATACTCAAGGTTCCAGGTTTGATTGATTAAATTGATCATTTTCCAATTTGCACATATCAAGTTTGATAATTGCTACATTACAAGTAAACATTATAGTTGTGACAACAATTTTTGAAAACTTTTATTGCTGATAGATACAATGAATACTTGATATCATGTGAGTACTATTTATATAAATGCTTATTGTACTTGCTTGTAAGATGAACTAACATCTCCACTAGGAGATATTTCTTTCTTTTCTTCCAAGCAGGTTGACGCAGACCCCCTGCCCTCAGGCCGAGATCCACACAGGATATTCACTAAAACCACGCCAAGGGTTAATTAAACCCTTTGTTTAAGTCACAAAGGACTTCGAGTTTCAGGAGTTGGCGAGTCCCGATGTGTTTCCATAGCTCTTGGCAAATGCTAGAATGTGAATTGTCAACGAAGGTTGACTCCTTCAATGCGATGAGCACCTGCCACCTGTTGCCCACTAATTTTGTCTTTTTGGGACTTGAGCAAACAACCAACAACTGTTCATCTTCCCTTATGATTCCTTGAATTCCGAAATTTCTCCTTTGGCAAGATCGACGGCCTTTCAAGATTTTCATTGAACCTTGACCACTCCTTTGACTTTCGCCGCATGTATCCTCTGACTGATACTTGGGACCCACCTTTCTGTGTTTCTCTCTCCATGATTTCAAGGTTTGTGTTGACCATGCAACTCTACCTCTTGAGTCTCGAAACCCCAAAACCCGATTGGGGCCCAACGACTATTGTCCCTCAACCTTTCGGGAATTTTTTCTTTCTCTCTTCGAGATTTTGTGACTCGTGAAAATCCCCAGCAGAGAGTTTCCTTACCTTTCGAAACTCTGATTCCCAAACTCCCAAAGCCTCACCTCCCACATGATCTATGACTGAGATCTTCCTCGATCTGACGACTTTGGATCTTTCAGTATTTTGTGAACTAGGAGTTTGAGACTCTTGATTCCAAATCACAGCCTCCTCTACTTCCTGAACCCCGAAATGCTGAAATGCCGAAATGGGCTCAATGACAATTATCCCCTGACCAAATCTCGTTCAAGGTGAATACTTCCTTCATGACCACAACTCCAAAGACACATTGCGTTTCGCGACTTTGAGGTTTTCAATGCAAAGTGCCCCGGCTCCTTGTCATTGGAATTGCCGAAATGCCGAACCCCGAAATGTGGAAATGACAAAATTCCACTTCAAAGGGGAATCAACGGCTCTTGTTGCTTCTCATCCAACAGTCGCTACTCCTCCTGAGATCCTAAACACTAAAATACACTCAGCCTTAACCTTCTCACAGATCTAGGAGATCCAACAGTCCACGACATTTCAACATTTCTTCCACGAAGAAATTTCACCATTCATTCACTCTTCTTCAAGGATCTCTTGGCCAAAATGACTTGGCGTCCTTCCACCTGAACTTGACTTCTGAGAGATGATTTTGATCTCCGCCTCCCTTTGAACACTTCAAAGGTGTTATCCCTCCTGAGCTCTCACTTGCAACCTCAAGCCCCCAAAAGGAATCCTACCTGCACTCCTTGCGGAAACTTTCAAATAACCTCTAGTTATTTGAGTCTTCGATCCTGTGCACTCTTTGCAACAGTAGTCCTTCAACCTTCACCTTAGTTGATAAGTTCTAAGGCTTCAACCAGCCTACACACGCCTTTCAAAACTCTATGCCTCACCTGCACTTCTTCTAGTTATGAGAACAACGATATCTCTCCTGAGCTTTCTGAGATAAAAATCAGATCCTCGTCAACACACACCTTGTGGATGTTCACTGCACTCTTTGCATAAATTATCAGTAAGAGAAAAAATTGAAACTCATTCTTCTCCTCTCTTAGACTTCATACACACAACATGAAATCATACACTCGACACAACATTGAAACAAATGCATAACAAGGAAAATAAAACAAATGTAAACAGTAAGCATCATAACACCCTGAAAATTGAGTCAAAGATTAATATATTAACTCAAGAATTCATGTACATGGGTTCTTCTCTACAACTCTCTACTTCATCTCTACAGCTTATGAATTCTGAATGATCATAAATTTACATACACTCGACACAACATTGAAACAAATGCATAACAAAGAAAATAAAACAAATGTAAGCAAATGTAAGCATTCATGTACATGGGTTCTTCTCTACAACTCTCTACTTCAGCTCTACAGCTTATGAATTCTGAATGATCATAAATTTACATACACTCGACACAACATTGAAACAAATTCATAACAAAGAAAATAAAACAAATGTAAACAGTAAGCATCATAACACCCTGAAAATTGAGTCAAAGCTTAATATATTAACTCAAGCATTCATGTACATGGGTTCTTCTCTACAACTCTCTACTTCAGCTCTATAGCTTATGAATTCTGAATGATCATAAATTTACAATGATGCAAGGGTGAGGGTGTCTATATCTTTTTTCCCTCCTATGCTTACAAACTGTCTAATCTATTAAATTAAATCTACCTACTTGCATTCATTACACATAAATGCCTCTACATTCGACAGATGAGAGAAACGCTCAAGATATATTTACAACATCTAGATATAAATGTAAGAATGATTCCCCTAGCTATTACATTAATATCCACTCATTAATTTTTCAAAACATTTCAAAATGTGCGCTGGTGCTTTCCAGCTATCTTCTGCCTTTGTGCTTGCCTAGCTGGCTGTGTACGGTGTTCCTGCATCATACTCCCTTTCTTGAAAATTTTCATGAACTCCTGTTCATGAGCTCTTGCACGGTCTGTCCATGCCTATGAATTATTGCTTCATCTTCCCAACTAGCATCTTCAACTGAATGTCCTTTCCACTTGACCAAGTATTCAAAATACTCTTTCCTCCTAGTCTTTTTGCTAATCCTTTTGTCAATTATGCCTTCCATCTGTGGATTTTCAGCTACAGGCATTTGTTTTGTCCATTGAACCTCTTTCTGTTCCTCCTCTGCGCCTGCTTCTTCAGCTTTGTAAGGGTACAAATCCGTAACATTGAATATCGGTGAGATTCTGACCCCATCAGGTAATTCAATATCATATGTGTTTGCCCCAAATTTCCTTATGACCTTGCACGGTCCAATCTTTTTCATCTTCATCTTATTATACGTTCCCCTTGGGAACCTCTCCTTCCTCATATGCGCAAGAATCAGATCATCAACTTCAAATTGAATTTCTTGCCTGTGTTGATCTGCTCTCTGCTTGTATTCTTGACTTGAACTCTACAATCGCTCCTTAACTCAACTATGGAGCTCCTTCATTCCTTCTGCAAATTCCTCTGCACTAGCACTCCTGAATTAATTTTGTTCTAAATCTTTCAATTCAAAAATTCCCCTTGGCTACATTCCATATACAATCTGGAATGGACTCTGCCTTGTTCTTCTATTGAGTGAATCATTGTAAGCGAATTCCACCTATGGCAGAATGTGATCCCATTGACTGTGGTGTTCAGTCACTAAGCTTCTTAACAATTCTCCCAAGCTCATGTTCATCATTTATGTATGTCCATGCATTTGAGGATGATATGATGAGCTAAAAGACAAACTTGTCCACAACTTCTTCCATAAGGTCCTCTAGAAATGCCCTACGAACTTGGTATTTCGATCAGACATGATACTCTTTGGAAAACCATGAAGTCTGACGACTTCCTTGAAAAACAGGTTCGCAATATGAGTTGCGTCACTGGTTTTCTGGCATGGTATGAAATGTGCCATTTTTGAAAATCTATAAACTACCACAAAGATTGAATCATATCCTCTCTGTGTCCTTGGCAGTCCCAATACAAAATCCATGCTCACTATGTCCCACGGCCTTTTAGGTATGGGTAATGGTTGGTATAACCCTGTGTTCTTCCTTTTTTCTTTCGTGTGCTGACAAATTATGCACCTGTCCACAAATTTCTAGACATCTGTCCTCATCCCTAGCCAAAAATATAAGCCATTCAACTTTGAGAATGCCTTGTCATGACCGAAATGTCCAGCCAATCCTCCACTGTGTTTTTCCTTCAGCAAATTCTCCCTCATGGAGCATTTTGGAATACATAGCTGATTTCCCCTTAACAATAATCCATCCTGGATCATGTATTCAGTCCATTGGCTTCTATCCCTGAGACATGGATTCTTAGATGCCTCATATGCCTCCTTGAAGTCTGGATCATCCCTATACATTTCTTTAAGGTTATCGAAACCCAAATTCTGGACTCTGAATTCCTGCATAAGCAAACATTTCATGCTCAAAGAATAAACAACTTTGTTAGCAGTTCTAGAAATATGCTTAGTCAGAAAAGTAAAAATTTTCATAAATTCAACCCATTTAGCATTTTTTGGTTCAAATTCTCCTATCGAGTCATGAATTGTAAAGCGTGATTATCACTGTACAAAACAAACTCCTTGGGAACCAAATAGTGTCTCCATTTCTTCAGTGCTTGTATGACTGCATAGAATTCTTTGTCATATGTGGAGTACTTAATCTTCGCTTCATTCAGTTTTTCATTGAAATATGTGATCGACCTGTCATCTTGGCTCAAGACCGCTCCAATTGCAAATCCACTCATGTCACACCTAACCTGGAATGTCTTGCTAAAATCCGACAAAACCAGAATTGGTTGCTCAGTGATCTTCTTCTTCAGAAAATTGAAACTTTTCTCTGCTTCCTCTGTCCAGTGAAAAGATTTGTTTCATTTCTTCACTGTATCCATCATCGGTGTGCTAATTCCACTGAAGTTTCAGATGAATTTCCTATATAAGCTAGCCAAACCATGGAAGCTTCATACTTCAAACACACTCTTTGGCGATAGACAATCCTTAATCACCTTTATCTTTTCTGGATCCATTTTCAGTTCATTTGCAGAGATAACAAAACCCAAATAAATGAGTTATGTCCTCATAAATGACGATTTCTTCATATTAATCAACAATTTCTCCTGCTGTAATCTCCTCATTACTACAACTAGATGCTTTAAGTGTTCTACTTCTGTCTTGCTGAAAATTAATATATCGTCAAGATATACAATGACAAATTTCCCTATGAAATCCTTTAGGACTTCGTTCATCAACCTCATGAAAGTATTGGGCACATTCGTTAAGCCAAATGGCATGACAAGCCATTAATATAGCCCCTCATTTGTCTTGAATGTTGTCTTCCATTCATCACCTTAGCTCATTCGAATTTGATGATACCCACTTTTCAAATCAATCTTTGAAAAAAACTTTGCTCCACTAAAGAAATCCATCAAGTCATCCATCCTTGGCAATGGAAATCTGTATCTGATGGTAATATTATTGATTTCCATTGAGTCTGTACACATTCTCCAGCCTCCGTCTTTCTTTGGGCTAAGCACTGTCGGAACAACACATGGACTCAAGCTTTCTGGAATCAATCATTTGTCCATTAAGTTCTGAACTTGCCTCTTAACTTCTTCATTTTCCTGCAATGTCAACCTATATGTGGATTTGTTCGGCAAACTGGTTCCAGGTATAAGATCGATATGATGGCTTATACTCTTGATAGGTGGCAACGAAAAAGGTAGTTCGTCCACCACTATATCAAAAAAATCTCCTAGCAACTCCTGGATTTCTTCTGGTAAATCATCTATTCTTGTACTGGGAAAAACAATTTTGGGCTTCTTGACCACAATAAATTTTGTGTCTTCTTTCTTCTTAACCTCATTAAGAAGTTCCTTCCCACTCATGAAAAGTACAATGTTTCTCATCTCTGTTTTCACTTCTTTATCCTTAATCAACAGTAACATGTGTGTCCTAACATTTTTCTCTAGGGTGTACATGTTCTTTCTCCCATCATGAACTACGTTTCTGTCATATTGCCACGGTCTACCCAGCAATAGATGACAAACATCAATGGGAATGACATCACATAATATTTCATCTTTATATCCTTCTATTTTAAATTCAACTAAACATTGTTTAGTGACATTTACCTGATGTCCTTTTTGTAGCCACGAAACTCTATATGGGCTTGGATGTACAATAGTCTCTAGCTCTAGCTTTCCTACCATCTCTGTAGATACGAGATTGTTTGTGCTACCATTGTCCACTATGACCTTGCATACCCTATCCTTAGTTTTGCAAGCAGTCTGAAACAAACTGTTTCTTTGGGTTGGGTTCTCTGCCTCCTTCTCCAGCTTCAAGAGAACTTTCCTCATCATCAAAGATATTCCACCCTCAACATATTCTACCTCAACATTCCATCCTTGAACTTCAACATTGTGATTTTCACCACAATCTTTCTTATTATCTGGACACTCATAGGATTTATGTCTGATTTTTTCACAGACGAAGCATTTCACTTCACCTCCTCTACCTCTTCCTCTTCCTCTGGATCGAGGAAAAGTATTTCTATCAGCATACTGCCTTCCTTGTGAGATTCCTCCTCTCTCAGGTTGTGGTTTCTTCCCCTCTTCTTTAGGCTTCTGAGTTCTGTCTTGGGAAATTGTCTTGCCTCTTCTTTGATTTCTACCTCGCCCTCTTTGACCTTGCTTCTGGCTCAACTTCTCTTCATCTTTCAGAGCAATATGATAAGCATCTTCCACATTTCGAATGGTCATCATGCCCATCTCATCTTGAATGTCATATCGCAGACCATTCATGTACTTGGAAACTTTTTCATCATCGCTCTCCCGATGACCTGCTCTGATGTTTATCCTGTAGTATTCTTCAGTGTATTCTTTCACTGAAATCATCTTCTGTCTCAAATTTTGCATCCTCCGATACAGAGTGATTTGATAATCCTTGGGTATAAATTTGGCTTTCATCTTTGCAACCATTCTATCCTAGCTTTTGATATTTTGCTTTCCCTTGCAGCGTCTGTCATCTTGCAGTTCATCCCACCACAGTGTTGCATGCCCTTTAAGTCTAGTAATGACATGTTTGACTTTCTTATCTTCCTTGGCATCTTCATAGTCGAAGTATTTGTCTAGAGTTCTAATTCAATCTATAAGTTCTTCAACATCTAAGTTTCCCTCATACATGGGAATGTCCATTTTTTCTCTCGCACCTATCCTTGCAACATCCCTAAATAGGCATTCTTCTGTAGCATCTTCGACTGCAACTTCTTCTCCCTCGTTTCCAACTTCATTTTCACTTTCAGCCTCGCTGATATCCCTAGCATCGACTGTGCACCTCTGTGTTGTCTCCATAGCATCAAATCTATCACGTAACTCACGCATTTCTCTTTCCACTGCTGGATCAGGCATTTACCTATCTCTTATTCTCGGTGGCATGGCTGAAAATTTTTCCTCTTTTCTCTCTGCTACAGAAAAAAAAGAATTTGTTTTATGCTCTGATACCACAACTAACGCAGACTCCCTACCCTCGGGCTGACATCCATGCAGGATATTCACTAAAACCACACCAAGGGATAATTAAACCCTTTGTTTAAGTCACAAAGGACTTTGAGTTTTGGGAGTTGGCGAGTCCCGATGTATTTCCACAGCTCTTGGCAAATGCTAGAATGTGAATTGTCAACGAAGGTTGACTCCTTCAATGCGACAAGAACTTGCCACCTGTTTCCCACTAATTTTGGCTTTTTGGGACTTGAGCAAACAACCAACAATCGTTCCTCTTCCCTTATGATTCCCCAAATTTTGAAATTTCTCCTTTGGTGAGATCGACAACCTTTTGGGATTTTCACCGAACCTTGACCACTCCTTTGACTTATGTCGCACGTATCCTCTGACTGACACTTGGGACCCACCTTTTGGCATTTCTCTCTCTGTGATTTCGGGAGTTTTGTTGACCATGCAACTCTACCTCTTGAGTCCCGAAACCTGATTGGGGCCCAACGACTATTGTTCCTCAACCTTTCAGGAATTTTTCCTTTCGCTCTTCGAGATTTCGCGACTTACGAAAATCCACAGCAGAGAGTTTCCTTACCTTTAGAAACTTTGATTCATGAATTCCTGAAGCCTCACCTCCCACGTGATCTATGGCTGAGATATTCCTCGATCCGACGGCTCTGGATCTTTCAGGGTTTCGCAAACCCGTAGTTTGAGACTCTTGATTCCAAATCACAGTCTCCTCTACTTCTCGAAGCCCGAAATGCTAAAATGTCGAAATGGGATCAACGACGATTATACCTTGAACAAATCTCAGTGCATGTGACTGCTTCCTCCGTGACCATAGCCCTACTCCAAAGACACGTCGTGTTTCGCAACTTCGGGGTTTTCAACGCAAAGTGCCCAGGCTCCTTGTCATCGGAATTGTCGAAATGTCGAACATCGAAAGGCTGAAATGCCAAAATTCCACTTCAAAGGGGAATCAATGGCTCCTTTTGCTTCTCATCCAACAGTCGCTACTCCTTCTGAGCTCCTAAATGCTAAAATACACTCAGCCTTAACCTTCTCATAGATCTGTGAGATCCAATGGTCCACAAGATTTCAACACTTCTTCCACAAAGATATTTCACCGTTCGTTCACTCTTATTCAAGGATCTCTTGGCAAAAATGACTTGGTGTCCTTCCACCTGAACTTGAATTCTACGAGATGATTTCGATCTCTGCCTCCCTTTGAACACTTCAAAGGTTCTATCCCTCTTGAGCTCTCACTTACAACCTCAAGCCCCCAAAAGGAATCCTGCTCATACTCCTTGTGGGAACTTTCAAATAACCTCTGGTTATTTGAGTATTCAACCCTATGCACTCTTTGCAACAATATTCCTTAAACCTTCACCTTAGTTGTTAAGTTCTAAGGCTTCAACTAGCCTATGCACACCTTGCATGACTATGTGCCTCACCTGCACTTCTGCTAGTTATGAGAATAACGATATCTCTCCTGAGCTTTCTGAGATAAAACTCAGATCCTCATCAACGCACACCTTGCGGACGTTCACTGCACTCTTTGCAGAAATTATTAGGAAGAGAAACAATTGAAACTCATTCTTCTCCTCTCTCGGACTTCATACACTCAACATGAAATCATACATCTGACACATCATTGAAACAAATGCATAACAGAGAAAATAAAACAACTGTAAACATACCATTTAACAAATGTAAACAGTAAGCATCATAACACCCTAAAAATTGAGTCACAGCTTCATATATTAACTCAAGCATTCTTGTACATGGGTTCTTCTCTACAAATATTTGCTTCATCTCTACAGCTTATGAATTCTGAATGAGCATAAAATTACAATGATACAAGGGTGAGGGTGTCTATATCCGTTTTCCCTCCTACGCTTCTAAACTCTCTAATCTATTAAATTAAATCTACCTACTTGCATTCATTACGCATAAATGCCTCTACATTCGATAGATGAGAGCAACACTCAAGATCTGTTTACAACATCTAGATATAAATGTAAGTACGCTTCCCCTAGATATTACATTAATATCCACTCATTAATTTTTAAAAACATTTCAAAATGTGCGTTGGTGCTTTTCTAGTTGTCTTTCACCTTTGTGCTTGCTTGGCTGGCTACGTATGATGCTCCTGCATCATAAGTCACCTTGGTAATGTTATGATGATTACCATGAAATTGTCTTCTATTCTTATTAACGTGGATATGTTCTTATGAAAATGATATTATATTGGAAATACTTTTTCTCTTATTGCTCTTGTCTCAGGTAGGTTACCATGGAGAAATGATTCGTCACAACACTAGAAGAGTTTTGTTCCTATTTCTTATTATTGCATTTTTATCCAGGAATGTCACAAGTGATAGCTCTGAGAAGAACCTACTATGACGATTGTTCTTGTTATTGTTTTTATTATTATTATAAGGGTATTATTCTTGTCTATTGTTTTCCCTTGTTGTTGGTCTTGATCCGGGTATGTCATAGGTGATAAATATGAGGGGATATATAGTGACAGTTGCAGGAAGAAACATATTATATGGTATCTAGTTTGAGACATGGAGAAGACTGTCCAAATAAAAAGTTGTATACATGACCGTATACCAAAGAAAAAGACGATGAGGTTAAAACCTTTTGGAAAGAAGGGTAATTTTGTGAGATATAGAGTATCTCATATGGAAATTGATTATAAGGAGAAAAAGGTTCCAAAGATGACTAGACATATCCCTCTAGTTCAGTTGATCACTCTTCAGATCATCGGGAAGAGATAGTAAATCTAGAAGGGCCTACCCAAAATCATTGTAGTAACTAGGAAGACACCAACATGGTCACGTGATACTTTGTAAGATGCAAAGATATATAGCATTGATGGGCCACATCATGAGAAGGATCATATGGATCCACCAATGGTGAGGTAGGCAGCCACACCAAGTACAATCTAAGAAGGAGCTAGAGTTCAGAGAGAGTCAACAATCATGATCTAGTAGGGAGCAGATAGCTCCAGAGATTATATAGACTCATAGGGAGTCGAGATTCAAAGGGAGAATGGACACTCAAAATGAGCTCGATATCAGAAAGAGTCAATGGATTAGTGACTTTCATTTAGAAATTATTCCTCCTCATATTCACATGGGAGAGAGAGACATCTTACATTAATGATAGACAAGTGCCATGAGTTAAGGAGGATATATTGAAGCTTCAGAGACTTTGAGGAGATATGAGACCTCTTGGGAAGATTCCCTTATTTCAGTGAAAAAGGAGGAAGATAGTCAGAAGGACTGTGATATGTATTTTTTCCTTGAGACCATAAGCGAAGTCGATGGTGACTTTGAAATTGATTGACAAGATAAAACATGTTGTTTATGGTAGCATAGAGATGCACAAAGCCTAGTTTGTGGTGAGAGGATTCTCCCAGAAAGAGGGAGAACATCATGATGACACACTTGCTCTAGTATTCAGAAGAAGTGTGCATAGATAAACCACAAGATACATGTGAAGGAGTCTCATGTATGCAGATTGAAGAAAGCTTTGTACGGTCTTAAGAAAAAACACCCAGGGCAGGATATGCCAGACAATTATTTTGATGATCATGGGATTGGTTTCCCTTTGATATCGAATGACCTATTTCTTACAGGGAACGAGAAACTTATCATTAAAATATTGCATCAGAGTTCAAGATAAAATACCTAGGTATGATGCATTATTTATTAGGTCTAGAGGTGCGGCAGAAACTGGATGATATTTTCTTGTGCTAAGGAAAATGTGCTCTAGATATTCTGAAGAGATTCAGAATGATGGATTGTAAATACATGCCTACACTGATGGTTATGAATCTGAAGTTATTGAGAAATACATATTTAGAGATAGTGGATTATACCATGTATAGAAATATGATTGGTTCGTTGATGTACTTAACCAACACAAGGCCAAATATATGCTTTGTGGTCAACACATTGATTTAGTTTATCATCAAACCTAGACATGTTCAATTGATTTTGGAAAAGGATGTATTAAGGTACCTAAAGGGTATGATAGATTTTGGAATTATATATGTTTCAGATTGTGAGAAAAGCATGAAAGGCTATAGTGATTCAGATTGAGTCAGTAGTGTCGAAGAGCGGAAGAGTACATCTAGATGTTGCTTCAGTTTGGGATCATATATGATCTCATGGTTTAGCAAGAAGTAGACTAGTGTGGTACTTGTTAGGACCACACAATGTACCTTTTTGCCTATACTTTTTGCCACTATTATACTCTTGATCACCCATATTTAGACTCATACTATCACTTTATCTGATCATCCCAAAGGTATACAACGTCCCTTCTCATTACTATACATTTAATCTGTTTTGCAAAATAGTTTACATCACTTTCATACTTAACCATTGATTAGACTGCAGATTAGCATTTGAAGCCTGTTGCTGAAACACAGAGTTGTACATAGTCTAGAGTCACTAATGCTGAAACACAGATCTGTTACACAGTCCGGAGTCGCTGATGCTGAAACACAGAGCTGTTACACAGTCCGAGGTTGCAGATGCTGAAACACAGAGCTGTACACAGTCCAGAGTCACTAATGCTGAAACACAGAGCTGTTACACAGTCCGGAGTCGCAGATGCTGAAACACAGAAGAGACCGCCAGAAACAACATGCTGAAACACAAGGAAGCCGTTACAGTCAACGGTCAACAATCACCAACCGTCGCTCCTACATCAAAAAGCCGACACAGTCAAAAGCGCAATTCACATGGCTGAAATAGCCCATGAATTGCGATGTTGAAACAACATTGGCAGCTACAAGAAGAAACTGTTACTCCAGTAGTAACAACAATACCTCATACAGCTCTTGTAATAGCATTTCCATTGCGTGAGACTAGGACATCTTGCTCTGGTTTAGAAAGAAGATCCGACTAAAGATAGGACTCAGATACACATTGTGATTTTTGATATATTGTATCGAAGGGAATCCCTCTTTAAATAAGGGGGAAATCTTCATTTGAGGGATCCAAGTTTTATGTATTGAAGAAGCTCCAGAGAAGAGGGATGTATTCTATTTTCCAAATTGTAATGTGATATTTCGACAAATGAATAGAAGACTTCTTTGAGTATCCTTCTCTAGATTTTTCGTTCCAGGGGAATCTTGTGAGAAGGGAGGGCCCACCTTCTTCACAAGATTCACCCATTAGTTTAGAAGTGTGTTAGTACAATTTCTGTTTATGCTTTGATTAACTTTTGTTTGCTGAAACACTGCTTTTAATGAATTCTGCTTTGCTGAAACACTACTGACTCTGTCTTAGTTTATTGAATGAAATGCGTAATTCTTTTTATCAGCAATCTTGTGTGATGATTTTATGAGGCTAGCCAGAGACTGGGATAAGGTTCCTGCTCAGACAGGAAGGAATCAGAACATCCTGTCCTCTGTAGATTTCATTTAATTCTGCAAGTGTGCTAGCCAGAGAATTGGGTTAAAGGTTCCTGCTCAGAAAGGAAGGAATCAGAACATCCTGTCCTCTGTAGATTTCATTTAATTCTGCAAGTGTGCTAGCCAGGGATTGGGTTAAGGGTTCCTTCTCAGACAGGAAGGAATCAGAACACCTTGTCTTCTGTAGATTTCATTTAATTCTGCAAGTGTGCTAGCCAGGGATTGGGTTAAGGGTTCCTGCTCAGAAAGGAAGGAATCAAAATACCTTGTCTTCTGTAGATTTCATTTACTTATGCAAGTGTGCTAGCCAGGGATTGGGTTAAGGGTTCCTTCTCAGAAAGGAAGGAACCAGAACATCCTGTTCTCTCTAGATTTCCGTTATTCCTGCAGGTGTGCTAAGCCATAGATTGGGTTAAGGGTCCCTTCTCAGAAAGGAAGGGATCATACTATCCTATTCTCTGTAAACCTCAACTTCACAAGTGTGCTAAACAAAAATAGGGCTTAAGGCTCCTGCTTAGAAAGGAAGGAACTAGATAGCCTTGTTCTCTATCAGATAGAGTTAATTGTTTTCTGCATTACTGTTTTCATGAAAGAGTGTTAGTACTGAAGTCTCTGTTTGAGAGTAAGGGTCTTGTTCTCTGATTGCAGAATAGTTGTTCTTTCCCATTGCAAGTGTTATTCTAATGTAATCCAGGATTCTTAGATTAATCTTTAAGGATTTGCAATAGGGAAGTTACTTTCATGTGATTTAATTCAGAACTTCAGTTTATTCAAGCAAGTGTGATTAGTATAAGTTTCTTTACTACAACACTAAGTTACTTTTGGAATTGAGCATATATAGTGCGTGGTTATCTTTGAAATAAAAAGACTTCCCTGGGTTGATAATTTATGTATCACTTGATTGTTTGAATCAATTAAGCAATTATAGTGACCAACATTTTGGTGCCGTTGCCGGGGAAGA
>ML779559.1:196133-247598 GCA_009831015.1 Picea engelmannii
GATCATCCCAAAGGTATACAACGTCCCTTCTCATTACTATACGTTTAATCTGTTTTGCATAATATTTTACATCACTTTCGTACTTAACCATTGATTAGACTGCAGATTAGCATTTGAAGCCTGTTGCTGAAACACAGAGTTGTACACAGTCCAGAGTCACTGATGCTGAAACACAGAGCTGTTACACAGTCCGGAGTCGTTGATGCTGAAACACAGAGCTGTTACACAGTCCGAGGTTGCAGATGCTGAAACATAGAGCTGTACACAGTCCAGAGTCGCTGATGCTGAAACACAGAGCTGTTACACAGTCCAGAGTCGCAGATGCTGAAACACAGAAGAGAGCGCCAGAACCAACGTGCTGAAACACAAGGAAGCCGTTACAGTCAGCGGTCAACAATCACCAACCGTCGCTCCTACATCAGAAATCTGACACAGTCAAAAGCACAATTCATGTGGCTGAAACAACCCGTGAATTGCGATGCTGAAACAACAATGGCAGCTACGAGAAGAAACTGTTACTCCAGTAGTAACAACAATACCTCATCCAGCTCCTGTAATAGCATTTATGTTGTGTGAGACTAGGACATCCTGCTCTGGTTTAGAAAGAAGATCCGACTAAAGATAGGACTCAGATACACATTGTAATTTTTGATATATTGTATCGAAGGGGTTCCCTCTTTAAATAAGGGGGAAATATTCATTCAAGGGATCCAAGTTTTATGTATTGAAGAATCTCCAGAGAAGAGGGACGTATTCTATTTTCCAAATTGTAATGTGATATTTCGACAGATGAATAGAAGACTGCTTTGAGTATCCTTCTCTAGCTTTTTCGTTCCAGGGGAATCTTGTGAGAAGGGAGGGCCCACCTTCTTCACAAGATTCACCCATTAGTTTAGAAGTGTGTTAGTACAATTTTTGTTTATGCTTTGATTAACTTTTGTTTGCTGAAACACTGCTTTTAATGAATTCCGCTTTGCTGAAACACTACTGACTCTATCTTAGTTTATTGAATGAAATGCGTAATTCTTTTTATCAGCAATCTTGTGTGATGATTTTATGAGGCTAGCCAGATATTGGGATAAGGGTTCTTGCTCAGACAGGAAGGAATCGGAACATCCTGTCCTCTGTAGATTTCATTTAATTATGCAAGTGTGCTAGCCAGAGAATTGGGTTAAAGGTTCCTGCTTAGACAGGAAGGAATCAGAACATCCTGTCCTCTGTAGATTTCATTTAATTCTGCAAGTGTGCTAGCCGGGGATTGGGTTAAGGGTTCCTGCTCAGATAGGAAGGAATCAGAACACCTTGTCTTCTGTACATTTCATTTAATTCTGCAAGTGTGCTAACTAGGGATTGGGTTAAGGGTTCCTGCTCAGAAAGGAAGGAATCAAAATACCTTGTCTTCTGTAGATTTCATTTACTTCTGCAAGTGTGCTAGCCAGGGATTGGGTTAAGGGTTCCTGCTCAGAAAGGAAGGAACCATAACATCCTGTTCTCTGTAGATTTCCATTATTCTTGCAGGTGTGCTAAGACAGAGATTGGGTTAAGGGTCCCTTCTCAGAAAGGAAGGGATCAGACTATCCTGTTCTCTGTAAACATCAACTTCACAAGTGTGCTAAACAGAAATAGGGCTTAAGGCTCTTGCTTAGAAAGGAAGGAACTAGATAGCCTTGTTCTCTGTCAGATAGAGTTAATTGTTTTCTGCATTACTGTTTTCATGAAAGAGTGTTAGTACTGAAGTCTCTGTTTGAGAGTAAGGGTCCCGTTCTCTAATTGCAGAATAGTTTTTCTTTCCCATTGCAAGTGTTATTCTAATGTAATCCAGGATTCTTAGATTAATCTTTAAGGATTTGCAATAGGGAAGTTACTTTCCTGTGATTTAATTCAGAACTTCAGTTTATTCAAGCAAGTGTGATTAGTATAAGTTTCTTTACTACAACACTAAGTTTCTTTTGGAATTGAGCATATATAGTGCATGGTTATCTTTGAAATAAAAAGACTTCCCTGGGTTGATAATTTATGTATCACTTGATTGTTTGAATCAATTAAGCAATTATAGTGACCAACAGTACTCTGTATGGCTGAGGCAGAGTACATATCAATTTGTTTAGCTAGAATCGAATTAGTGTGGCTTATAAATATGCTTGAAAGTTTGTTTGATCTCGAGTTAGAGGGACTTGTATTTGGTGTGACAACCAAAGTTGTGTGAATTTTTCAAAGAACCTGGTGTTTCATGAAAATTCCAAGCATATAAAGATCAGGTACCATTATATCATAGATATGGTGCAGAAGGGACGAGTGAAGCTCTAGTATGTCACTAAAACTAAGTAGATAGAATATGTTTTGACCAAGCCTTTGTCAAGGGTGAAGTTTGTGTACTTCATGGACAATATTGGAATGCTCCAGGAGGACATCTCTCGTAAGAGGGAGTGATGAGTCACATATGAGATTCTTAGGGAAATATCTTGTAGAGTGTGGCAGCAGTAGATGGTCATTTACAAGCATGTTACTGACTGTAGCACCAGTCATCATGACATCACACAAGGTCAATAGATGTCGAGCCTTTGGGGCTGGAACGTTTCACATCTTTTCAAGTTGGAGGACCAACCTATGTGGCTGGAGGTGTTTCCTAGCCTTGGGATAGATGGGTAGTGTGTGCACACTACATCACCTAATCCTCATGGTTAGATTCCAATTCACTATGATCTGGATTCCTAATGTGCCAACCAAAAGGGATATCTTTAGGCTAGTTTCCTAGTTCTACATAAGTGGTCATTGATCTAGACTTTGTGTTAGTGAGTTGGATGACCCTATGTACATGAGTGATCGTTGATATAGACTCTGTGTGAGTGAGTTGGATGATACTATGTGGGAATTAGAAGCCATATTTTGTGTGAGTTGGTGAGTTGCAGTTTCCCAGACTCCATTGGATTGGGTAATAGCAATGTCTTGTGTAAACTGGCTCAACTTCATATTCCATATTCTGTGTGAGTTGGATGGTTGCCTAGTTATATATGAGCTAGATGCCTAGTTCTGCATGATCTAGATGAAATCCATGTAATGACATAAGGTTTGAGATGATGATGAGGTTGTTCCCACCAGAGAGATTCTACATGTGTTGATGAGGCCCCAAATGCATGAATGTGACATAACCATCAGATAGTTTGTGTGTGACTATGACAGAGTCTGTTTGGCTATGATGGTGATATTTGTGACATGATATGTTTCACCATGAGATAGCTTATGTGGCTATGGTGATGTTACCTATAGATTGGTATGCAATGCTATGTGAGTATTTCCCATTCCATGTGATATGGATGGATGTGATTGAGACCATTACATGAAGAACATCTTAGTTAATACCTCCCTAACTAAAAGAGAGTGTTGATGGTTTGGTAGCTACGGAAGGTATTAACCTAGAGTATAACCTTTGTACTTAGAGTAGAATATTCCGAGGGTAAGAGAACCATTAAAAAGATGTGGAATTACCCTAGAAGAGAAGTCGGCCCAAGGATAATAATAATAAAGAAATAGAAAACCCCAGAAAGTGAAGTCGGCCTGCCAGAAAAATTAAAAGTAAATTATATTTTCCATTAAAGACAAGTCAGCGATGTGGGAAAAGTTCACTAGAAGAATAAGTATAAATAAGGTGACGCCTAGCTCATTTTGAAACTCACTTACTCACTCAGCTAGTGTGCAAGTCTAAGGAGCTGCAGTTGCAGCAAAAGGAGGCACAAGTATGGAGAGAGTAGTGCAACAATTATCATGGAATATTCTCAGTCTTTATGGAACCTCTCTTGTGTGCTTCTCTTGGTAAAGGTATGCTTGCATTAGTAAAGGTTCATTTTCTTAGTATTGTGTTGATGTTGAAGCGGTGGTGTTTTTGGTTAAGGTTTATCTGTTGGTTCTAGTGTAGACTTGTCAAAATCATTCTATCTAAGAAAAGGTTATAGTTTTTGGGGGTGGCATATGTGAATGCCTATGGTTGGGTGACATTGATGTGACATTTTCTATGGTTAAACAAGCATACCAAAATTTTAACATAACACGCCATATGGTCATATAAGGGAGAAGAAGGAGTATTGGAAAACATGTTTTAGAATAAAGGGATGCTACTCAGATGATGAAGGGAAATAGGGAAGCGTGCATATTCAACAGCATAACTTTGCACCTAGATTTTCCTCCTCCTCCATTCCCTAAAAGGTGCCTTTATACCATCCTCAAGGGGTTGAGGTGGTTGAATTCTATTTTTTACGGGCTCAAGGGAGTTTTAGAATGAGCCCAGCTGAAAAAACCACCTGTTAGCACTCTGTAGTTTGCCCAAAGTTGTGGAGGCATTCACGGAGGTAACATCAAAACCGGTTCGAGCCAAGGATCTATCCCTCCAAGACTCAAAGAGGGATCTATCTATATAAATTTAGCTTTGTTTGGGTTGAATATTAGGCTAGTTATGATAGATTGGGGTTTGTTTTGGTTTTGATATATTTGGTTGGAACAATAGAGGAGGTCCATTGGGAAATGGAGTCATAGAGGCCGAGGTGATCAATTTGCAGAAGTATCAATCTAAAGTGAAACAGGGCAAGGTAGACATACTACTGGATCCCGTAAATTTGAATGAAGTGAAATAGAAAAAAAGAGAAAGGATCAATTTAGCAACAAAGCAATGAAGAATTATGCCACTAAATATCAAAAGAAAACAATTATATTATCCCCAGTAAGAATCAGAGTGTATCTTTCAACAAATTATGTCCCTAAAACTTTTGAAAGATAATAATGAAAGGAAAAACATATGGAAATAGAGAAACAATTTTCAGAAGAAGCACTTCACCAATAGCTATGGAACATGAATCCTGAAACAATATGATCTTGAAATCCTGTAGATTTGAAAGGAAAGAGGCTATGTGAGCTCATTAAAATAATTGGGAAAGTATTCCTTCAACAGGTTCCAATCGCTGACCTCTTACAATTCATAACTTAAATAGGAAAATAAACTTTACTAACTGTCCTAGATTTTAGGAAATAAAACCTTATATGCATTACAAATTAAAGATAGCAATGAAAAATACTACGGAAAATAACTCGTGTGACTAAAACAAATTGCTTAACAAGGGCTGCCAATTTGATCTTCCATTGATCCTTTACTTCTAAGTTTTGCCCACTTGGTTGCAATGTGTCTTGAGCTAGTTGAAATTTGCTAAAAACAAATATGGGATTTCTCTTTTCAATAACTAACTACCACCTATTTGTCATTTCCTCTTTGAACTCTAGAATTCTTGCCTTGATATCTGCAGGAATTTTGGTGATATGAAACCAATCCTTTTCCAACTGTTCTTGAGGTGTCTTTGATTAAATGAACCTGCCTGAAAGTGTGGATCAAATTGATACCCGAGTGATGAGAAAAATCTTCAACCAGCTGCAAACATTGATAAAAATACCTAAAAAATCATGATTTAACTTCCACCTGTACTCTGTGAATGTCCATGTCTTTAATGGATGACGTGGAGCAGGAGTTGAAAAGAAGAATACATTGCCATTCATGGTTGTCACAATGAGATCAAGATCATCACCTCCATCAACATTATCATCTAGAACCAAGCTATATGAAGTCTCTCCAATATCAATAACATCAGCACAAGTTGTTTGGCCATCAATAAGATAGAAGTAACCATCAAATGATGTTGTAGCAAGAGTCATCCCTTTTCGATCTTATCCACGCTTACTCAGGTCAACCAAGAGGACTGGACTCATGACCCTCCCATGAGTGCAATAGGGAAATGGATTCACATATGATCCATCCTTTCCATTAAGAACATAAATATTGCCTGAAATTGTTGTAATTACCATGTATGTATGTCCATCTCCATCAACATCCACATCAACCACTAAAGGAGAAGAGTAGATATGGGCACGAAAGATTCCAGAGTCTGTGATAAGATCCAGTTGAGTTATCCACTTAACTTTTTTGGTATCAAGATTAAAAACCACAATTGCACCAATAACATATTTACTAATATCTATACCACCCAATTCTGTTGAATGTGCAAGGTTGTCATAGTATTCTTGATCAAAAAGGTAAGATGTTGCAACAATCATCTCATTTACACCATCCTTTTCAATATATGCTATCATTGGATTACATAGGATATGGGAATCAATATCGAAAAAATCCTCTGGTTTTGGATGTTGGACCTCGGCAAAGTCTTCATCTCCCCAAGCTACTTCATCAACATAGTCATATGAATATTCATCAATCAAGCCATCTTATCTATCTCAAAACAGATCAAAAGAAGAATCTTCCTCCTCTGTCAGGTCCTGATCATTTGCAACAGTGGTAGATCCTTCGTTATCACCTTCCTTAGAACTTTATGTTTCAGATTCTGTAAGAAGTCACCTCTGAGAACCAAAACCCATTGAATTTACTGTATATTTATAATTTTCTTCTACTCCCATATTTAGTATATCATGCATCGATGCATTTTCACATCTGCACCATTCCCATCTTAACATGCAACTTGCATTCTTGAAAAAATTCATTTGAGAAGTGATATGCCATTTTCTTAAAGCATTCCCTGCGCATCCTTTACCCATCAAGTAAATCACAACCATAGTGAGGATATACACTCAGGTATTTCAAAACATATTATCCCCTGCGCATCCTTTACCCATCAAGTAAATCACAACCATAGTGAGGATATACACTCAGGTATTTCAAAACATATTACAACCAATTTAATCATGAGTAGACACCACCATCACTCAAAAGGCCAATGAGATGAAGAGTACCATTTCAAAGTATTTCTTAAAGTATTTAAACCCCACTACCTCATAGATCTTTCCAGAGGCGAGAGCATAATCAAGAAATTTCACTCCTTGTGGCTTTTCGCTTGGTGGTTGATGTTTGGTAGCTGTGTTAGATCGATAATAGGTGTGCTATGGATGCAGTGAATTAGAGCTGGAGTTTGGCCTTCGATCATCCTTCTTTTAATAAAATTGACACCTGCAAATTACCCTAGCATCTGGCCATGGGCTTGAACACTTGTGATGACTAGAGCATGCATTAAATTTGACATAACACTTGGATGCATAATTTTTGTGTTGACCTATTAAGATTTTTATTTACCTCTAAATCCAACAGTGATGACTTATGCTCCTATTTTGTTTGAGCCCCTGAATACAACAATCAACAAACAATGGGATGATATAGCTGTAGTAGACACACGTGAAATACAGTACCAACTTGCGATGTCTGTGTTTGGCCAAAAACAAGAGTTAATAGCAGAGTTTTACAAAATGCTTGAGATGGTTTTGACTGACCAAATGGCGAAGGTGTATTTACCAGTAGACGAAAACTGGACTGAAGAGTGGAAGAACTGACCAAGGATGGTGAGGATGATCTAGCACCCAAAACTGTGCAATTGCTCTTAGAATCTGTCAATAAAACTTCGGGTAAGCTTGATATTTGTGCAAAAGACTGATAGTTGGTATTGAATTTACTTTTTTTTTTTTTGTTTCACAGTCTGGCCATATCGCACATGCCTTGGGTAAAAACTCTTATAAGTGTTTATATTCGTCGATGTTCACCTAACGTATCAACAAAGTGAGCCCAAGGCTACACACTTGGATTTGGCTCTGGTACTTTGGATTTGGTTTGTATGTTGTTGCTTGACTTGTGGTCATATGATGTTGCATGCTAAACAAGCTCGGGGGGCGGAGCAAGTCCTACGGGGTATGATTTTTTAAATGAAAATTTGTAGAAATTTTCAAAAGTCCATACAAAGGCCCGAGAAAGCCAATTTTGGTTTAAAAGGCTAAATTTGACTAAATTTTTTTCCACTTATATCTTTTTCCATGCAAAGCCTCTCATTATACCTTTTTCCCCAAAATGCACAAAATGTTTGCCCCAAAGCACCTAAGAAACCAAAGATTTCTTAAAATCCAACTTTATGACAAAATCCACAAATTAACCTGTGACAAAAACTGAGATGTCTTGAGAGATTTTTTCCTGAAATAGATATCAGTCGGAATATTGATTTCTCTATAAATTATAGGGCCCTAATATAGGATCCACCTAGGGGATGGCAGCTCAGCATGAGGTGTCAAGAATCTAGGAACTCTGAGTGTGCAGACCATATGTCTCCATTGGATTGTTCCCAAACTGAAATCTAAGACCATTTCTTGTACATGTTCCAAAATTGAGGGCTACAAACTAGACTAAAAATAAAACTATGAAAAACTAAACTGAAATAAGTGTTCATGATGTTGAGCTTATTGGCACACTCCTACCTACTCTAATTTGTTGATAATTTTGTTGTTCTAAATGATATGATAATGCCAGTGCAACCAATCAAGCAACTGTTTATATACATAGACTTCTTGATTGTTTATTAAAAACATTAGAGAAACAACTTGACCTTTTTTCCAAAAAACCCAAGCTGTGCAATGTAATGGCAATTGTAGATGGCTGTGTATAATAGAACTAGAAATATTCTTCATATAATCAGCTACAGGATCCATAAATTCATAATTTATTGATATACCTTTTAGGATATCAATGACAAGTTGGTATTGCATGAATTTTTCGATTTCTTCATCAAGGATGAACCTTAATTCCATCTCTACAATATCAGGCTCACAACCATATCCTTCCTCTATCTGCAAGTCAAATTGTATAACGATTTCTTCTCTTTTTGGAGGAGGAGGACTTTCCAAGAATTGTTTAGGATCTTGGAAATCATATGACTCAAATTGAACATCCAATAGTTCCAATTCATTTTCTAATCTTTCAACAACTAAAGCAAGAAAAAAAAACTTTTACCTTTGGGTGTGAGTCGGTTGGATTTCAAACAAAGAAATACCGAGGTTAAGAAATTTTCATCAATCTGAAATTCTGCTAACTCATCCCTCACAGTTTGTAACATTTCACTAGATAAAAATTTTGCAACATACCTTCTCACCATGGATCACCATCAATACTCTGAAATCTAGATTCTTTGGTAGTGAAGTCACTCTGAAATTTGAAGATTAGGATCTTGAACAATGGAGTCGCTAGGTGAATGGTACAACATTATTGTGTTTGGATTATGTTCACCATCAGACGTCGAATCTAAATTTGATATACTTTTCTGGAGAACCTGAAAGCTCGTTCCCTAGTATGGTCACCATTATGCTAGCACTCTCTAGTTTGCCCAAAGTTGTGGAGGCAGTCATAGAGGTAACATAAAAACTACTTCGAGTCAAGGATCTAGCCCTCCAATACTTAGAGAGGGATCTCTCCGTATGATTTAGCTTTGTTTGGGTTGAATATTAGGCTAGTTATGATAGATTGGGGTTTGTTTTGGTTTTGATATATTTGGTTGGAACAACAGAGGAGGGCCATTGAGAAATGGAGTCATAGAGGCCGAGGTTATCAATTTGTAGAAGTATCAATCTAAAGCGAAATAGGGCAAGGTAGACATACTACTGGATCTGGTAAATTTGAATGAAGTGAAATAGAAGAAAAGAGAAAGGATCAATTTAGCAACAAAGAAATGAATAATTATGCAACTAAATATCAAAAGAAAACATTTATTTATCCCCAGTAAGAATCAGAGTGTATCTTTCAACAAATTTTGTTCCTAAAACTTCTACAAGATAATAATGAAAGGAAAAACATATGGAAACAGAGAAACAATTTTCAGAACAAGAACTTCACCAATAGCTATGGCACATGAATCCTGAAACAATATGATCTTGTACCCTTGCAGATTTGAAAGAAAAGAGGCTCTGTGAGATCATTACAATAATTGGGAAAGTACTCCTTCAACAGGTTCCAACCCCCGACCTCTTACAAGTCATGACTTAAATAGGCCAATAAACTTTACTAACTATCCTAGCTTGTAGGAAATAAAACCTTATATGCACTACAAATTAAATATAGCAATGAAAACTACTACATAAAATAACTCGTGTGATTAAAACAAACTACTTCACAAGGGCTGCCAATCTGATCTTCCATCGATCCTTTACTACTAAGTGTTGCCCACTTGGTTGCAATGTGTCTCAAGATACTTGAAAGTTGCTGAAAACAAATCTGGGATTTCTCTTTTCATTGATTAGCTGCCACCTAGTTGTCATTTCCTCTTTGAACTCTCCATTTCTTGCCTTGATATCTGCATGAAATTTGGTGATATGAAACCAATCCTCTGCCAACTATGCCCGATGTGTATTTGATTAAATGAACCTTCTTGAATGTTTGGATCAAATTGATACCCGAGTGATGAGAAAAATATTCAACCACTTGCAAACATTGATAAAAATCCCTAAAAAATCATGATTTAACTTCCACCTGTACTCTGTGAATGTCCATGTCTTTAATGGATGACGTGGAGAAAGAGTTGAAAAGAAGAATACATTGTCATTCATGGTTGTCACAATGATATTAAGATCATCACCTACATCAACATTATCAGCTAGAACCATGCTATATGAAGTCTCTCCAATATCAATAACATCATCACAAGTTGTTTGGCCATCAATAAGATATAAGTAACCATCAAATGATGTTGTAGCAAGAGTCATCCCTTTCTGATTTTATCCACACTTACTCAGGTCAACCAAGAGGACTAGATTCATGACCCTCCCATGAGTGCAATAGGGAAATGGCTTCACATATATGTGATCCATCCTTTCCATTAACATAAATATTGCCTGGAATTGTTGGAATTACCACCTCAGTATGTCCATCTCCATCAACATCCAGATCAACCACTGAAGGAGAAGAGTATATATGGGCATGGAAGATTCCAAAGTCTGTTCTAAGATCCATTTGAGTTCTCCACTTAACTTGTTTGGTATCAATATTAAAAACCACAATTGCACCAACAACATATTTACTAATATCTATACCACCCAATTCTGTTGAATGTGCATGGTTGTCATAGTATTCTTGATCAAAAAGGTAAGATGCCGAAAAAATCATCTCATCTACACCATCCTTTTCAATATATGCTATCACTAGAGTACATAGGATATGGGAATCAATATTGAAAAAATACTCTAGTTTTGGATGTTGGGCCTTGGCAAAGTCTTCATCTCCTCAAGCTACTTCATCAACATAGTCATCATAGTCATATGAATATTCATAAGTCAAGCCATATTCTCCATCTTGAAACATATCAAAAGAAGAATCTGCCTCCTCTGCCAGTCCTGATCATTTGCAATAGTGGCAGATCCTCCGTTATCACCTTCCTTAGAATTTTTTTTTCAGATTCTATAAGAAGTCACCTCTGAGAACCAAAACCCATTGAATTTATTGTATCTGTAGCATTTGATTCTACTCCCATATTTAGTATATCATGCATCGATGCATTTTCACATCTGCACCATTCCCATCATAACATGCAACTTGCATTCATAAAAAATTCATTTGAGAAGTGATATGCCATTTTCTTAAAGCATCCCCTTCACATCCTTTACCCATCAAGTAAATCACGACCATAGTGAGGACATACACTCAGGTCTTTCAAAACATATTGCAACCAATTTAATCATGAGTAGACACCACCATCACTCAAAAGTCCAATGAGATGAAGAGTACCATTTCAAAGTATTTCTTAAAGTATTTAAACCCCATTGCCTCATAGATCTTTCCAGAGGTGAGAGCATAATCAACAAATTTTACTCCTTGTGGCTTGTCGCTTGGTGGTTGACATTTGGGAGTTGTGTTGGATCGATAACAGGTGTGTTATGGATGCGGTGCACTGGAGCTAGAGTTTGTCCTTCGATCCACCTTCTTTTAATAAAATTGACACCTACAAATTACCCTGGCAAATGGCCATGGGCTTGAACACTTGTGATGGCTAGAGAATGCATTAAATTTGACATAACACTTGGATGCATAATGTTTTTTTCAACCTATTAAGACTCTTATTTACCTCTAAATCCAAAAGTGATGAATTATGCTCCTATTTTGTTCGAGCCCTTGAATACAACAATCAACAAACAGTGGGATGATATAGTTGTAGGGGACACACCTGAAATACAGTACCGACTTGCAATGTCTGTGTTTGGAAAAAAACAAGAGTTAATCGCAGAGTTTTCCCAAATGCTTGAGATGGTTTTGATTGACCAAATGGTGAAGGTGTATTTCCCAGCAAACCAAAACTGGACTGAAGAGTGGAAGAACCGACCAAGGATGGTGAGGATGAGCTAGCACCCAAACCCTTGCAATTGCTCTTAACATCTTTCAATAAAACTTCGGGTAAGCTTGATATATGTGCAAAAGGATGATAGATAGTATTGAATTTACTAAGTTTTTGTTTTGTTTAACAGTCTAGCATTATCCCACATGCATCGGGTAAAAACTCTTATAAGTGTTTATATGTGTCGATGTTCACATAGCATATCGACAAAGTGAGCCCAAGGCTACACACTTGTGTTTGGATCTGGCACTTGGGCATTGGATTGTATTTTGTTTCTTGACTTATGGTCATATGATGTTGTGTGCTAAACAAGCTCGGGGGGGTAGAGCTAGGCCTGTGGGCTATAATATTTTTAATGAAAATTTGTAGAGATTTTCAAAAGTCCATACAAAGGCCTGAGAAAGCCAATTTTGGTTTAAAAGGCTAAATTTGACTAAATTTTTTGGAACATATAAATTTTTCCATGCAGCACCCCTCATTATACCTTTTTTCCCAAAATACATAAAAAATTTGCCCCAAAGCACCTAAGAAACCAAAGATTTCTTAAAAACCAACTTTATGACAAAATCCACAAATTAACCTATGATACAAACTGAGATATGTTTAGAGCTTTCTGCCTGAAATAGATATCAATCAGAATATTTATTTCCCTATAAGTTATAGGGCCCTAAGATAGGCTCCACCTAGGGGATGGAAACTTAGCATGAGGTGTCAAGAATATAGGAACTTTGAGTGTGTAGAACATATGTCTCCATTGGGTTGTTCCCAAACTGAAATGTGAGACCATTTCTTGTACCTGTTCCAAAACTAAGGGCTACAAACTAAACTAGAAATAAAACTATGAAAAACTAAATTGAAATAAGTGCTCATCATGTTGAGCTTATTGGCACACTCCTACCTGCTTTAATCTACTGATAATTTTCTTGTTCTAAATGATATGATAATGCAAGTGCATCCAGTCAAGCAACTGCTTATATACATATACTTCTTGATTGTTTATTAAAAACATTAGCGAAACAACTTGACCTTTTTTCCAGAAAAACCAAGCTGTGTAATGTAATGGTGATTGGAGATGGATGTGTATAATAGAACTGAAAATATTCTTCATATAATCAGCTACAGGATCCATAAATTCATAATTTATTGATATACCTTTTAGGCTCTCAATGACAAGTTGGTCCTGGATGACTTTTTCAATTTCTTCATCAAGGCTAAACCTTAATTCCATCTCTACAATATCAGGCTCACAACCATATCCTTCCTCTATCTGCAAGTCAAATTGTATAATGATTTCCTCTATTTCTGGAGGAGGAGGACTTTCCAAGATTTTTTTACAATCTTGGAAATCATATGACTCAAATTGAACATCCAATAGTTCAAATTCATTTTATAATCTTTTAGCAACTAAACCAAGATTTTTTTTTTTTACCTTCGGGTGTGAGTCAGCTGGATTTCAAACAAAGAAATACTGAGGTTAAGAAATTTTCATCAATCTAAAATTTTGCTAACTCATCCATCATAGTTTGTAACATTTCACCAGATAAAAGGTTTGCCACATACCCTATCACCTTGGATCACCATCAATACTCTGAAAAATGGATTCTTTGATAGTGAATTCACTCTGAAATTTGAAGATCGAGATCTTGAACAATGGAGTCACCAGGTGAATAGAACAACCTTATTGTTTTTGGCTTATGTTCATCATCAAAATTCAAATCTAAACTTGATATAATTTTCTGGAGAACCTAAAATCTCATTCCCCGGTATGGTCGACATTATGCTAGTACTCTCTAGGTTGCCCAAAGTTGTGGAGGCAATCATAGAGGTAACAAAAAAACTGCTTCGATTCAAGGATCTATCCCTCCAAGACTTAGATAGGGATCTCTATGTATGATTTAGCTTTGTTTGGGTTGAATATTAGGCTAGTTATGATAGATTGGGGTTTGTTTTGTTTTTGATATATTTGGTTGTAACAAGAGAGGAGGGCCATTGGGAAATGGAGTCATAGAGTCTGAGGTGATCAATTTGAAAAAGTATCAATCTAAGGATAAATAGGGCAAGGTAGACATACTACTGGATCCGGTAAATTTGAATGAAGTGAAATAGAAGAAAAGAGAAAGGATCAATTTAGCAACAAAGCAATGAATAATTCTGCCACTAAATATCAAAAGAAAACATTTATATTATCCCTAGTAAGAATAAGAGTGTATCTTTAAACAAATTGTGTTCCTAAAACTTCTGCAAGATAATAATGAAAGGAAAAACATATGGAAATAGAGAAACAATTTTCAGAAGAAGAACTTCACCAATAGCTATGGCACATGAATCCTGAAACAATATGATATTGTACCCCTGCAGATTTGAAAGAAAAAAGGCTATGTGATCTCATTACAATAATTGGGAAAGTATTCCTTGAACAAGTTCCAACCCCCGACCTCTTACAAGTCATGACTTAAATAGGCCAATAAAATTTACTGATTGTCCTAGATTTTAGGAAATAAAACCTTATATGCATTACAAATTAAAGATAGAAATGAAAACTACTACATAAAATAACTCGTGTCATTAAAACAAATTGCTTGACAAGGGTTGCCAATCTGATCTTCCATCGATCCTTTACTGCTAGGTGTTGCCCACTTGGTTGTAATGTGTCTTGAGCTACTTGAAAGTTGCTGAAAACAAATATGGTATTGCTCTTTCCATTGACTAATTGCAACCTAGTTATCATTTCCTCTTTGAACTCTCCATTTCTTTCCTTGATATCTGTAGGAAATTTGGTGATATGAACCCAATCATCTACCAACTGTGCCCAAGGTGTCTTGGATTAAATGAACCTTCCTAAAATTTTGGATCAAATTGATACCCGAGTGATGAGAAAAATATTCAACCACCTGCAAACATTGATAAAAATCCCTAAAAAATTGTGATTTAACTTCCACCTATATTCTATGAATGTCCATGTCTTTAATGGATGATGTGGAGAAGGAGTTGAAAAGAAGAATACATTTCCATTCATGGTTTTCACAATGAGATCAAGATCATCACCTCCATCAACATTATCAACTAGAACCATGCTATATGAAGTCTCTCCAATATCAATAACATCAACACAAGTTGTTTGGCCATCAATAAGATAGAAGTAACCATCAAATGATGTTGTAGAAAGAGTCATGCCTTTTCGATTTTCTCCACACTTACTCAGGTAAACCAAGAGGACTAGAATTATGACCCTCCCATGAGTTCAATAGGGAAATGGATTCACATATATATGATCCATCCTTTCCATTAAGAACATAAATATTTCCTGAAATTGTTGGAATTACCACATCTGTATGTCCATCTCCATCAACATCCAGATCAATCACTGAAGGAGAAGAGTGGATATGGGCACAGAAGATTACAGACTCTGTTCTAAGATCTAGTTGAGTGCTCCACTTAACTTATTTGGTATCAAGATTAAAAACCACAATTGCACCAACAACATATTTACTAATATCTATACCACCCAATTCTGATGAATGTGCATGGTTGTCATAGTATTCCTGATCAAAAAGGTAATATTCCGCAACAGTCATCTCATCTACACCATCCTTGTCAATATCTACTATCATTGGAGTACATAGGATATGGGAATCAATATTGACAAAATACTCTGGTTTTGGATGTTGGGCCTCGACAAAGTCTTCATCTCCCTAAGCTTCTTCATCAACATAGTCATCATAATCATATGAATATTCATCATTCAAGCCATCTTCTCCATATTGAAATAGATCAAAAGAAGAATCTACCTCCTCTTCCAGGTCCTGATCATTTGCAACAGTGGCAGCTCCTCCGTTATCACCTTCCTTAGAAATTTTTGTTTCAGATTTTGTAAGAAGTCGCCTCTGAGAACCAAAACCCATTGAATTTATTGTATCTGTAGCATTTGCTGCTAATCCCATATTATTTATAGCATGCATCTATGCCTTTTCACATCTGCACCATTCCCATCATAACATGTAGCTGGTGTTCTTGAAAAAATTCATTTCAGAAGTGACATGCCATTTTCTTAAAGCATCCCATGTGCATCCTTTACCCATCCAGACAATCACGACCATAGTGAGGATATACATGCAGGTCTTTCAAAATATACTACAACTAATTTAATCGTGAGTAGACACCTCCATCACTCAAAAGGCCAAAGAGATGAAGATTACCATTTCAAAGTATTTCTTAAAGTATTTAAACCCCGCTGCCTCATAGATCTTCCCAAAGGCGAGAGGATAATCAACAAATTTTACTCCTTGTGGCATGTTGCTTCATGGTTGATGTTTGGGCATTGTGTTGGATCAATAACAGGTGTGTTGTGGATGCAATGCACTGGAGCTGGATTTTGGCCTTTGAGCCACCTTCTTTTAATAAAATCGACAACTGCAAATTACCTTGGCATCTAGCCATGGGATTGAACACTTGTGATGACTAAAGAATGCATTAAATTTGACATAACACTTGGATTCATAATGTTTGTGTCGACCTATTAAGACTTTTATTTACCTCTAAATCCAACAGTGATGACTTATGCTCCTATTTTGTTCGAGCCCTTGAATACAACAATAAAAAAACAGTGGGATTATATAGTTGTAGGGGACACATGTGAAATACAGTACCAACTTGCAATGTCTATGTTTCACCAAAAACAAGAGTTAATCACAGAGTTTTCCCAAATTCATGATATGTTTTTGATTGACCAAATGACGAAGGTGTATTTCCGAGCAGACCAAAACCAGACTGAAGAGTGGAAGAACCGACCAAGGATGGTGAGGATGAGATAGCACCCAAACCCATGCTATCACTCTTAGCATCTATCAATAAAAATCTAGGTAATCTCGACATCTGTGCAAAAGAATGATAATTGGTATGGAATTTACTGCATTTTTGTTTTGTTTCACAGTCAGGCCATATCCCACATGCATTGAGTAAAAAATCTTATAAGTGTTTATATGCGCCAATGTTCACTTAGCATATCGACGAAGTGAGCCCAAGGCTACACACTTGTGTTTGGCTCTGGCGCTTGGATGCTAGATTGTATGTTGTTTCTTGACTTCTGGTCTCATTATGGTGCATGCTAAACAAGCTCGGGGGGTCAGAGCTAGGCATGTGGGCTATAATTTTTTTAATGAAAATTTGTAGAGATTTTCAAAATTTCATACAAAGGCCCGAGAAAGCCAATTTTTGTTTAAAAGGATAAATTTGACTAAACATTTTTCCACATATAAATTTTGCGATGCAAACCCCCTCATTATACCTTTTTGCCCAAAATTGTAAATTCTAACCTTGTACAATGTCTACTGTAAATAGATATTCAGAAAAGAACAGAAAAGATACAATGGCAAATACAAACATTACACAGAGATTTTTCCCCTGGAAACCCAAACCGGGAAAACTAGCATATATTATATTCATTCATTGTGTTACATTGTTTACAATACAATATATATATATAGGAGCCAGTAGCATCCAAAACCCTAACCCAATGACCTGGATTAGTCCAAAACCCTAATTCCTTAACCATAAATAGAAATCCATCGGCAAAAACCATGTGTTGAAAAACCACCTAAATACATGACACATTTCCCGAGGTAGGTGTCATGTCTCTCGAGGCATAATTTTTTTTTGCAAAGAATATAACACATACCCAATAGTCTCCCACTTGTTGTTTTATTTGCATACAAGGGGTTACAGGGTTACATAGTCAAAAATCCAGGGAAGTAATGCCCATGGATCCTCTACACCAAGAGAACTTCTCAGTTCTCACAGATTTTGTTAATGAGTCTGCAACATTCTTCAAAGTGTACACCTTTATCAGTGATACTTTCTTTTCTTTAATGATGTCTCCAATAAAGTGATATTGAACATCAATGTGCTTTGTCTTTGAATGATAAGCAGGGTTCTTCGCAAGAAAAATTGCACTCTGACTGTCACACTCTATCCTTACAGCTTGTTGTACCAACCCAATGCCTGAACACAATATTTGTAACCATACTGCTTCCTTACTTGCATGAGTGGTTTCCATGTATTTAGATTTTGTAGTTGAAAGTGCCACTATAGCCTGTCTTTTGCTCATCCAACTTATTTCTTCTCCAAATAGGTTAAACACATACCCACTTGTAGATCTCCTACGATCCAAATCTCCAACCCAGTCTACATCCACAAAGCCATGTATATCGACCACTCTATCCAATACCAGTCTTCCTTCATAGCACAATCCATAGCTAGCAATGCCACGCAAATACCTGAAAACCCTTTTTACTGTTGTCCAATGCTCCTTCTCTGGTTTGGACATATACTTGCTCAAAACTCCCACTACATGTGCAATGTACGGTCTAGTACAGACCATTTCATACATCAAACTGCCAAGTGCACTCGCATATGGAACATGAGACATGTCCTCCTCTTCTTCATGTGTCTTGGGACACTAATCTGCAGATAACTTTACACCAATAGGAATAGGAACCTTGACCGGTTTACATTCCTGCATATTAAACCTCTGCAATATTGTCTCGACATATTTTATTTGATTTAACCATAGTTTCCTCTTTTTTTGGTCTCTTTTAATTTCCATGCCCTAAATGAAATTTGAAACACCAAGATCCTTCATGTCGAATTTAGAGGACAACTGAGTTTTCACATCCTGTATAATCTCCTTGCTATTCTCTATCAATAACATGTCATCCACATATAAGACCAAATAAATCAAATAATCACCAATTAATTTAGAATACACACTGTGATCCTCTTTGCTTCTTGTGAAGCCAAGTCCCAACATATAAGTATCAAATTTTTGATACCACATCCTTGGTGATTGTTTTAAACCATATAGGGACTTTTGCATATTGCATACAAGCTCCTTCTTTCATTTCACAACATAACCTTATGGTTGCTTCATAAAGATTTCTTCTTCCATATCCTCATGTAGGAATGTTGTCTTCACATCCATCTGTTCTACCTCAAAATAAAATGCAGTAGCAACAGATAATAGAAATCTTATAGAGGTTAACTTGACAACAAGATAAAAAATCTCACCAAAATCAATTCCCTCAACCTGGGAATAACCCTTTTCTACTAACCAAGCTTTGTATTTCTCCACTTTTCCTTTTGCATTCAGCTTCTTTTTAAATACCCATTTTCTACCAATGGGATTTCTTCCAGTTGGCAACTCCACTAGATCCCAAGCCTCATTCTTATCCAAAGATGCCATTTCTTCTTCCATGGCCCTTTTCCATAGATTTCCATCCTCTGAATCCACTACCTCCCTGACAGTTCTAGGATCATCATCAGTAATAGACAAAGAAAAATTTAAACGAAAATCAGATGGACTATACCTTTTATGTAGCCTTCTTTCTCGATCCGATCTCCTCAATACTGGATTATGAGGATCTTCTTCTTCTAATTCATGTTCTTCTGTAGAGTCTACTTCATCATCCTTTAAATCAAATTCTATATTCCGTGGTTCTTCCTTACTTGGTAGGACATCCTGTTAACAACATCCTTCATTTCTCTAAATACCACATCTTGGCTATACACTACCTTCTTAGTTTCTGGGTTCCAAAGCTTATAACCTTTGAGACCATCTTTATATCCAATAAAGATACATTTTTCAGCCTTCTTATCCATCTTACTCCTGTTTTCCTTTGGAACATGAACATATGCATCGTAGCCAAATACCTTAAGATGTGTGAGAGAAGGTTCCTTACCAGTCCATACCTCCTTTGGAGTCTTGTAACCCAACGCTGATGAGGGTGATCTGTTGACCAGATAACATGCAGTACCCACTGCCTCTACCCAAAATTCTTGCCCTAACCCAACACTACTGAGCATGCACCTTGATTTTTCCATCAGCATCATGTTCATCCTTTCTACAACTCCATTCTATTGAGGTGTATATGGAGTAGTCTTCTACCTTTCTATATTGCACTTCTTATAGAATTCTTCAAATTCATTCCCACAGAACTCTCCACCATTATCTATTCTCAACACCTTAATTATTTTCTTTGTTTGATTCTCAACAAGAGCCTTAAACTCTTTAAACCGGTCAAAGACTTCATATTTCTCCCTGAGGAAATATATCCAAGTTTTCCTCGAGAAGTCATCTATAAATGAGACATAGTACATAGATTTTCCCAATGATGGGACCGACATAGATCCAAAAACATCAATGTGAACTAGTTGTAAAATTCCTTCTGCCCTCGTTGCACCAGAGGGGAATCTTACCTGATTCTGCTTCCCATATAGACAATGTTCACAGAAATCAAAATCCATAGAGCAGTTAGACATACCTTCAACCATACCTTTACCGTGTAGTAGTCGAAGACCCTTCTCTCTGATATGCCCCAGTCTTTGATGCCACAACATAACCTTTTCTCCAGAGACTGTAGGAGTTCTTTCTTCTTCAACTCCAATATCAGGAACAATGGAGCTATTACACCCATCACTAATAGTGCTTCCTATTTTCTTATACAGAGTTCCAAACCGAACTCCCTTCATCAACACCATTGCTCCTCAAACCATCCTGCAAGTTCCCTTTTCAAAAATTGTTTTTACCCCTGCATCTTCCATTTTTCTTATAGAAATCAAATTTCTGGCCATACTTGGGATGTGTATAACACTAGGCAGTGTTCTAATCCTTCCATATATGAGTCTCAACTTGACCCTTCCTCTTCCTATGATTCTCGTTGTCGAATCATTACCTAATAAAACATTACCTCCATCATACTTTTCATATTCGCAGAAACACTCCATGTGGGGAATCATATGAAAGGATGCACCAGAGTCAATCAACCATGCCTCATGATCTGCATGTGTGCTTGAAGAGGCCAAGTACACGTCCCCTCTTTCTTCCTTGGAGGTCTTTTCTTCTGTAGAAGAAGATTCTCCATATCCCTTCTTTTTCTCAACTTTGGATCTACACTGCTTCTTGTAGTGCCCTTCTTTTCCACACCTCCAACATACCCTTAAAAACTTTCCAAGAGATTTGTATCTACCCTTAGACTTAGATCCCCCAATTGAGAAATTAGATCTATTTCTTTCCTGGGAACGTCCTCTTGCAAATAATGCATATGTGCTATGTCCTTCCATATTATTTCGTCTCATCTCCTCCGACAACAAGGATGAGACCACTTCTTCAAACTTCAAAGAAGTTGTATTACTACCTATGGACACAACCAGACTATCCCACAAGTCTGGTAAAGAACACAACAAACTGATACATTTATCTTCATCTGAAATTTTAATCTCAATAGATACTAATTGACTTACTACAATATTGAAGGCGTTCAAATGCTTTTCCACCGAGTCTCCATCTCTCATCCTCAAGTTATACATCTTCTTTCTCAGGAATAGTTTATTTACCAGGGACTTAGACTGATACAACTTCCCTAAGTTTTCCCATAAATCCTTGGTTGTAGCTTCCTCTGACACATTCAGTAATATTGAATCAGAGAGACACAGTCAGATTGTGCTCTTTGCCTTCCGATCCATCTTTTTCCAGTCATCTGCAGAAGTTCCTGTAAGTGCAGTACCTGGATCTACCACGATCCACTGATCTCTATCCACCAAAATATCTTCCATCTTGAGCTTCCACAACTCAAATATTTTCCCATTAAACTTATCGATCTCCATCTTTGAATTGCTTGCAATTTCTTTTCACCTGAAAAAAATACCACAGATCTCCCACTGTAACAAGGCTTATCACAGTCTCGAGCCAAACCCTTGACCACAAAGGCGTCCCCCTGAAGCCAATAAAGCTTTGATACCAAATGTAAATTCTAACCTTGTACAATGTCTACTGTAAATAGATATTCAGAAAAGAACATAAAAGATACAATGGAAAATACAAACATTACACAAAGATTTTTCCCCTCGAAACCCAAACTGGGAAAACCTGCATATATTATATTCATTCATTGGGTTACATTGTTTACAATACAATATATATATAGGAGCCAACGGCATCCAAAAACCTAACCCAATGACCTGGATTAGTTCAAAACCCTAATTCCTTAACCGGAAATAGAAAACCATCGGCAAAAACCATGTGCTAAAAAACCACCTAAATACATGACACATTTCTCGAGGTAGGTGTCACGTTTCCCGAGGCAATTTTTTTTTTTTTTGGGGCGCTACCCCCAGAATCCTGAACCCCCCCCCTCTAACGCCACTGCGTTCTTGGCGCATATGCTCATACACTACTACTCGTGCAAAGAATATAACACATACCCAACAAAAATGCATAAAATGTTTTCCCCAAAGCACCTAAGAAACCAAAGATTTATTAAAAACCAACTTTATGACAAAATCCAAAAATTAACCTGTGATAAAAGCTTAGATGTGTTGAGAGATTTCTGCTAGAAATAGATATCAGTCAGAATACCGATTTTCCTATAAATTATAGGGCCCTAACACCACCTAAAAATGTGGATTATTTTATTTTTTCAAATTTTTTAGGGCATCTATGGGTTGCACACTAGAAAAGTGCAGACATGCATGATTTGCACACTAATGACCCACAGATGGAAATAAAATTGTTGTTTTTTAGATTCTTCTAATGTAGGAGGATGGGATTTGGATTTGCAAGCTATGGAAAAGAACTAAGCCATCTCACAAATGAAAATGATGTGCCAAATTGTGGTATAATAACCACACTCCACTACATCTCCATCCACTTCGTTATCTCTATGAAGTCTTAATACTTAATCATTTTTTATATCTCTTGTGTTGTTGTTGCATATGTGGTGGCTTCCACTTGGACGTATTCTTCATGTACTAGATGACGTGGCATCAATACGTTTCTTGACACATGGTACTGCATGTGGCATCTAAAGAGTTGCTTTATATGGCACTGATGTTGAATTCCTTTGATGTGGCACTCATATGACTGGACACATGGTTCTGATGAGGTTGATATCATGGAATTGACATGGTTGAGCTATCCCACTAGGTATCGGGCCCTAGTTCCTTTGGTCTTATCCATTGATCTCTGATGATTAACGATCAAGATTTAACCTATTCCAGGTCCATCATTCTCCCGAAAAAATTTAATTCCTTGTGCATGACTCCAAGTCTATTTCATTTATATTCAAGTTACATAAAGGTGCTTTTCCAATATAAAACTTTTGAAACCAATTCTCCTTATGCATGTTGGACATATATATTTCACAGACATGTTTCTATTGCACTTTCAGACTTTTACTTCGACTCTCTTACCAGACTTATCACCATTCAGATCTGCATATTTTTCAAACCCTAACTGTGATCTCTCATCTACTCACCACAAATTCTTAGCCACATCTCCCTCACATGCACATAACTTATTCATTTGCACCATTGAGCTTCAAAAATCAATAATTACTCTTCCACAAGAACTCTTCACCTTCTAGATCTCATTACACTTTGGATTGATTGTTGAAAAAACCTCATCAACACACAAAACATTATCTTCTTCTTTAGTTTGGTTTGATTTGTAGTAAGTATGTTTCCTCTGTCCGTTTGGTCTGATTTTCTCTAGTCTTCATAGTCACACATAGTCATCTTCTTGTTATTGTGTTGTCATTCTAGGTAAACACACAGGACTCTTGTAGAAGATCAAGATATTCACAATATCCCCCTATCTTTTTGATACATGACATTCATGACTATCATAGTCCTTTATACCTTTTACATCAATGACAACACCATTTAAAATAGTACGTACACATTGTACAGGTCTTACAAGGAGTGTACAAGTCCCTACAAGGACAATTTCAAAAGTAAGATATTTCCTGTGTAGATTATCATATCTAAGGGATGGAAACAAGAAGTTTGAGAGTTGAAATAAAATTGAATGGAGCATCCAACTTCTAATCTTGGAAATAAAGAGTCATTTTTCTCTTAAAGGAATATGGTCTTTGGGAGATTGTGGAAAAATTAGTTCCTCCACAGATAGATCTACAATTTTTGGAAGCTCACGAGAAGAAGGAGATTAAATCCCAACGAGTAATCTCGGATGCAGTCAAAGATCATTTGAATCCTCACTTCTCCAAGAAGAATAAGGAAAAAGATATGTTTGATTCCTTGGTAGTTTTATTTCAAATAAAAAACTCGAATAGGAATATGATCTTAAGAAATAAACTCATATCAGTGTGGATGTCTTGATCTAACAATGTTACCAACTACTTCATGAGGATCAATCAAGTATGTGATTATCTTGAATCTATTGGGGAGAAAGTAAATGACACATAATTTGTAAATGTGGCATTAAATGGTTTCTAAAAGTCTTCAAAACCATTTTTCAAGGGATTCTATGCTCAAGAAAATCTTCTAGAATGGCAAAGGAGATGGGACGATTTTATCTAGGAAGAGACTCAGGATGACTGTAGAGTTAGCAAACAAGGAGGTGGTGATGAGAACCTGGCCCTTGTGTTAGGGACCTAATCTACCTAACCCCTCAATTGAGTAGAATAATATATTTCCATGTAATAAAGGTCAATATTAATAAGGACTAGAAATAAGGAGGAATAAGTCAAATGTAAGAAGACCTAATAGAAGCTTTCGCTTCTAGAATGATCTTCCTATAGATTGTTCTTTTCATAGATAGATTTAGTATAAATAGGAATAGAGGGTATGAGAAGTTTTGTCTTGGATATTATTGTAATAGAGCTCTACTCTGCTGGAGCTTTACCCCTCGAAGAGGCAAGTGAACATTGCTCTCACTAATCAAAGTGCTCTTTCTGGTGTTATTCTTGTATTATTATGGTATTATTGTGACGTTGTTATGGTTATATCATTGTTTGTCTACCATTTCTAGCTAATTATTTCTATTTCTCATACTATTTTAGAAGTGGAATATTACAAGTGGTATCAAAGCACCTTCCTTGGAAAAATATTGTGGGTTGAATGTTTTTAGGGTAGAGACGTATTCCAACGTCTTTAAGCTACATAGATCTGTCATTACACGCATAAACCTGTGGTCGGGGATTCATACATGTAGTAAATACAAGTGGTACTTAAGCGCACATATGGTGGTTATCCTTGTAACCCTTGTTGGTACCCCTTCAAGTGGTAGCACATCAGACAACACCTATATATGGATCGACCTAGATCTCCTGAAGCCCTCCATAGATAAACTGACTGGCCGCTCGACTTCTATAGTGCCATCGAGAACAACAATCGGGAATATAATCTCTAGTATCTGGGTAGTCGAGTAGTACGAATAAGGGTACGGTCTAGCCTCCTTAGTTGGTTCCTTGAGATATTGGTTCGAGTACTACTGTTAGACCCCGAACGTATATCAGAGAGCTATAGCATAAGGAAAACCCTTGCATACCCTAACCCTTGGGAAGGAAACATAAATAGAACCAACAAGATATATTTCTGTGCTACATTGTCTTATGCATTCTAGTTGTGAAATTACTACACATTTCTTCCTATTAAGCATTTGGGAATTTTGTCACTGTTGTATTCTTCAGGCTGGAGTATAACTCCGCAAGAGTAACAAAAAAACAAAAATGAGTATAGTGGTCCTAGCGATACTCTTATTTGGGACCTATTCCATTGGATTCCCCTTTTCTCCTTGATCACAATCATACCCTTCATTTTTAATCATTTTTAATGTAGTGGACACGACCCCTTCCCAGTGTCCCTATTTTGTTGCCTATCCCATTATATTTCCCTTCAAGAAGTGATATTCATGGTACCTATCACTTATAAGTCATTTTATTTGTGGTCCCACCCACCCATTTTTTTTCCTTACCTGCACTTCCCCTCTCCAAATGGCCACCACTCGCAACCAAGACCTCCAAACTTCTGTTGTTCAAGCCCATGTCTCCATCAAACATCACACATCTTAGATCGATTCTATCAATTCCCTCATTGACAACTTGGAAACCAACCTCACAACCCAATTGACCTCCCTCTAGTCTGTTCTCAATCAATCATTGAACCTCCCTACAGGTATTTCCTCATAAACACAACCCGATGTTGTTGATTCCTCTTAGTCTTCGCATTTTCATTCCAACTCCTTTCATCTTGAACCCCATATTCCCTACGTAGAGGTAAATAAATTTGATGTCTCTGATCCTACAGGTTGGGTCACTCAAATGGAGCATTATGTTTCTCTCCATGGTATTACTAATGAGTTGGCCAAACTTTGCTATGTTGTTCTCTATCTAGATCCTGAATTCTAGCAATGGTGGAAATGGATAAAAAATTCATGTCATAGGTATATTTCCTGGACCCAGTTTGTTGTTGAGATCTATGCCTGCTTTGATACTCATACCCATTATCTCAGTCATTTGACTAAGTTGAAACAGTCTGACACGGTAGAATACTTCATCACTTCTTTTGAGCATTTGTCCTTTCAAACAGAGGGCATGTCAGATGCATTCTTGTGTGAATGCGTTATCGATGGTCTCAAGGATGAAATCTGATCCCAGGTTCTCATGGCTCGCCCTTCAATTTGGTTGGAAGCTACTCAACGTGCTAAAGATACCCAACAAGTTGTTTTTTCCCTGAACAAAACCCCCCTTTTGTTCCTCGTCCTCGACCCTTTAATCATAGCACCTGTGTCATGCCTCTCAAGGTCCAAAAACTAAATAGGGCTGAAATGGTTGAATTTCAATTGAAGGGTCTTTGCTATAATTGTGATGAAAAATACTTTCCAGGGTGCAAGTGTAAGGAACAAAAACTATTTATGGTCATTTCGGAAGATGTTCTTGAAGAGGATGTGATTGTTCACTTGGTTGAAGAACCCTCCCTTCCTGATGCCACCCAAGAGCCTGCTGACCCACCTGACATTGACCCACTTATTTCCTTTCCTACCCTCATTGTCTTCTCGGCCCCACAAATGCTCAATATCATTGGACACATTAAGAACAAGAAGGTCATCATCCTTGATGATAGTAGTAGCACCCACAATTTTATTCATCGTCACATTGCCCAGGAAATCAATTACTGCATTCATGTTGTCAATAATTTTCAAATCATGATAGTCAATGGTGGGTCCATGAAATGTGGTGGGCATTGTGAAAATGTTTGGGTGTTGTGAAAATGTTTGTCTTCAAATTGGACATTGCCAACTGAAAACTCATATGTTTGCAATTGACATGGGAGGTTGTGACATTGTGTTAGGTTTTGAATGGTTATGCACTTTCGGTCCCATTCTTATGGATTTTAAGGAATTAACCATGCAATTCCAACAGGAAGGACAAAGGTATCAATTCAAAGGTCTCACAACTGTTTCTCCTGAGATCATTAGTTCCCATCGTATGGAAAGTATCCTCAATAAAGTCCACTCCAGTATCATTGCTCAACTCCATTATATTCAATTCATTGAGACACCATTTATGCATATTGATCTCCAATCTTTCCTTTCCAAATATCAATTTTTTTTTTCCACCCCTCAGGGACTTCCTCCTAATGTTCCCCCTTATCATCACCCCTTTTCCCAAAAGAATGAAATTGAGAAAATTGTGGTTCTCCCTTATTGTTTACATGAGTTTGGGNGGCGGGTGTAGAGGGGAGATAGGCCCCCTCGTGGGGGTTCAATGGAAGCGCCCTTGAGAAAACATTTTCTTCCTCGGGAAACCTATCACATATTTAGGTGATTTTTCGGTACATGGTTTCTTTGCCGATGGTTTTCTATTTCCGATTAAGGAGTTAGGGTTGTTCACTAATCCAAGTCATTGGGTTAGGGTTTTGGATCTCGTTGGCTCCTATATGTATATTGTATTGTAAACAATGTAACATTATGAATGAATATAGAATATGTTGGTTTTCCCGGTTTGGGTTTCCATGAAAAAAATCTCTGTGTAATGTTTGTATTTTCCATTGTATATTTTTTGTTCTCTTACTGAAAATCTATTTGCAGTAAATATTGTACAAGGTTAAAATCGACATTTGGTATCAGAGCTTTGTTGGATTCAAGGGGATGCCTTTTTGGTCAAGGGTTTGGCTCAAGACTGTGATAAGCCTTGTTACAGTAGGAGATCTATGGTATTGATTTTTTAGGTGAAAATAAATGGCAAGCAATTCGAAGATGGAGATCAAGAAGTTTAATGGGAAATGTTTTGAGCTATGGAAGCTCAATATGGAAGATCTGTTGGTGGACATACATTAGTAGATCATGGTATATTCAGGTACTGCACCTATAGGAACTTCAGTAGATGACTAGAAAACGTTGGATCAAAAGGAAAAGAGTACAATCTGACTGTGTCTCTCAAAATTAGTATTATTGAATGTGTCAGAGAAAGATACAACCAAGGATTTATGCGATAAGTTGGGGAAGTTGTATCAGTCTAAGTCCCTAGTAAATAAACTATTCCTGGGAAAGAATTTTTATAACCTAAGGATGAGAGATGGAGACTCAGTGGTAGAGCATTTGAACGCCTTCAATACTGTGGTAAGTCAGTTAGTATCTATTGAGATTAAAATTTCAGATAAAGATAAATGTATCAGTTTATTGTGTTCTTTACTAGATTTGTGGGATAGTCTGGTTGTGGCCATTGGTAGTAATACAATTTCCTTGAAGTTTGATGAGGTGGTCTCATCCTTGTTTTTGGAGGATATGAGATGGAAGAATATGGAAGGAAAGAGCACAAACACATTACTTGCAAGAGGGCGTTCCCAGGAAAGAAATAGATATAAGTTCTCAAGTGGGAGATATAAGTCTAAGGGTAGATCAAAATCTCCTGGAAAGTTTGTAAAGGTACGTTGGAGACGTGGAAAAGAAGGGAACTACAAGAAGTAGTGTAGATCCAAAGTTGAGAAAAATAAGGGATCTGAAGAATCTCCTTCTACAGAAGAAAAGACCTCCAAGGAAGAAGGTGGGAATGTGTACTTGGATTCTTCAAGAACACATGCAGATCATGAGGAATTGTTGGTTCACTCAGGTGCATATTTTCATATGACTCCCCACAGGGAGTGGTTCTGTTAATATGAAAGGTATAATGGAGGTAATGTTTCCCTAGGTGATGACTCGACAACTAGAATCATAGGTCAAGGAAAATTCAATTTGAGGCTCATAGATGGAAGGATTAGAACACTGTCTGGTGTTTTGCATATCCTAGTTTTGGCTAGAAATTTGATTTCTGTAAGAAAAATGGATCATGCAGGGGTAAAAACAATATTTCAAAAGGAAACCTGCAGGATGGTTCGAGGAGCAATGGTGTTGTTGAAGGGAGTTCAGTTTGGAACTTTGTATAAGATGTAAGGAAGCACTATTAGTGATGGGTGTAATAGTTCCATTGTTCCTGATATTGGAGTTGAAGAAGAAATAACTCCTACAATCTCTGGAGAAAGGGTTATGATGTGGTATCAAAGACTAGGGCATATTGGAGAGAAGGGTCTTCGACTACTACACGATAAAGGTATGGTTGAAGGTATGTCTAACTTTTCTCTGGATTTTTATTTCTTTGAACATTGTGTATATGGGAAGCAGAATCAGGAAAGATTCCCTTCTGGTGCAATGAGGGAAGAAGGAATTTTACAACTAGTTCACAGTGATGTTTTTGGACCTGTATCGGTCTCATCATTGGGAAAATCTGTGTACTAAGTCTCATTTATAGATGACTTCTCGAGGAATACTTGGATATATTTCCCCAGGATGAAATATGAAGTCTTTGACAGGTTTAAAGAGTTTAAGGCTCTTGTTGAGAATCAAACAGAGAAAATAATCAAGGTGTCGAGGACAGATAATGGTAGGGTGTTCTGCGGGAATGAATTTCAAGAATTCTGTAAGAAGTGTGGTATAGCAAGCTAGAAGAATACTCCATATACACCTCGCCATAATGGAGTTTCATAAGGGATTAACAAGTCGTTGATAGAAAAATAAAGGTGCATGCTCAGTGGTGTCGGGTTAGGACAAGAATTATGGGAAGCGGAAGTGGGTATTGCATGTTACGTGGTCAACAGATCACCCTCATCAATGTTATATGACAAGAATCCACAAGAGTTATGGACTGGTAAGAAACCTTCTCTCACACATCTCAAGGTATTTGGATGTGATGCATATGTTCATGTTCCAAAGGAAAACCAAAGTAAGATAGATAAGAAGGTTGAAAATTGTATCTTTATTCAATATAAAGATGGTCTCAAAGGCTATAAGATTTGGAACCTAGAAACTAAGAAAGTAGTGTATAGTCGAGATGTGGTATTTAGAGAAATGAAGGGTGTTGTTAAATAGGAATTCCTACAAAGTAAGGAAGAAACAAATAAAATAGAGTTTATTTTAAGGGATGATGAGTCATACTCTACAAAAGAACAAGAATCAGAAGAAGAAGATCCTCATACTCCAGTATTGAGGAGATCATTTTGAGAAAAAAGGCTATCGGAAAGGTATACTCCATCTGATTTCCATTCAAATTTTTCTTTGTTTATTACTGATGATGATCCTAGAAATGTCAGGGAGGTAGTGGATTTATAGGATGGAAATGTATGGAAAAGGGCCATGGATGAGGAAATGGCATCTTTGGATAAGAATTAGGCTTGGGAGATAGTGGAGTTTCCGACTAGAAGAAATCCCATTGGCAACAAATGGGTATTTAAAAAGAAGTTGAATGAAAAAGGAAAAGTGGAGAAATACAAATTTTGGTTAGCAGCAAAGGGTTATTATTAGGTTGAGGAAATTGATTTTGGTGAGATTTTTCTCTTGTTGCCAAGTTAAACTCTATAATATTTCTATTATCTATTATTGTTGCATTTGATTTTGAAGTAGAATTGATGGATGTAAAGACAACATTCCTACATGGGGATATGGAATAAGAAATCTATATGAAGCAACCAGAAGGTTATGTTGTGAAGAGAAAGAAGAAGCTAGTATGCGAGCTGAAAAAGTCCTTGTATGGTTTAAAACAATCACCAAGGATGTGGTATCAAAAATTTGATACTTATATGATGGAACTTTTCTTCACAAGAAGCAAAGAAGATCATTGTGTGTATTTTAAATTAATTGGTGATCATTTGATTTATTTGGTCTTTTATGTGGATGACATGTTGTTGATAGGAAACAACAAGGATATTATATAGGATGTGAAAAATCATCTTTCTTCTAAATTTGACATGAAGGATCTCGGTGCTTCAAATTTCATTTTGGGCATGGAAATTAAAAGAGATCAGAGAAAGAGGAAAATCTGGTTAAATCAAAGAAATATGTTGAGACAATATTGCATAGGTTTAATAAGCAGGAATGTAAACCGGTCAAGGTTCCTATTCATGAAGAGGAGTAGCACATGTCTCGTGTTCCATATATGAGTGTAATTGGAATTTTGATGTATGAAATGGTTTGAACTAGATCGAAAATTGCACATGCAGTGGGATTTTTGAGGAGGTATATGTCAAAACTAGGGAAGGAGCATTGGACAACAATAAAAAGTGTTTTCATGTATTTGTGTGGCACTGTTAGCTATGGATTTTGCTATGAAGGAAGACTGGGATTTGACAGAGTTGTGTATATACATGGATATTTGGATGCAGACTGGGCTAGAGATATGGATTGTAGAAGATCTACAAGTGGGTAAGTCTTTAACATGTTTGGAGGAGCAATAAGTTGGATGAGAAAAATACAGGTTGTAGTGGCACTTTCAACTACATAAGTTGAATACATGGAAACCTCTCATGCAAGTAAGGAAGAAATATGGTTACAAATATTGTGTTCGGGTATTGGGTTGGTACAACAAGCTGAAAGAATAGATTGTGATAGTCAGAGTGCAATTTTTTTGGAAAAGAACTCAGCTTATCATTCAAAGACAAAGCACATTGATATTCAATATCACTTTGTGAGAGACATGATTGAAGAAAAGAAAGTATTGTTGATGAAGGTGGACACTTTGAAGAATGTGCAGAGGGGAGATACCCCCCCCTGGGGATTCGGTGGTAGTGACCCTGAGAAAAAATTTACCTCCTCGAGAAATGTGTCACATATCTAGGTGGTTTTTCAGCACATGGTTTCTTTGTTGATGGTTTTCTATTTTTGGTAAAGGAATTAGGGTTGTTCAATAATGCAAGTAATTGGGTTAGGGTTTTGGATGTCATTGGCTCCTATATGTATATTTTATTGTAAACAATGTAACAATATGAATGAATATAGAATATGTTGGTTTTCCCAGTTTGGGTTTCCAGTGGAAAAATATTTGTGTATTGTTTGTATTTTCCATTGTATCTTTTATGTTCTCTTACTGAAAATCTATTTGCAGTAAATGTTGTACAAGGTTAAAATATACATTTGGTATCAGCGATTTGTTGGTTTCAGGGGGATGCCTTTGTGGTCAAGGGTTTGGCTCGAGACTAGTTAAGCCTTGTTATAGTGAGAGATCTATGGTATTGATTTTTCAGGTGAAAAGAAATGGAAAGCAATTAGAAGATGGAGATTGAGAAGTTTAATGGGATAAGTTTTGAGCTATGGAATATCAATATGGAAGATCTATTGGTGGAAAGAGATCATCAGATCATGGTATATCTAGGTAACGAACCTACAAGAAATTTAGTAGATGATTGGAAAAAGTTGGATCGGAAAGAAAAGAGCACAATCCGACTGTGTCTCTCAGATTCAGTATTATTTAATGTGTCAGAGCAAGCTACAACCAAGGATTTATGGGATAATTTGGGGAAGTTGTATCATTCTAAGTCCCTAGTAAATAAACTATTCCTGAGAAAGAATTTGTATAACCTGAGGATAAGAGATGGAGATTCAGTGGTAGAGAATTTGAACTCCTTCAATACTGTGGTAAGTCAATTAGTATCTATAGAGATTAAAATTCCAGATGAAGATAAATGTATCAGTTTATTGTGTTCTTTACCAGACTTGTCGGATAGTCTAGTTGTGGCCATAGGTAGTAATACAATTTCCTTGAATTTTGATGAGGTGGTCTCATCCTTGTTGTTGGAGGATATGAGATGGAAGAATATGGAAGGACAGAGCATAAACACACTCTTTGCAAGATGACGCTCCCAGGAAAGAAATAGATATAAGTTCTCAAGTGAGAGATCTAAGTCTAAGGGTAGATCTAAATCTCCTAAAAGGTTTGTAAAGGTATGTTGGAGATGTGGAAAAGAAGGGCACTACAAGAAGTAGTGTAGATCCCAATTTGAAAAAAAGAAGGGATCTGAAGAATCTTCTCCTATAGAAGAAAAGTCATCCAAGGAAGAAGGATGGGATGTGTACTTGGATTCTTCAAGCACACATGAAGATCATGAGGAATGGTTGGTTCACTCAGCTGCCTCTTTTCATATGACTCCCCACAGGGAGTGGTGCTGTGAATATGAAAGGTATGATGGAGGTATTGTTTTCCTAGGTGATGACTCGACAACCAGAATCATAGGTCGATGAAAAGTAAAGTTGAAGATCATATATGGAAGGATTAAAACATTACCTGGTGTTTTTCACATCCCAGGTTTGGACAGAAATTTGATTTATGTAAGAGAAATGGATGATGCAGGGGTAAAAACAATATTTGAAAAGGAAACCTGCAAGATGGTTTGACGAGCAATGGTGTTTTTGAAGGGAGTTCGGTTTAGAAATCTGTATAAGATGAAAGGAAGCACTATTAGTGATGGGTGTAATAGTTCCATTGTTCATGATATTGGAGTTGAAGAAGAAAGAACTCCTATAGTCTTTGGAGAAAAGGTTATGTTGTGGTATCAAAGACTGGGGCATATTGGAGAGAAGGTTCTTAGACTACTACATGATAAAGGTATGGTTGAAGGTATATCTAACTTCTCTCTAGATTTTTATTTCTATGAACATTGTGTATATGGGAAGTAGAATCGGGTAAGATTCCCTTCTGGTGCAACGAGGGAAAAAGGAATTTTACAACTAATTCACAATGATGTTTTTGGACCTGTATCGGTCCCATCATTGGGAAAATCTATGTACTATGTCTCATTTATAGATGACTTCTTGAGGAATACTTGGATATATTTCCTCAGGAAGAAATCTGAAGTCTTTGACAGGTTTAAAGAGTTTAAGGCTCTTGTTGAGAATCAAACAGAGAAAAGAATCAAGGTGTCGAGGACAAATAATGGAGGAGAGTTCTGCGAGAAAGAATTTGAAGATTTATGTAAGAATTGTGCTATAGCAAGGTAGAAGACTACTCCATATATACCTCAGCAGAATGGAGTTTCAGAAAGGATGAACAAGACACTGATGGAAAAAGAAAGGTGCATGCTCAGTGGTGTCGGCTTAGGACAAGAATTATCGGTAGAGGAAGTGGGTACTACATGTTACCTGGTCAAAAGATCACCCTCATCAATGTTAGATGACAAGACTCCACAAGAGGTATGTTGGAGATGTGGAAAATAAGGGCACTACAAGAAGTAGTGTAGATCCAAATTTGACAAAAAGAAGGGATCTGAAGAATCTCCTTCTACAGAAAAAAAGACATCATGGGAAGAAGGAGGGGATGTGTACTTGGATTCTTCAAGCACACATACAGATCATGAGGAATTGTTGGTTGAATCAGGTGCATATTTTCATATGAGTCCCCACAGGGAGTGGTTCTGTGAATATGAAAGTTTTAATGGAGGTAATGTTTTCCTAGGTGATGACTCGACAACCAGAATCATAGGTCGATGAAAATTCAACTTGAGGCTCATAGATGGAAGGATTAGAACACTGCCTGGTGTTTTGCATATCTTAGTTTTGTCTAGAAATTTTATTTCTGTAAGAAAAATGGATGATGCAGGGGTAAAAACAATATTTGAAAAGGAAACTTGCAGGATTGTTCGAGGTGCAATGGTGTTGTTGAAGGGATTTTGGTTTGGAACTCTGTATAAGATGTACGGAAGCACTATTATTGATGGGTGTAATAGTTCCATTGTTCCTGATATCGGAGTTGAATAAGAAAGAACTCCTACAATCTCTAGAGAAAGGGTTATGATGTGGTATCAAAGACTAGGGCATATTGGAGAGAAGGGTCTTCGACTACTACATGGTAAAGGTATGGTTGAAGATATGTCTAACTGCTCTCTGGATTTTTATTTCTTTGAACATTGTGTATATGGAAAGAAGAATTGGGAAAGATTCCCTTCTGGTGCAATGAGGGAAGAAGGAAGTTTACAGCTAGTTCACAGTGATGTTTTTGGACCTGTATCGGTCCCATCATTGGGAAAATCTATGTACTAAGTCTCATTTATAGATGAATTCTCGAGGAATACTTGGATATATTTCCCCAGGAAGAAATATGAAGTCTTTGACAAGTTTAAAGAGTTTAAGGCTCTTGTTGAGAATCAAATAGAGAAAATAATCAAGGTGCCAAGGACAGATAATGGCAGGGTGTTTTGCGGGAATGAATTTGAAGAATTCTGTAAGAAGTGTGGTATAGAAAGGCAGAAAAATACTCCATATACACCTCAACAGAATGGAGTTTCATAAAGGATGAACAAGACATTGATGGAAAAAGAAAAGTGCATGCTCAGTGGTGTCGGGTTAAGACAATAATTATGGGAAGAGGAAGTGGGTATTGCATGTTATGTGGTCAACAGATCACCCTCATCGATGTTATATGACAAGACTCCACAAGATTTATGGACTAGTAAGAAACCTTCTCTCACACATCTCAAGGTATTTGGATGTGATGCATATGTTCATGTTCCAAAGTAAAACCAGAGTAAGATAGATAAGAAGGTTGAAAATTGTATCTTTATTGGATATAAAGATGGTCTCAAAGGTTATAAGATTTGGAACCCAGAAACTAAGAAGGTAGTGTATAGTCGGGATGTGGTATTTAGAGAAATTAAGGATGTTGTTAAATAGGAATTCCTACCAAGTAAGGAAGAAACAAAGAAAATAGAGTTTGTTTTAAAGGATGATGAGTCAGACTCTACAAAAGAACAAGAATCAAAAGAAGAAGATTCTCATACTCCAGTATTGAGGAGATCATTTTGAGAAAGAAGGCTACCGAAAAGGTATACTCCATCTGATTTCTGTTCAAATTTTTCTTTGTTTATTACTAATGATGATCCTAGAAATGTCAGGGAGGTAGTGGATTCAGAGGATAGAAATGTCTAGAAAAGAGCCATGAACGAGGAAATGGCATCTTTGTATAAGAATTAGGCTTGGGATCTAGTGGAGTTGCTGACTATAATAAATCCCATTGACAACACATGGGTATTTAAAAATAAGTTGAATGCAAAAGAAAAAGTGGAGAAATACAAATCTCGGTTAGTAGCAAAGGGTTATTACTAGGTTGAGGGAATTGATTTTGGTGAGATATATTCTCCTGTTGCCAAGTTAAACTCTATAATATTTCTATGATCTGTTGTGTTTGCATTTGATTTTGAAGTAGAACAGATGGATGTGAAGACAACATTCCTACATGGGGATATGGAATAAGAAATCTATATGAAGCAACCAGAAGGTTATGTTGTGAAGAGAAAGAAGAAGCTGGTATGTGAGCTGAAAAAGTCCTTGTATGGTTTAAAACAATCACCAAGGATGTGGTATAAAAAAATTGATACTTATATGATGGAACTTTGCTTCAAAAGAAGCAAAGAAGATCATCATGTGTATTTTAAATTAATTGGTGATCATTTGATTTATTTGGTCTTTTATATGGATGACATGTTGCTGATAGGAAACAACAAGGATATTATCTAGGATGTGAAAAATCAGCTTTCCTCTAAATTTGACATGAAGGATCTCGGTGCTTCAAATTTCATTTTGGGCATGGAAATTAAAAGAGATCAGAGAAAGAGGAAAATCTGGTTAAATCAAAGAAATATGTTGAGACAATATTGCATAGGTTTAATAAGAAGGAATGTAAACTGGTCAAGGTTCCTATTCATGTTGGTGTAAAGTTATCTGTGGATCAGTGTCCCAAGACACATGAAGAGGAGTAGCACATGTCTTGTGTTCCATATGCGAGTGTAATTGGAAGTTTGATGTATGAAATGGTTTGAACTAGACTGGAAATTGCACATGCAATGGGATTTTTGAGGAGGTATATGTCAAAACCAAGGAAGGAGCATTGAACAACAGTAAAAAGGGTTTTCATGTATTTGTGTGGCACTGCTAGCTATGGATTTTCCTATGAAGGAAGACTAATATTTGACAGAGTTGTGTATATACATGGATTTATGGATGTAGACTGGGATGGAGATATGGATCATAGAAGATATATAAGTGGGTATGTGTTTAACATGTTTGGAGGATCAATAAGTTGGATGAGCAAAAGACAAGTTGTAGTGGCACTTTCAACTACATAAGTTGAATACATGGAAACCTCTCATGCAAGTAAGGAAGAAATATGGTTACAAATATTGTGTTCAGGTATTGGGTTGGTACAACAAGCTGTAAGAATAGTTTGTGACAGTCAGAGTGAAATTTTTTTGGCAAATAACTCGTCTTATCATTCAAAGACAAAGCATATTGATATTCAATATTACTTTGTGAGAGACATGATTGAAGAAAATAAAGTATTGCTGATGAAGGTGGACATTTTGAAGAATGTGCAGAGGGGTGATATCCCCCCGCGTGGGGGTTCGGTGGCAATACCCCTGAGAAAAAAATTACTTCCTCGAGAAACATGTCACATATTTAGGTGGTTTTTCAACACATGGTTTCTTTGTTGATGGTTTTCTATTTTTGGTAAAGGAATTAGGGTTGTTCACTAATGCAAGTAATTGGGTTAGGGTTTTGGATGTTGTTGGCTCCAATATGTATATTTTATTTTAAACAATGTAACAGTATGAATGAATATAGAATATGTTGGTTTTCCCAGTTTGGGTTTCTAGGGGAAAAATATTTGTGTATTGTTTGTATTTCCCATTGTATCTTTTATGTTCTTTTACTGAAAATTTATTTGCAGTAAATATTGTACAAGGTTAAAATATACATTTGGTATCAGCGATTTGTTGGCTTCAGGGGGACGCCTTTGTGGTCAAGGGTTTGGTTTGGGACTGTGATACGCCTTGCTATAGTGGGAGATCTGTGGTATTGATTTTTCAGGTGAAAATAAATGGAAAGCAATTCGAAGATGGAGATCGAGAAGTTTAATGGGATAATTTTTGAGCTGTGGAATATCAATATGGAATATCAATTGGTGGAAACAGATCATCGGATTGAGGTATATCCAGGTAATGCACCTACAAGAAATTTAGTAGATGACTGGAAAAAGTTGGATCGGAAAGCAAAGAGCACAATCCGACTGTGTCTCTCAGATTCAGTATTACTGAATGTGTCAGAGGAAGCTACAACCAAGGATTTATGGGATAATTTGGGGAAGTTGTATAAGTCTAAGTCCCTAATAAATAAACTATTCCTGAGAAAGAATTTGTATAGCCTGAGGATGAGAGATGGAGATTTAGTGGTAGAGCATTTGAACGCCTTCAATACTATATGGTAAGTCAATTAGTATCTATAAAGATTAAAATTCCAGATGAAGATAAATGTATCAGTTTATTGTGTTCTTTACCAGACTTGTTGGATAGTCTAGTTGTGGCCATAGGTAGTAATACAATTTCCTTGAAGTTTGATGAGGTGGTCTCATCCTTGTTGTTGGAGGATATGAGATGGAAGAATATAGAAGAACAAAGCACAAACACATTATTTGCAAGATGATGTTCCCAGGAAGGAAATAGATATAAGTTCTCAAGTGAGAGATCTAAATCTAAGGGTAAATCTAAATCTCCCAAAATGTTTATAAAGGTATGTTGGAGATGTGGAAAAGAAGGGCACTACAAGAAGTAGTGTAGATCCAAATTTGACAAAAAGAAGGGATCTGAAGAATCTCCTTCTACAAAGGAAAATACCTCCAAGGAAGAAGGACGGGATGTGTACTTGGCTTCTTCAAGCACACATGAATATCATGAGGAATGGTTGGTTGACTCATCTACATCTTTTCATATGAATCCCCACAGGGAGTGGTGCTGTGAATATGAAAGGTATGATGGAGGTAATGTTTTCCTAGGTGATGACTCGACAACCAGAATCATAGGTTGAGGAAAATTCAATTTGAGGCTCATATATGGAACGATTAAAACACTACCTGGTGTTTTTCACATCCCAGATTTGGCCAGAAATTTGATTTATGTATGAAAAATGGATGGTGCAAGGGTAAAAACAATATTTGTAAAGGAAACATCCGGGATGGTTCGAGGAGCAATGGTGTTGTTGAAGGAATTTCGGTTTAGAACTATGTATAAGATGCAAGGAAGCACTGTTAGTGATGGGTGTAATACTTCCATTGTTCATGATATTGGAGTTGAAGAAGAAAGAACTCCTACAGTCTTTGGAGAAAAGGTTATGTTGCGGTATCAAAGACTGGAAGGTTCTTAGACTACTACACGGTAAATGTATGGTTGAAGGTATGTCTAACTTCTCTATAGATTTGTATTTATATGAACATTGTGTATAAGGGAAGTAGAATCGGGTAAGATTCCCTTCTGGTGCAACGAGGGCAAAAGGAATTTTACAGCTAGTTCACAGTGATGTTTTTGGACCTGTATTGGTCCCATTATTGGGAAAATCTGTGTTCTTTGTCTCATTTATAGATGAATTCTTGAGGAATACTTGGATATATTTCCTCATGAAGAAATTTGAAGTCTTTAACAGGTTTAAATAGTTTAAGGCTCTTGTTGAGAATCAAATAGAGAAAAGAATCAAGGTGTCGAGGATAGATAATGGCCGAGAGTTCTACGGGAATGAATTTGAAGAATTTTGTAAGAATTGTGCTATATGAAGGTAGAAGACTACTCCATATATACCTCAGTAGAATGGAGTTTCAGAAAGGATGAACAAGACACTGATGGAAAAAGAAAGGTGCATGCTCAGTGGTGTCAGGTTAGGACAAGAATTATGGGTAGAGGAAGTGGGTATTGCATGTTACCTGGTCAAAAGATCACCCTCATCAACGTTAGATGACAAGACTCCATAAGAGGTATGGAGTCTTATCATCTAACATTGATAGATGACTTCTTGAGGAATACTTGGATATATTTCCTCAGGAAGAAATCTGAAGTCTTTGACAAGTTTAAAGAGTTTAAGGCTCTTGTTGAGAATCAAACAGAGAAAAGAATCAAGGTGTCGAGGACAGATAATGGCGGAGAGTTCTGCGGGAATGAATTTGAAGAATTCTATAAGAATTGTGTTATATCAAGGTAGAAGACTACTCCATATATACCTCAGTAGAAAGGAGTTTCAGAAAGGATGAACAAGACACTGATGGAAAAAGAAAGGTGCATGCTCAGTGGTGTCGGGTTAGGACAAGAATTCTAGGTAGAGGAAGTGGGTACTGCATGTTACCTAGTCAACAGATCACCCTCATCAACGTTACATGACAAGACTCCATAAGAGGTATGGACTGGTAAGAAACCTTCTCTCACACATCTCAAGGTATTTGGATGTGACGCATATGTTCATGTTCCAAAGGAAAACCATAGTAAGCTAGATAAGAAATTTGAAAATTGTATCTTTATTGGATATAAAGATGGTCTCAAAAGTTATAAGCTTTGGAACCTAGAAACTAAGAAGGCAGTGTATATCTGAGATCTGGTATTTAGAGAAATGAAGAATGCTTTTAAATAAGAAGTCCTACCAAGTAAGGAAGAAACATAGAAAATAGATTTTGATTTAAAGGATGATGAGTCAGACTCTACTAAAGAACAAGAATCAGAAGAAGAAGATCCTCATACTCTAGTATTAAGGAGATCATTTTGAGAAAGAAGGCTACGGAAAGGTATAGTCCATCTGATTTCCCTTCAAATTTTTCTTTGTCTATTACTGATGATTATCTTAGAATTGTCAGGGAGGTAGTGGATTCAAAGGATGGAAATGTATGGAAAATGGCGATGGACGAAGAAATTACATCTTTGGATAAGAATGACGCTTGGGATCTAGTGGAGTTGTCGAATGGAAGAAATCCCATTGGCAACAAATGGGTATTTAAAAATAAGTTGAATGCAGAAGGAAAAGTGGAGAAATACAAAGATCGTTTACTAGAAAAGGGTTATTCCGAGGTTGAGGGAATTGATTTGGGTGAGATTTTTTCTCCTAGTGCCAAGTTAACCTCTATAAGATTTCTATTATCTGTTGTTGTTGCATTTGATTTTGAAGTAGAATAGATGGGTTTGAAGACAACATTCCTACATGGGGATATGGAAGAAGAAATCTATATGAAGCAAACAGAAGGTTATGTTTTGAAGAGAAAGAAGGAGCCGGTATGCAAGATGAAAAAATCCCTGTATGGTTTAAAACAATCACCAAGGATGTGGTATCAAAAATTTGATACTTATATGCTAGAACTTTGCTTCACAAGATACAAAGAAGATCATTGTGTGTATTTTACATTAATTGGTGATCATTTTATTTATTTGGTTTTTTATGTGGATGACATGTTGTTGATAGGAAACAACAAGGAGATTATCTAGGATGTGAAAACTCATTTTTCCTCTAAGTTTGACATGAAGGATCTCGGTGCTTCAACTTTCATTTTGGGCATGAAAATTAAAAGAGATCAGAAAAAGAGGAAACTCTAGTTAAATCAAAGAAATATGTCGAGACAATATTGCATAGGTTTAATAAGAAGGAATGTAAACTGGTCAAGGTTCATATTCCTGTTGGTGTAAAGTTATCTGCGGATCAGTGTTCCAAGACACATGAAGAGGAGGAGGAAATGTCTCGTGTTTCATATGTGAGTGCAATTGGAAGTTTGATGTATGAAATGGTTTGTACTAGACCAAAAATTGCATATGCAGTGGGAGTTTTGAGCAGGTATATGTCAAAACCAAGGAAGGAGCATTGGACAACAGTAAAAAGGGTTTTCAAGTATTTACGTGGCACTGCTAGCTATGGATTGTGCTACGAAGGAAGATAGGGATTGTACAGAGTTGTGGATATACATAGCTTTGTGGATGAAGACTGGGTGGGAGATCTGGATCGTAGGAGATATACAAGCGGGTATGTGTTTAACCTGTTTGGAGGAGCAATGTGTTGAATGAGAAAAAGACAGGTTGTAGTGGCACTTTCAACTATAGAAGTTGAATACAGGGAAACCACTCATGCAATTAATGAATCAATATGGTTACAAAGATTGTTTTCAGGTATTGGGTTGGTACAACAAGATGTAAGGATAGATTGTGACAGTTGGAGTGTAATTTTTCTGGCGAAGAACTCGACTTATCATTCAAAGACAAAGTATATTGATATTCAATATCACTTTGAGAGAGACATGATTGAAGATAAGAAAGTATTGTTGATGAAGGTGGAAACTTTGAAGAATGTTGCAAATTCATTAACAAAATCTATGAGCACTGAGCATCTCTCTTGGTGTAGAGGATCCATGGGCATTGATGCCCTAGATTGTTGACTATGTAACATTGTAACCCTTGTATGCAAAGAAAAAAACAAGTGGGAGAATGTTGGGTATGTGTTATATTATTTTTACGAGTAGAAGTAGTTGTGTTGCACCGGGCACACAGGGGGGTTTGAGGGGGGTGCAAGAGCAGTGCCCCTGAGAAAAAACTTTCTTCCTCAGGAAACGTGTCACATATTTAAGTGGTTTTTCGGCACATAGTTTCTTTGTCGATGGTTTTCTATTTTCGGTTAAGGAATTAGGGTTGTTGACTAATCCAGGTCATTGGGTTAGGGTTTTGGATGTCGTTGGATCTTTATATGTATATTGTATTGTAAACAATGTAACACTATGAATGAATATAAAATATGATGGTTTTCCCGGTTTGGGTTTCTAGGGGAAAAATCTCTATGTAATGTTTGTATTTTCCATTGTATATTTTCTCTTCTTTTACTGAAAATCTGTTTATAGTAAATATTGTAAAAGGTTAAAATCTACAAAAATAGTGCAGAAATTGATCCAAGCGGGTGTTATTCATCCCAGTACCAACCCTTATTCTTCCCCTTGTGGTAATGGTACTTAAGAAAGAAGTTACTTGGCGCATGTGTACCGAATTTTATGCTATGAATAAGCTCACCATCAAGGACAAGCTCCCCATTCCTATCATTGATGATATCTTGGATGAGTTGAGTGGTGTTGAGTACTTCACTAAACTTGATGGGCATTCTGGCTACCACAAGATACGTATGCAAGAAGCTGACATACCCAAGACTTCTCTTCAAACTCACAAGGGTCACTATGAGTTTTTGGTCATGCCCTTTGGCCTATGTAATTCCCCCTCCACCTTCTGAAGCCTCATGAATCATGTCTTCCATCCTTTTCTCCGTCATTTTGTCTTAATTTTTTTTTATGGTATTCTCATCTATAGTGAAACTTGGCAATCTCATCTTTCCCATGTGGATCAAATTCTCCATCCACTCTTACAGCACCAACTTTTCCTCAAATGCTCTAAATGTACCTTTGGAGCCTCAGAAGTAGAGTAATTGGGTCATATTGTTGGAAAAGTTGGTGTTTGGGTGGATCCTAAAAGGATTGAAGAAATGCAGGATTAGACTCACCCAAAGACTATCAAAATCTTATGTGGTTTTTTGGTTTAACCAGATGTTATTGCAAGTTTGTTTTGAATTATGGGAAGATTGTGGCTCCTCTCACTGCTCTCCTTAAAAATATTTTTTTCACTTGGACTCTCACAATGGATCAAGATTTTCAAGCTTTGAAGGAAACTATGTGCACTACTCTGGTCTTGGCCCTTCCTAATTTCACAAAAACCTTTTTCCTCCAATGTGATGCCTCAGGCATAGGAATTGGAGCTATCCTTATGAAAGAAGGAAGACCTTTGGCCTTTACTAGCAAACAATTTTCCAAATTCCATTTGGGCCAATCAATCTATGAAAAGGAAATGTTGGCTATTCTGCATGTAGTGGATCTCTGGCGCCCTTATCTCATGGGGAAATGCTTCCAAATTAAGAAAGATCATCAAAGCCTCAAGCATTTTCTGGAGCAACAACTTTCCTCCCGAGAGAAACAAAAATGGGTAACTAGGCTCTATTGTCATGATTATGAGATAATTTACAAGAAAGGAAAAGAAAATGTGTTTGCTGACACTCTTTCTCGAAAATATGAAGATGAAGGGACCCTCTTTTCCATCTCCTTGATTGTACCAGATTGGCTCCAATATGTGCGCCAAGAATGTCTACATGATCCTAAAATATCGCATATGATCCAACAATTGAAAGCTAACTCTCGAGTTTCCCAAGGTACTCATGGCACAATGATGAACTTCGCTACAAAGGCTGTTTTTATTTAAGTAAATAGTCACAACTTAAATCCATGGTGCTTTCTGAGCTTCATGCTACTCCTAAAACTGGGCATTCAAGGTTTACCAAAACCTATGACCGAGTCAAACGGGTTTTTTTCTAGGATGGTATGAAAAAGGATGTTCTCATTTTTGTAGCAGAATGTGATGTTTGTCAACATAACAAAGACGAAACCATCAAACCTCTTGGCACACTCCAACCACTTCTGATTCCACCCGTTATTTGGAGGGACATCTCTATGGATTTTATCATGGGATTACCTAAATCAGGAAATAAGTTCGTCATCATGGTGGTTGTGGATCATATTTCCAGGTATGCTCATTTCTGTGCTCTTCAACACCCATTTACAACATCAATTGTGGCTCAAATTTTCATGGATCATATCTTCAAGCTTCATGGCATGCCTCATTCTATTGTTTCTGATCAAGATCCAACTTTCACCAGCAATTTTTGGCAAGAACTATTCAGACTCCAGGGCACCCAATTGCATCTCAACATCGCCTATCCCTAGACTGATGATCAAACTGAATTCGTCAATAATTGTTTGGAGACTTATTTGAGGTGTTTTTCCTCTGAAAGGAAACATCAATGGGCTCAATGATTACCATTAGCTAAATGGTGGTACAACACTTATTACCATACAGCTACTCGCATGACTCATTTTGAAGCATTATATGGAAAAAATCCACCTTCAGTTCTCTCCTACATGTTAGGTGTATCGAAGGTCCAGGCGATTGAGAAAACACTTACAATTTGTGAGGCTATTATGCGTACCCTCGAAGATAATTTGGTCATGGCTCATAATCGAATGAAGCAACAAGCTGATCAAGGTCGCTCAGAATGACAATTTGTTGAAGGAGACCAAGTATTTATTTAGCTGCAACCATCTAAGAAAACGTCACTCAAGGCTGAACATTGTCAGAAATTGGCACCCAAATTTTATGGTCCTTATATAGTTCTCAAGCGAATTGAGAAGGTGGTCTATCAGTTACCTTTACCCAATAATTCTAAGCTCCATCCTATTTTTCATGTCTCTTGCTTAAAGAAGGTGATTGGAACTAAGTGCCAAACTCAAAACAACCTTCCCGAGTTGGATGAAGAAGGATCCATTTGGTTGCAACCACAAGAAGTTTTGGACCAGCGGGAGCGTCGTCTTCATCAACATACCATCAAGGAAGTGTTAGTTCAGTGGAAAGATACAACTCCAACAAATGCCACCTGGAATCCTGCTACCATTTTGCAAACATTTCCTCATCTCAAGCATTGAGGACAAGGCTGATTCTAAGGGGGAGGGCATGTTAGGGACCTAACCTACCTAACACCTCAAATGGGTAGAATAATATATTTCCATGTAATAAAGGTCAATATTAATAAGGCCTAGCAATAAGGAGGAATAAGTCAAATGTAAGAAGACATAATAGAAGCTTCCACTTCTAGAAGGATCTTCCTCTAGATTGTTCTTTTGATAGATAGATTTAGTATAAATAGGAATAGAGGGTATACGAAGTTTTGTCATAGATATTATTGTAATATAGCTCTGCTCTACTGGAGGTTTCCCCCTCAAAGAGGCAAGTGAACATTGCTCTCACTAATCAAAGTGTTCTTTCTGGTGTTATTCTGGTATTATTATGGAATTATTGTGACATTTTTATGGTTATATCTTTGTCTACCTGCGATTTCTAGCTAATTATTTATGTTCTGCATACTATTTTAGAAGTATAATATTACACCTTGTCAGTAAGACAAGGAAGGGAAAAGGGAAGGTTCCCAAGAAAAAGGGTAACAATGATGGAGATACTTCATAGTTGGGGAAGAAGAAGGACTTGAGTAAGATCAAGTGCTTCACATGCCACAAGAGTGTTCATTATGCATCTCAAAGTATAGAGAATAAGAAAGGAAAGAAAAAACCACAATAGGTAGCAACATATGCAGAAAATTAGTTGGATGAGTTTGTTGCAAAGTTCCAGAGGGATTTCTCACTAGTTCCTTGGATTTCCACCAGCACATCCACCAAGAGTGTGTGGTACTTGGACACTAGTACATTGCGTCACATGACATAAGCATAGGAGTTATTTGGAATTTTGACTAAGAAGTAATCATCGATCCATGTGGAGCTTGTTGATTACTCCAAGTATATAGTAAAGGGTAAGGGAACTATATTGTTCTAGCTTGAGTCAAGTAGTTTGTTTGATGCCCATGATTTACTTTATGTACTAGGACTTAGGAACAATTTTATCTTATTCTCAGTTATGGATCATGAAAAAGGTTTTTTTGTTATATTTCAGATAGGGAAGGTACGCATACGTCAAGAGGGAGATATATCTGACACAACAATGAGCATTGGGGTTAGAGAGGGAAATTTACACAAATTGTAGAGAAATCCTATTTAGTCTTTGGAACATGATAGTAACAACTTGTGTGAGTTATGGAATATGAGGTTGGGACTACACTACAAGGAATTGTCGATTATGAGGGAGATTGTCACTGGCCTATTGGATTTTAGTACTGAACAACAGGGCATGTGTAGAGGGTGTGCACTTGACAAGAATTCCAAGGCTTGTTTTCTAAGAAGCAAGAGTAGGTCTATGGGGATCTTGGATATTATTCATTTATGTGAATGGACTGATGTCAATAGAATTAGTTCAGGGAGTGTCATATTATGTGACATTCATTGATGCATTTTCCAAGAAAACCTAGATCTTCTCTATGAAGACAAAGGATGAGGTCTTCAGTCATTTCCAGGAGTTCAAGGCTCAGCTGGAGAACCAGACAGGGAAGAGGTCAAGTTATTGAGGTCGGATAATGGGGGAGAATACACCTCCAATGACTTCAAGGATTTATGCAACGAGGGAACGATCAAGAGGGATTTGATAGTCTCATACAACCCTTAGTAGAATCGGGTTGTAGAACAAGAATCTTCATAGGATATTGAGGGACAAGACTCTGGAGGAGGCATTATTGGGAGTGAAGCTAGGGATAGGTCACTTGAGAATCTTTGGTTGTCCAATATGCATCCATGTTCCTATGGATAAGAGGACGAAGATTGAGCCTTCAGGATAGAAAGGTACATTTTTGGGGTACAACGAGACCTCAAATGCTTATAATATCTTTATACCAGTGCAACGAAAGATAATTGTAAGAAAAGATGTTATGTTCAAGGAGAACTTGGAATCTAGGAAATATCAGGAGTCACCCGTAGTTTCATAGGACGAGGAGCATGAGGCTTCGAAGGATGAGAAATGATCAACAACTTCTAATTCAGGAAGTCGGACTTCAAGTGGGGAGGAGGAGTTATCCCCTTGTAGTTTTGTCAGGAGACCTAGGTGGTTATTACAGATATTGAGGGATGTCGACGAGGTTTCTAGGAGTGCAGTCAAGGAGAGAAACCCTCTAAGGAATTTTCCTAACTATATAGTGCTTATGAGTAGCATTATTGATGTTGAGCCTTCCAGTTTGTAGAAAGTAGTCGATCAACAGATTTGGAAGGATTCCATGGTGGAGGAATACATCTCTATCATGAGGAGCGATATTTGGGACATAGTGACGAGACCGGAGGGGAAGGAAATTGTGAGTTCGAGGTGGCTCTACAAGATTAAGCTTGTTGAAAATGACAGCATTGAGAATTTTAAGGCGAGGTTTGTGGTGAGAGGATTCTTTTAGAGAGAGGGAGTGGACTACAAGGAAATGTTTTCTCCAGTCACTAGGTATGCTTCTAGTTGAGTTGTTATTTTTATTTCTTCAATTATGGGGTGGAGGATTCACCATATGAACATGAAGAAAACTCTCATCAATGGGATCATTGAGGAAGGTCTATATAGAGAAACCCTCAAGGGTTTGAGGTACATGAGAGGGGGTGTCATGTGTGTAGGCTTAAAAAAATCTTGTGTGGACTCAAACAGGCACCCAAGGCATGGTATTCCAAGATTGATAGATACTTGCAGAGTATGGGCTTCACCAAGAGTGACGCGGATCCTAACTTGTACTTAATACAATTTTTTAAGATTGATCCACTCATCTTGGTGTTATACATGGATTATTTGTTTCTCACATGTGTAGAGGAGATTATAGTAGCATGCAAATAAAATTTGGCTATAGAGTTTGAGATGAAAGATATTGGCTTGATGTATTTTATTTTGGGGTTCAAGGTGTGGTAGATATCAGGGGAGATCTTCCTTGGTTAAGGGAAGTACAAAATGGATATTTTGAGGAGATTTAGGATGGAGGACTGTAGACCAATGGCTAGACATATGGTTACCAACCTAAAGAAGTTTTTCCCTTCAAATTCAGAGTTTGTAATGTCCCGTTTTTCCTAGGCAGTCGGAATACCGTGGTGGTTTACATAGTTTCCTGTAAACCATTAGACGGATGAGCTGGGGAAACGATACTGGTAAAGTCACTTTCAAATTATAAAGTGAAACTTAGGAAAAGTGAGTTTATCATTAATAAACCCTCTTTGAGGGTATTTCTCTCCAATTAATAATTAAATAAATATTTTAATGGAGGAAAAGGACAAGTGAAGGAATAAAAGGACGATTGAGGGGAAAAAGTGATTATCGACTATTCATTTTGAGAAATTGATTTTGGGGAAGAGATCGGTGAGCAAACGAGGGTTTCAGCTGGAAACCCATTAGGCACCTCGGATTCAGCAGTGAGACTATTTTCCCTAGCCATGGGATCTCGTATTCGGCAGTGAAACTACCTGCCCTAGCTGGGAGAATTGGAGAATTCATTCAGGGTTCTCATTTGCAGACATCGGTATCGTGATTTGGAGTATTTTCTTGAAGAGAGGTTTCATTGCAGATTTGGCAGGAAAGTGGGCATTTTCTTTGGCACGTGGTCAGTGTTGGGTATTCTCATTGAGGCTGGGCGCGTCCTCATCTTCCTGGCAGTGTATTGTCTCTTGTGGGCGAGTTTTTTTCATCATAGAATCGTGTGGCTTATTGCTGGGCGCATTCTCCATTGTGGCTGTGTATTTTCATTGCAGCTGAGGCATTTACCTCCCAAATCGTGGCTAGTTTCTTTGTTGGATGCGCAGACCTTCGGTTATGATCTCTGGGGGACGATTTATTCTTGATGCTGGGCGTTTTATTGCTGGCCGTTTCCCCATTTCCCTAGCGCTGTGGACATTCCCCCTTGTTGCTGCGTGCTCTCTTGTTGTGTACTACGTGGAGTGAAGGGATGAAGTGACTGCTGCGTGTCTTGTTGGCCGAGCTTCATTGTGGCTACGTTATACATCAGCAAATGCGTTTTACTCTCTGCTGGGCAAGTTTATCCTTCCCTGTGGCTGCGGGTGGCATGGGGCTGCGTGGAAAGTGAAGGGAATGTGGCTGCTGGTCGAACTTCATTCCTTGGTTGTTCCCTGCGTGGAAGAGAGACACAACACAGATTTGGGGCTGCAAAATCACTCGTTTCATATGGCTAGGTAATGATGACAGGGTCGACTTCTCTATTCCAGCTTGTGTGGGCAGTTTATGTTAAGTTCCTTGGCTGTATGTAATGTGATAATTCAAACTTCCTATAACAATCATTCCCATCGTATTGAGATGTAATTCCACCTCGTTTTTTTTGTCATTGGGTCAGTGTTGTTATTCAATAATGAACAGCCAAAGTGTAAAATGTTTTGCCATTTAAATATGAATGTCTTCGTTATTATTTTTATGGGTTATGCTTGAAATCAAAATATTATGATTGGTACTTCAATTGGGAGTTATAAGGGTTTAGAAAACTCCTAAACAGCCAACAAAACCAATATATACATCGCTGCCCGATTAAAATTGCACCTACAACCATAAACTCATAAGAATGCCAACTATTTGACGAAAGTCCAACATCAGAATTTGGGAGTTTTTCCTCATTTTTACAACATAGAATATTTCAGTGGTATCAGAGCATGATCTTGGCCAGTTGTGGGCAACATTGATGACTGAGGAAGGGCTATAGAACATCACTTATAGGCGCAGGAGGGATAGAATCATAGAGGGCAGAGAAGAAGAAATGGAGGACACTCCACGAAACAATGCAAATCTTCCAGAGGACAGAGAGGATGGTTTGTTCAGAGGGCTTATGAAAGCCTTACAGGATATAGCATAGGGTCAGAGGGAGACCCGAGAGTTCATGGGAAAAATCACAGGTTATGCTCTAGGGAGCAGGCACGGTGAAGAAAGGGGGGAGAGCAGCCAGAGAGGGTAGTTGGAAGAAGGGGGAAACACACACAGACCGCATGTTCAGGTGATCACCTCCAGGACTGGCCCCCAGAACCTCCCTCAGGACTACAGCGAGATTCCTATATCGACCATGCCCAAGTTCTTGGGACCACCGGAGACAGGCACAGGAGGGCAGGTAGAGCAGGATGAGCCATTAGCAGCATATTTTCAGGAGTATAAGGCCATGGATCTAGAGCTGAGAGAAGCTATGACATTTGCTGAGTTTTGTAGCTTCAAGGGGAGGAACAGGCCGAGGTTCTTCAATAGGGGTCCCACGCAGAGCTACGAGCTACAACACACAGTGGGCAAGCTCACTTTTCCATACTTCAATGGGACGTCGAAGTGCACGGCACGAGCTTGGGTGCAGAAGATCGACACGTACTTCCAGCTGAACCCCATGGCAGAGATAGATGCCATTAAGTTGGCTACATTACACTTGGAGGGTGAGGCACATGACTGGTGGTACCACAGGATGACCACTCTGGGTCATGCCCACATTGTCACCTATGCGGAGTTTACAGGTAGACTGGTGCACCGATTTGACAGACGAGATCCAGAGCTGTCTTTTAGAGACTTGGCACAGTTGAAACAGACTGGGTCAGCAGATGCATATATATCAGATTTTCAGAGGATATCAGTGATGGTCACCGATATCTCCGAGGCCCGTTTGGTGATGTTGTTCACAGAGGGGCTAGCCGAGCCACTCCGAGGATGGGTGAAGGCTTACAAGCCTACTACGCTACATGATGCAGTTAGCAGGGTGAGAGACTTACAGGAGTCCGTACCCAAGACCAAGTTCACCCCGAGGCCGGACTTCCCTACGAAGTTCGATGACAGGACACCACCACAGAGGGATGGTACAGGACATCAGCAGAAGGACTGGGCAGGACAGCCACAGAGGGAATGGACAGGCAGG
>ML779559.1:248442-259316 GCA_009831015.1 Picea engelmannii
TTGTCTTTGGTGATGTACATCCAGGTAGGCCTCCAGATCGGGAGTTAGAGGACATCAGTGAGTTAGAGGAGGGTACTCGAGCAGTGCTTACCACTTCATATAGGCACCCCAGGGCCTATAGAGACGAGTTAGAGAGGCATCTCTAAGAGTGCGGAGTTCGCCAGGGGATTGAGGTGGAGCACATACATCCAGCCAGATCATTACAGCGTTTTCACGATCAGGGGTGGGAAGGCATCCCCAAGGATTTCCTCAGCAGGTTACTGAAGATGCAAGGGAAGGATTGCATCTATGTCACGTTGGATCGACTCGCCAAGATTGCCCACTTCCCCACCATTTCTTTAGACTACTCAGTAGTGCAGGTGACCGAGTTATCTTCCAGGGGGGTTTTCCGTTTGTATGGGTGGCCTAAAGCCATCATCAGAGACAGGGCGGTCAGGGAGTACTGGGTAGAATGGACAGATCTATCCATGGAGGATGAAGTTGCTTGAGGACAAGCAAATTTGGGCAGGGAGGACTGTAATGTCCCATTTTTCCTAGGCAGTCGGAATACCGTGGTGGTTTACACAGTTTCCCGTAAACCATTAGACGGATGAGCTGGGGAAATGATACTGGTAAAGTCACTTTCGAATTATAAAGTGAAACTTAGGAAAAGTGAGTTTATCATTAATAAACCCTCTTTGAGGGTATTTCTCTCTAATTAATAATTAAATAAATATTTTAATGGAGGAAAAGGACAAGTGAAGGAATAAAAGGACGATTGAGGGGAAAAAGTGATTATCGACTATTCATTTTGAGAAATTGATTTTGGGGAAGAGATCGGTGAGCAAATGAGGGTTTCAGCTAGAAACCCATTGGGCACCTCGAATTCGGCAGTGAGACTATCTGCCCTAGCCGTGGGATCTTGGATTCGGCAGTGAAACTACCTGCCCTAGCTGAGAGAATTGGAGAATTCATTCAGGGTTCTCATTTTCAGACATCGGCATCGTGATTTGGAGCATTTTCTTGAAGAGAGGTTTCATTGCAGATTTGGCAAGAAAGAGGGCATTTTCTTTGGCACGTGGGCAGTGTTGGGTATTCTCATTGAGGCTGGGCGCGTCCTCATCTTCCTGGCAATGTATTGTCTCTTGTGGGCGAGTTTTTTTCATCATAGAATCATGTGGCTTATTGCTGGGCGCATTCTCCATTGTGGCTGTGTATTTTCATTGCAGCTGAGGCATTTACCTCCCAAATCGTGGCTAGTTTCTTTGCTGGATGCGCAGACCTTCGGTTATGATCTCTGGGGGACAATTTATTCTTGATGTTGGGCGATCTATTGCTGGTTGTTTCCCCATTTCCCTAGCGTTGTGGACATTCCCCCTTGTTGATGCGTGCTCTCTTGTTGTGTACTGCGTGGAGTGAAGGGATGAAGTGACTGTTGCATGTCTTGTTGGCCGAGCTTCATTGTGGCTGCGTTATACATCAGCAAATGCGTTTTACTCTTTGTTGGGCGAGTTTATCCTTCCCTGTGGCTGCGGGTGGCATGGGGTTGCGTGGAAAGTGAAGGGAATGTGGTTGTTGGTCGACCTTCATTCCTTGGTTGTTCCCTGCATGGAAGAGAGACACAACACGGATTTGGGGCTGCAAAATCAATCGTTTCAGATGGCTGGGTAATGATGATAGGGTCGACTTCTCTATTCCAGCTCGTGTGGGCAGTTTATGTTAAGTTCCTTGGCTGTATGTAATGTGATAATTCAGACTTCCTATAACAATCATTCCCATCGTATTGAGAGGTAATTCCACCTCGTTTTGTTTGTCATTGGGTCAATGTTGTTATTCAATAATGAACAGCCAAAGTGTAATAAGTTTTGCCATTTAAATATGAATGTCTTCGTTATTATTTTTATGGGTTATGCTTGAAATCAAAATATTATGATTGGTACTTCAATTGGGAGTTATAAGGGTTTAGAAAACTCCTAAACAACCAACAAAACCAATATATACATTGTTGCCCGATTAAAATTGCACCTACAGCCATAAACTCATAAGCATGCCAACTATTTGACAAAAGTCCAACATCAAAATTTGGGAGTTTTTCCTCATTCTTACAACATAGAATATTTCAGAGTTGGTGGATCCCAAGGTATAAATACAATTTATAGGTTCTTTGATGTATTTTGTCAACACTAGGCCAAATATATGTTTTTTTGTGAACACCTTGAGTCAGTTCATGGTGGATCTGAGGCAGGTGCATTAGATAGCAATGAATCATGTGCTCAGGTACTTGAGAGGTATAGTGGAGTATGGGTTGAGGTATTTTGGAGGTGATGGAGTGAGGCTGCAGACATATTCAGACTCAAATTGGGCAGGGAGTACAATAGATATGAATAGAACCTCGAGGTGTTGCTTCAACTTGGGATCAATTGTGATTACATGGTTCATCGAGAAGCAAACTTACGTAGCACCCATTTCAGTAGAGGCAGAGTATATGACACCGAGTATGGCTAGTTGTGAAGCCATTTGGCTTCACAAATTACTTATAGGTTTATTTGAGGAGGAGTTGGAACCCACAGTGATATATTGTGATAATCAAAGTTGTATCAAACTCTCTGAGAATCTAGTATTGAATGACAAGTCCAAGCATATTGAGATCATATATCATTTCATGTTCGAGACAAGATCTAGAAGGAAGCATTCAAGCTTCGATATGTTTCCACATATGAGCAGGTTGTAGAAATTCTAACCAAACCCTTGGTTAAAGGGAAGTTTGTGTTCCTTAGGGACAAACATGGAGTGGTGAAGAATATCTTCCTCGCTAAGAGGGAGTGTTGATTTTTGTAGCATCGGATAGGTACTTTCACATAGGTTTAAGTGTCTAGACATTTGGAATTCGTCCAAAGCCTTCTACCTTGGTAATTTACTTTAATTAAATGAATTATTAAAGTAAAGTCTTTTTATTAATTAGTTGAGTTTTATTTAATGAAATGTTAAAGTTATTATCATGAGTGAGTTAAATCTTAGCCATTGGTCTCAAGTGAGGTGAGATTTAATCTCAGTCGTCAATCACTTCGGAGATTAGGGTTAGATCATAACTCAATATTATAAAAGCAAGGCTAGAACAAATGAGAAATTTTTTTTTAATACAAAGTGTGAGAAAATAAATATTTTTTCTCAAAAAGATCTCGAATAAGTAGAGAAAAACTTTCATCTAAAAATCAATAAAAACAAAATAAAAACAACCACAAAAAAATCTGTAAAATCAAAACCACAATAGTCATATAAATTAGAAAGTTAATAATAACAACTCTATACCTAAACAAATTGAAAATTTACAATAAATAATTAATTAACTAACTAGGTAGGAAACCTAGCTAGAGAATAACTTATTTACCATTTTATTCATCAAAACAAAGACTTCAAACCCATAATAGAATACTCACTAGAGAGGGATTGCCATTGCATTGCATTACATTACATTGACAATAACTCTTCCCTAATCTATTGTTATTATTCCCTCACATGAATATAGTAATCAATCTAGTATGCAAATAAAGGTATGACGTGCGTAATTCCTATTGCCACGTGGAACTCATTACACGAACATGGGAAGGTTGTCTCACCTTTTGATATCACTTTCTTTGTGGTTCTCCCTAGTGACATGAGTTTTATGCACGTGTTTGATTAGAAACATGCAATGCAAGTGTTTGATTACAAACATGCAATAAAATAGACCCGTTGATAATCTCAAGATATATCATCTATGAGCATAAATGAATGAGATATAAAATTATTCATTTTAAAAAGTAAGTAAAATAAAAATCATTTATTTATTATATATATATATATATATATATATATATATATATATATATATATTTATATATATTGTTTTAATTTTAATTGATTACGTGACAAAAGTCCCCTTGTCACTTGAAGAAAATAGAAAAAAATTGAATTTAATTTTTTTTTGGATATGTAAGTATCTTTAATTGTAAGGGTACTAAACAAAATATTATCCCTTATATAAGTATTATACACTTATTAAAATTTATTAGGTTTTTATCAAAATTTTATATTGAAATAATAATAATTACAATATTATTATAATTATGCAAGGTGTAGATCTATTGGAAATGGATATATTTAATCATTTTTTAATTATAAATTTCAATAGTATGGTTATCAATTGAAGATGCTAACATATTCTTAGTCGTTATTTCAAATCAATGAATGAAATCTCATGTCCATAACTTTTTTGCATTTTTTGAGGGCACCAGTTTGTTTACTTTTTAACATTTAAGTAATATGATTAAAAAATTATTATGTGACCATCTAATTGCCAAATTCAAATGATTAACAAACTTAATTCCAACTCTTTCATATTCTCCTTTCATGAGTAGCGTAATGTAAATTGGGTTCATTATTTATTGAACCAAGAATTTTCATGGGACAGTGGTATAGATCCATTAATAAGTGCTGTGTAAATGAAAAAAATTGTTAAAAGGAAATTTCACCAACTATTCTCACCTACCTAGATTTATGGATACCCCATGCTTGAAGGCTGTCGATACACCTGGAGGTTCATATGTAAATGCATTCCGCTTTAAAAAAGAAATTACACGTATATTTTATTTAAAGTGAGGCTGAGAGAGTGAAGTTCAGTGAGAGTGGAGAGATATCAGAATTGAATAAGATGTGGTAAGTTCCAAACAATTTAACGCCATATCACAGGCGCCCGGACCGGCTTATTTCAGGGCTGTCTTTTTATTTTTTAGAATTTTTTACCTCTTCCAACAATTTTCAAAGGATCTGCACTGTAGAAAGGGCGGCTTCTTAGATATAAGAACGTTGCATGTCTCCATTTCGTCGAATAAATTTCCCACCTGCTTTTTTTCGTTTCTTCTTCCCCATTGAATTCATCTTCATCATTCGTTTCTTCTTCCGCATTGAATTCATCTTGATGCGATGGAGGCACCGAGCATGGAAATGGAGGCACGGAGCATGGAGATAACGGTGATATCGGCCCGGCATCTGAACAACAAGAACAGCAAGTGCATGTTCTTCAAATCAAAGGCCTACGCAGTCGCATGGATCTCCAACGATAACAAAGGCAGGCAACGGACACGCCTGGGCAAGCACAGCGGCACCGATCCCATCTGGAACCACCTCATGAATTTTACTCTCAACGAAGCCTCCCTGCAGGAGGGCCTCCTGGTTCTTGACATCGCAATCTACAGGGACGCCACCTTCCGCGACAAAGAGATCGGCCGCGTCAGTATCCCATTGAGGGAATTCCTCAAGTCCGCCAGCGACAACAGGGGCGCCAGCGCCAGCGCCTCCGAGCAGTTTTTCAGCTTCCAGGTCCAGGAACCCTCCGGAGAACTCAACGGAGTTCTCTACCTCTCTGTGAAATTGTCTGAGAAGCCCGAGCACCCGCATGCAGTCCCAGGGTCATCTGGTGCAGCCAAGGCCGAGCCCGTGACGGCGGATCCAGGGTCATCTGGTGCAGCCAAGGCCGAGCCCGTGACGGCGGATCCAGGGTCATCTGGTGCAGCCAAGGCCGAGCCCATGACAGCGGATCCAGCATATATATAATTCCAGAGGCATTGTTCACGTATGCTTGCTTTTCTCGACCTGTAAGAGGAGTATAAAATACAGATTTAGCCCTAGGCATAGCAGTCCCTGTGAGATGATTAAAGCGAAGAAATAACTTTACAGCATATTTTAAATGAGAGCACTGATTGTATCAAGAAACTTCGCCAGGGTTTCTCGGCTAGGTTTAGGTTTTCCATATTTTCTGGGTTTAAATGGTGATATTAGCCAGGGTTTCTGAGCTAGGTTTAGGTTTTGCATATTTTCGGTGTCTAAATGGTGTGAACTCCGTCTTCGGATCTCATAACTATTCGAAAGGCACTTTAATATTTTGCTGGCTTTTAAATTCATGTAAACTTTTTTTTGGAAAACATAATGTTAGCTGATATTTGAAATTTTGATAAATCCGAGTGGCATAGAATTCGATATGGATTTTGGGGTTTTTAGGCCTGGTTTCAAATTGTGTTTCACGATATAGATTTCGATACTGCTCTCCTGAGCAATAATGTCAAGTCTTGCGATTTTTCTACACAGAATATAATTATTAAACTGTTATTGAAGAATTTGATATATTTGGAATTCTAATTGAATTTTGGATTGGATTAGTTTGCTTGATTAAGAATTTTTAATTAATAGAAAATGTTTTAAATCTAATAATATAATTATGTTTTAAATCTAATAATATAATTAGTTTGAGTGGGTCTAATGGTTAAGAACATGTGTTTTGAGAGGAGGGAATCCCTTAAAAATAAATTATTATTATTATTATTATTATTATTATCATCTAAATTGACTTTAACCTCCAATCCTAAATACTTAAATAATCATACAACTTAACTTAATTTAATTTATGTCATTAACACTAAAAAAACATTTACACAATTTCCATAACTTAACAAGTGACAAATTATTTACATCATATTCTATGTAAAAAATATAATACTACATATGTAAAGGAATAATTTATCCACACAAAACATGCAAGCACAAAGAACAAAGCAGAGTCATCATTGTTTGTAATTAAACCTTGACTTTAACCTCCAACCCTAAATACTTAAATAATCATGTGGCTTAACTTAATATATGTCATTAACACTAAAAAAATATCAAAGAAAAAAGTTCTTTGTAATTAAACCTTGACTTTAACCTCCAACCCTATATACTTAAATAATCATGCACCTTAACACAATATATGTCATTAACACTAAAAAAAAATCACAAAGAACAAAGTGAAGCATTGGGGCAATTAGGAAAGTTATGATAAACATAATTAATTACATCTAAGGAATTCATTTTAAGGGAGTGAAGTTTTCAAGTGGGTGTCATTACATCAAAGGCACTTTTCAAGTGAGCATTTTTTCTAGGTTTTTGTATGGAAAATTGATAAATATTTTATTTTCTAGGTTTTTGTATGGAAAATTGATAAATATTTTACCACTTGTTTGATAAATTGTTGTTGCAATTGATATTCTATTGGTTCAATTTTACACAAAGATTTATGTAAATGATAAAGTTTGTGATGCCAAATTTATTTGTCAGGATCATCGTCCCTTTTCCTAGCACTGTTATTGCTAATTATTTATATTTTCTTAAATTCATTAAGAATTTTTTCAATTTTCTTGGAATCCTCTTTACCTATAAAATACACACAAATTTGCAATAATTTGTTGTGGAAAATTTAGCTACTCGAGTCTAAGTAGGATTCTTACTGAATTATAACATAGTTAAAAATTTCACAATAACCCTTTAGAAACACAATTATCGGCTTGATGATAATTGTGACCTCAAAAAAATAACTCCAGCCCTAGAAACCCATATTTCTAGGTCAAAAACACAAAACACAACCCCCGAATAAAAAATTGGTGCTACTGATAACATATTTTTTTTCAAGGTTAAAATTATCACCTTTTTCGGCCATAGCCTTAATACCAACGTAATGTTTCCAAAAAAAACTTTTAAATCAACCCATGAATAAAAAAGTAGCACTAACAATAGCAATTTATTTCAAGGTTAAAATTACAATTTCTTTGAAACCAATATGGTTGCAATCAAATTCTTAAAATTGACCCCTGAATTGAAAAGTGGAACTCCTAATAACACCTCGCTTTTTTCTCAAGGTTAAAACCACAACCTTTTTTAAATCATGGCCTTAACAACAAGTAACTTTGCAACTAAAACCTTAAAATCAATCCTTGAATAAAAAATATGTGTTATCAACGACACCTCTCCAACCCCCCTCTCATCTTTCGTCTCATCTCCTTTGACAACAAGGATGAGACCACTTCATCAAACTTTAAGGAAGTTGTATTACTACCTATGGCCACAACTAGACTATCCCACGAGTTTGGTAAAGAGCACAGTAAACTGATACACTTATCTTGATCTAAAATTTTAATCTCAACAGATACTAACTGAATTACCACAGTATTGAAGGCATTCAAATGCTTTGCCATTGAGTCGCCATCTCTCATCCTCAGGTTATAAAAATTATTTCTAAGGAATAGTTTATTTACTAGGGACTTAGAATAATACAACTTCCCCAACTTATCCCATAAATCTTTGCTTGTATCTTCCTCTGACACATTCCATAATACCAAATCTAAGAGACACAGTCATATTATGCTCTTCGCCTTCCGATTTAACTTTTTCCAGTCATTTGTTGAAGTTCCTATAGGTTCAGTACCTAGATCTACTATGATCCACTGATCTCTTTCCACCAACAGATCTTCCATATTGAGCTTCCACAACTCAAAACTTTTCCCATTAAACTTCTCGATCTCCATTTTCAAATTTCTCGTCATTTCTTTTCACCTGAAAAAATCAATACCACAGATATCCCATTGTAACAAGGCTTATCACAGTCCTGAGCCAAACGCTTGACCACAAAGGCGTCCCCCTGAAGCCAAAAAAGCTCTGATACCAAATGTAGATTTTAACCTTGTACAATATTTTACTGCAATCCGATTTTCAATAAACGAACAGAAAAGATACAATGGAAAATACACACATTACACAGAGATTTTTCCCTTGGAAACCCAAACCGAGAAAACCAACATATTCTATATTCATTCATAGTGATGCATTATTTACAATACAATATACATATAGGATCCAGTGACATCCAAAACCCTAACCCATTGACTTGGATTAGTCAACAACCCTAATTCCTTGACTAGAAATAGAAAACCATCGACAAAAACCATGTGCCGAAAAATCGCCCAACAATGGACACGAAAATCAAGACAAAATGAAAAAATGAGGCAAAAAATGTGATGCATTTCCCAAGGAAAACAAATCTCAGGGGAACCCCTGCGCAGGGGGCTATCGCTCCCTTACAACCCCCTCAAACTCCCTTGTACGCCCAGTGAAACGTAGCAGAAACTAGAGCTATTCGTGCAAGGAATATAACACATACCCAACATCAATTTTAATATTTTGGTTGCAACCATATCGATTGTTAATTCCATGGTTTCAAAGAAGTTGTAATTTTAACATCGAAAAAAAAAAGTTGTTGTTGATAATTTCACTTTTCAATTTGGGGTTTGATTTTAAGATTTTTTTGACATCATTACAAGGCTTTTAAGGCCATCATTGCAAAAGGTAGTAATTTTAACACCTTCCCCCCCTCCCCCCAAAAAAAAATGGGTTCTACCCCAAAGCTACTCTTGCTTAAGAACTAAGTTAACATTTGATTCATTTCTCAACTAGAAACAAATCCACCCTTTAACAAATAAATAAAAAATAGGAGTGTATCCCAGCACTTTGAACCAATTAGCTTCCATCCATTGCTTCAATGACTCACCTACAACCTCCTTTACCACAAACCTACCTCCTAGAGCTATTTCCCTCATGTCATTGACCCTATATAAACCTACATCATGGCCCAACACCATTTTAAATTTATCCTTTTTTCCCTTATGCTTTTTCCTCTTTTTTGTTTCTCTATTTCAACCTCTTCTTCCTTCGGCTTTGAGGCTGTTGTCTCTGTTATAACATTATTTTTGTTAGCATAACTCGAGAATGGATTCCTCCCTACACAATGCGTTTCTAATCCTCCAAATATATTTTTGGGATGATGCTGCAAACCTAGACTTACCCAACAAAATATCTTCTAATGCTCCTCTAGTACCACCCTACATGAAATCTTTAGGAGGAGGCCCTATCCCTTCTCTATAAGCACCATACATCTTCTAAACCCTCCACTCCAACTCATTCTGCAAGTAAGTCACATCTCCACTTAAATCTATGTATTTCCAACAAAGGTCCATTAAATCCTCATGTGAGAAAAATATTTAGGATGGACTTGGTAAATATGCCTCACCATAGTCTACTTGATATAACCCCAAATCCATATCCAAGTTGACTAGGGGCACAAGATTCAGATTCTCCCTTATGATATTTTTTTCTCAAATGAACGACCTTAAAAAGAAACACTCATTTGAGCAACAACTACAATAAAGGAGGCAAACGACGGGGGGAGTGGCGGTTGGATGAGGGGGGACAAGGGGCAATGAAAAGAAAGTTGGGGGTGGGCGGGGAAGGGGGATGGAGGGAAATAGAGTGACTTGAGGGGCGGGGAAAGAGACATGTTTTTTATAATCTACTCCTTAAAAATATAATCAATTTTTTTGTTATTATTACAATATTTGATTTATAATTTTTTTTGTTAATTTTCATTTTTGCTTTTATTTTTTTAATTTTCATTTTGAATTGTGGTTTTTTTTAATATGTTTTTAAAATTTTGTTGAAATGTGTGTCTGTGTTTTTTTTTCCTTTCTTTAAAACAAAACAAAAATAAAATAAAATAAAGGTTTTTTTTTTCTAATATGATTTTTTTCGTGTAATTTAAATGTTTTTTTTTAAGGAAAAAAAGGTTTTCCCTTCATTTTAGTGCTATTTGTTTCTTAAATTTTATTCATTTTTTATGATTTTGTTTGCAGTAGTATTGGGACTTCAAGCAATTTCTTCAAAAATGTTGTAATTATAATCTTGAAAAAAAAAAGGTTATTGATAGTACTTCTTTTCAAGGCTTAGTTGTCAAGTATTTGATTTCAAAAGTTGCAATTTTAAACTAGAGAAAAAAAGAGTGGTGTTATTAGGAGCATCGATTTTCAATTTGGGGATCAATTTTAAGATTTTGGTTGTGACTGCAACGATTGTTAATTCCATGGTTTAAAAGGAGTTGTAATTTTAACATCGAAAAAACAAGTTGCTATTGATAGTGCCACTTTTCAATTTCAGGTTTGGTTTTCAGGTTTTTGTTGGAAAAATTACAAGGCTTTTAAGGCCATCATTGAAAAAGGTGG
>ML779559.1:259366-282023 GCA_009831015.1 Picea engelmannii
TCTTAAGAACTAAGTTAACATTTGATTCATTTCTCAACTAGAAACAAATCCACCCTTTAACAAATAAATGAAAATAGGAGTATATCCTAGCACTTTGAACCAATTAGCTTCTATCCATTGCTTCAATGACTCACCCATAAACTCCTTTTCCAAAAACCTACCACCTAGATCCATTTCCCTTATGTCATTGACCCTATATAAACCTACATCATGGCCCAACACCATTTTAAATTTATCCCTTTTTCCCCTTATGTTTTTTTTCCTTTTTTGTTTCTATATTTCAACCTCGTCTTCCTTTGGATTTGAGGCCATTGTCTCCATTATAACATCATTTTTTGTTGACATAACTCGAGAATGGATTCCCCCCTACACAATGTGCTTCTAATCCTACAAATTTGTTTTTGGGATGATGTTGCAAACCTAGACTTACCAAATAAAATCTCTTTTAATGTTCCTGTAATACCACCCTACATGACATATTTAGGAATAAGCTCTATCTCTTGTCTATAAGCACCATCCATCTATGAAACCCCTCACTCCAACTCATCCTACAAGTAATTCACATCTCCAAGTTGAGTAGGGGCACAAGATTTAGATACCCCTTGCCTAAAAATTATCCTAGGCCTAAAAATCATTAGCCCAAAAACCTTCTAACCTTCAAGAATTACTCCAAAAGCATTAGTGATATTGGCTACTCAAATTAATTTTAAAAACATTAAAATACAACCTGAAAATTTGATGTTAGCAGTAGAACCACTTTTCAATTAGGGGGTTGATTTTAGAGTTTTGTTTACACTAGTATGAGTTCTTAATACCATGGTTTCAAAAATATTGTAGTTTTAATGCTCTCCCCCACCCCCCACCCCCGAGAAAAAAAAAATACTGTTATTTGTAACACCACTTTCTAAATAGGGGGTTGATTCAAATAACACCACTTTCTAAATAGGGGGTTGATTTTAAGGTTTAGCTTGTGATAGTGCTAGTTTTTAAAGCTACATTTAAAAAATAAATAATGATATTAAAGTTGGAAATAAAACATGTTGTTGACAAAACCACTCTTCAATTAGAGATTGATTTTTAAGGTTCTATTCAAACAATGTCAATTTTTTAAGCCATGGTTTCAAAAATGTTGCATTGTTAAGCCTAAAAAAATGTTCTACCGGTAGCACCACTTTCAATTCGAGGCATTGATTTTAATATTTTGGTTGCAACATCATCGGTTGTTAAGGTCATGGTTTAAAAAATGTTGTAATTTAATCTGTGAAATAAAAGTTTTCTACTAGTAGCACCAAATTTTGATTTGGAGGTTGATTTAAATCTTTTTGTTAGCAACATTATAGGATTTTAAGGCCATGGTTGTAAAATATTGTAATTTTATCCCCCCCAAACAATTGTTATTGGTAGCACCACTTTTCGATTTGTGGATTGATTTTGAGGTTTTCGGCACAAAGATATGGATATTTTTCAGCTATAGTTATTGTTTTGAGGTCACAATTCTCATAAAGATGATAACTGTGTTGTATGTAAAATGAATTACAATTGATTTGGAATGTATAATGTGTGTTTTTTTGGGTATGTATATGGTGTTTGGGTTGCTATTTGGTACAATAGAAGTAATGATGAAACTCTATAATTGTTATCTAAATGTATTGAACCATTTGGTGTATGAGGAATTATGAAACTCTTTCAGGTGATTTAGATGGAAAGGATCTTTCATTTTTTTTAGCCTCATCACGATCCCTATTTTGGATAATGGCTAAGAAAAAATTTCGTCATGTTTTAGAATGGATATAACTTGTTGTTTTTGTTTCCAACTTGAAAGTATTATTGCTTATATCCTCAAAAATGGAATTTTTTGTAATTTTACCTCTATCTTTTATATGGGAGAAGAATTGTTGAAAGTTCTTTTCATTTTTGTATTTGTGAGACCATTTAACCAAAGAATGCAATGATGTTGATGTAATTCCATATTTTCTTTCATCTACTCTTATCAAGTATCCATTGCATTAAACATCATCATTTCCTTCATCATATCCGTGTTTGTCCAACCTCAGGTAATATTAATCCTCTTACTTGAACTTGTACCTTGCACTACAATTGATGGATGAGTAGTTTCCATGTGTTATTTGGTGTAAGAAATAGGTTGTAATTATTGATGCAAACAAAAAATAAAAGGGTAAAGGTATGAGTGCTTGGATCCAAGTTATTTCCTTCCATTAGTATGAACATGCAAGAAAAATAAGTGGATAAAACCTTTGTGATATCTCTTTTGTTGACTGATTGTTGGTTGTGGAGTAAAAGAAGTTATATCCGAGCACTGGAGCCTCCTTTGTGATCCTTCATGCAATAAAAAACAACTAAAAAACATTACGTCTTCTTCCAAATATAAGTGGGTTAGCAATCAAACTAATAAAAAAATAAAAAACCATTTGAAAGCATATTTTAATGGGGGGAAGAGAACTTGATATTTTGTATTAATGAGAAATGAGGAACAAGATTAGATAAAAGAATGATGTCATGTACACTGAGCCATGAATATGACCTTCAAACTCTCTCATCAAGAGGGTTGTGTCCTCTTTGAGGCTTTCTCTCTCTAAAATGTAGTGGTAGCTAAAAGAACCTTCCTCCTCATTGAAGGAAGAGATTCTCAATGCCAATACTAATGAGATACAATGAACTTAAAGTAGAAAAGGGATAGATCTTTGAATTCACTAAAGTCGTGGAACTCATGAGAGATCCTTATATTTATATTTTTTTATAGAATCCCATGCATGGGATGTGAATATGTTTCCCAAGCTAGGCCATGGCCTCATTAACTCTAGTACTTCATCATGGTTAAAGAAAACACAAGTTTTTAAGGTTTACCCATTTTTAATTATGCATGGAAACAACCATATTGTGTAATTTAACGTGGAAATGTCGTACATGAATATTGTGTGAGTATTGAAGGATAACATGCAAATACTACATGACCTATAGAAATAATGTGACATGCAACCATAAGTTTGGTCGAATGTATGATTTAAGTTTTATTCTCCACATATAACCTCTTTCCTTATGGTTTAGTTATTCATTGACCTCAATGTATTGTTATATTCTCATAAGTGATGTTTTCAATGAAAACCCTTTCATTTGCATAAGTAGATGAAAATGATATGATAATAGATGGCCCCTAATATGTGAGATTAAGATAAAAATGTATAATTGAAATGCATCATAGTTTATTTTCTAGAACTGAAAGTGAAAGAGAGAGACTTATTGAAATGAACCCAACCTAGAATAAATAGAGAGGGCCACCTACAAGATCATAAATGTGAGGTGAAATTGTTTTGTAATCTTTATTAATGAGGAAAGAATACCCATGATTGTGTTATGATTAACTCAAGTGAATTTTTTTTATAATGTTTCTTAATGAGGAAAGAATACCCATGATTGTGTTATGATTAAGTCTAAGTGAAATTTTCAAATGACAATTTTTTTAGCATCATGCTTATGATGTCGAGTAATAATACATCTATAAATGAATGTTGCTTATATCATAAAATAGACAATGAATATGTGTGGCCTAGTGAGGGAACAAACCTATTGTAAAGTGTTACACTTATATTTGTCACCCTAGGTCCAAAAGATATTCCAATGATGTTATTAGGATGAAATCATAAGTTCCTTGTAAAAAACCATAATTGAGCCTTGTTACACTTTGCCTAGGAAGAAAAGTGGCTGACTATGGATTCCACATAGATAAGTCATGGTTGTTCATTGGTTTCTCATATAAAACCTATGGCCACCCCAAAGAGATTCTAGAATTGGAGAGTCACTAGGACATCAATGAGATATGGGTTGGCCATGATGCATTATTGAGCATGGAACTTGTGTATGACCCAATTTCACCTAGTTCACATTCCATGAACCTATCGCCAAGATCCTCTAAATTCCTATAAGAAGAGGCCAAATGAAGGGGATATATATCTAGTGTAAAGAGTCTAAGCATCCTTGTGTTGGTTAAAACAAAGTAATATCCCTTTGTCATTATTTTACTGATAAAGTTCGGTATCGTGCATCAATGCAGGTGAGGTTGAAATTCCAAGTGAGAGAGTCTATCATCTTCTTACCATGATATGACAAGTATCTTCACTTTTCCAAATCAACCAAGGGAAGCTAAGGAGGACCTCAAAGGCGAGGAGAAATAAGTATGGAAGGATTCTCAAGGTAATCGAATAAATTGATGTCAGTTACTTCATCCAATATAGATCTATATTCTTTTCCCCCTTTAAACATTGTCTAAATCATTGATGTTATGCTTGTGATTTGATTGAATCTAATAGTACTTAAGGTTACATTAGATGAGATAAATTGCATGAAATTCTATTTTTATATGACATACGATTTGAGAAGGGTTGTTGGATATTTTGTGTGTAGGTATCAAGTGGAAGAGATTGCATAGGAGTTGGATATCAACAATGCTTCTGAAGTATACAATTTGACAACCTTAAATAAAATGTAAGTTATTCTCTTTCTTTATTCCTTAGCATAGTTTGTTTGTGTCCATTAGATCTAGGTGGAATCCATAGTGGTATATCCTATAACCTATCACTGACTGTAATAAGGTTAGTGAGTGATCTAAAAATGAGAGGTTTTACTGACAAACTTTGCAAGTTCAGTTTATGTACTTTATGCACCAGATCGATAAGAATGTGAAATACATAAACTCATAATTATTATGTGGAATTAACAGTTATTAAGTACAAAAATTAGAGAAGGAAGAACAACAACAAGAGAGAAATAGAGACACGAGGGTTTGATAAATGAGTTCACCAAGGTGTGGCTATGTCTCTAGGTCTCGCTTCCAGTGGTGATTGCTTTATTGCTCTTCTCCAAATGCTCAATTACATCAATAAGCTGATTGCAATCTACTGCAAAAACACTATGAATTTGTTGTACATGATCTCCATGATCAGATGCATAAGACCTCACCAAAATCCTCCCTCGAATGGGATCAAAAGGCCTCTTACAACATGAGAATCGGAAAAATGGTCTCTCTACTATAAGATTTCTCTCCACATCCATGCAACAAAATAAATGTCCTTTAATGGAACACATGTCTGGTTTATGTAGAAAAAGAGTTAGGGTTGAACTCCCAACTTCCTCCAACTTCCTGGCTAGAAAATGGGCTCAAATCCCAAAAAATATGGCAAAAATACCATAAAATCAGGCTAATACATTAATAAGAATTTTTTAAAAAATATTATAACAAAGTTCAAAACCCACTTTTGGGCTAAATTTGGTGCACACACCCTTCTTTAGGGCCCTTGGTCAGGTGGAATTCCATGTGGCCACAATGCTAGTCCATCTAGCCCCCCTCGCACCCCATTTTCTTTGAGCTCCTGGACGTGTGGATGGCCATTGGCTAATGATAAGCCCCAAGTGTCAACCTGCGCCCTAGTTCTCGACTAGTGGTTACATGGTGTGCCATGTGGTTGTCTTTCCTCATTCCATTTAACACCTAGTCTAGTGCCTTGGTAGAAGGGTAGCCCCCGCTGACCGACGCTAACTCCAACCTCTGCATAGCACCAAAATAAAATAATTTTGTCCCATTATGTTAACAAGGAACACATGGCACCATTTTGGTTAGCACGTTGAGGTTAGGTCAATCCACCTGAGAGGTCCATTGTTCGAACCCTACAGAGGTGCAACAAACTTTTACCTAGCCAACATTGGCCTTTTCCAGGGTGCCACGTGGTGCCTTATGATTAGACCATGTGTAACCTCTACATTATCCACCATATAGTTCATTCACTGAACCATTCATCCCATACGCCATGTTTCGTGCCCAGATCTTGCCACATGTCGCCACATCATCGTCCTATTAGCTTACACAATCAACACCATAATGCCACACGTCAACCTGAAATTGGGCCATGTCACCATACATACTAACACGTTAGCCTACCACATGTTAACATCTGTACAGTTCCACATGTCACTTCCATACAGTGCCATGTGTCACTTTTGTACTGGTCCAACTCAAGCTGAAAATGCCAAATTTGACTACCACGTGTCAACCTATGGTGCTGCCACATGTCATGTTGATTTCATCATGATGTACTTCTCACATCATTCGTTGAATTTGACTATTGACCTTTCTCTGTTGACTTTGAATTTTTGCATGTTTGGGTAAAAGTTCAGAATGCGATAACTTTCGCATACAGACTCATATTTTTGAACCGTTTACACCACTAAAAATCTTGCGATGAGCACTTCGTGATGGTATATATTTAATGAGCATTGGAGAACTTTTATTTTTGAGCATTTTAGATCCTCCTGGATCAAACCTCCCCACTGGAAGATTTTGGACCACCAAAATCCTGGTTTTACATAGGTAAGAATTGAGGGAATTGCCTCTCAACTTGTCCTGTATCATCCATCCTTTCTACTTGAACAATAATAACCTGACTGACCACAATAAACATGAAAAATGAGATAGCATTGTTTATCAAAGTAATCATCCCATCTATTGCAGAATCATCTACATTCTTTTTCACAGTTAGAAGCCATACACCACTGAATAACATCAAACTAAACAACAATACTGAATATGAGAATGAAAAAACATGCTTCCTCTTTTGAGCAAGAACAGTAACCAAAGTATGTAGCTGAAACTCATGATGTACTTCTTGTGACACTTTGTGATTGTTAGAAACATACTTAACCATTTCATGTTTAGCACCACTTTGTTTCTGATTTGTTACAAACATAAGTGTTAAACTCTTGCTTGCATTTACCATTATTTTTAACTTTCCTATAGTTGCAAAAGATTTGTCAGTTTTCATGCGATGAGCACAAACAATGTACTCTTCCCCATGTTTCTTGAAGAAATTTTTATTTTCCTCCATGTAGAATATGGATTTTCTATCATAAAGGTATGGGATTCCTAGGACAATTCCACATATGTCCAGTGGCACTATATCAAGCTATACTTCATCAACATACTTAGAAGTGATTGCAAAATTAATTTTACATTGCTTGGTTACTTGCAAATTGTTATCACCACATATCCATCCCAATGGATATGGTCTAGGATGTGGCTTAGTTTCAAGTCCCAAATTATTTACAACCTCTTCAATGATTAGATTGGCTTGTGATCCACTGTCTACAAGAGTATCGACTTTAACATTATTTGTTATGACCCTTATGTGGAAAATTTCACTCCTTTTACACTCAACATTTAAAACATCTGAATTAGAAGAGATTGTACTTGAAACATAAGTTGTGCCTTGGATTCCCATAGCTACAATTTTAGTCTCATCATAGGAGTCTGATCCCAGATTCACTTGAACTGTTACAATTGTGGTCTTCTTTCTCCATTGATTGGCATACTTCTTTGGCTTCAACTCGAGATGTAAGATCCAACAATGATATTCATCATGGCATTCCTTCTTGCAATTCTTACAAGTAGGATTCTCCTTTTTCATTGTGGTTGTCTTCTTCTCTTTCTCTTTTCTTTTCCCTGAATCCTTTCCTTGTAAGGCATTTGTAAAAATAGTATCACTAAAATTCATTTTACCCAATTCAATGTGAATGGATTGTACACATACTTCATCAAAGTTAGAAGGATTTAACATAAGAATAATATGCTTGAGATAAGAATGCAGACCACAAATATACTTTAAAAGTGTCTCATGTGTATATAAAGGAATACCCAATATTAATGCTTTCTTACAAAATGCTTGAGTATAATCTTGTACACTTTGACCTTATCTTTTCTTAAACTTTGCCAATTCATCATTTCTTATTGCATGTATGCTAATGGATTAAATTGTTTCTTCAATGCAGTAACAAAATCATTCCAGGAAGAGATTGTTTTGCCACTTTTCCTGAGATCATATTTAGTTTTTATTTCCCACCATATAAGAGTTGTGCCTCCCAATTTGAGACTAGCAAGTTGGATCATTGTTTCATCATCAACAATCCTTTGTATCCTACAATAGACTTCAAGATGTCTAACCCAATTATATATCTTTTGTGCATTTAATTCACCATCATAAGTGGGTAATTTAAATTTTACATCAAGATTTAATAAAGGAATATCAGAAGAATGATGAGTTTTTTTAGGTTTCTTATCCTTGGAGGAATGTACACTTTCTTCACTTGTAAATGATGAGGATGAAGGGGAAGAAGGTTCTGAAGGTCCACCACCTTCAAATCCTCCTTCTACTCTTACTGAAGATTCACCTTATTTAACCTTTGAAATTCTTCGGTGTCCTCTTTCATGGTAAAGATCCTCTACCATGGATTTCATCAATTGAAATGCCTCGAAGAAATTGTCCTCATATGCATAAGGACCTAGCTTCCTCGGTGAATACATCTCCTGTTTATGAGGTCTCCTTTGAATCTTTGGATTAAAAGACTCAAGTTGGCCTTCTCCTCGCTTGAGTTTGGATCTGGTGAGCATCTCGTGCTTGTGATTCCTGTCAAACCTTCAAAACCAAAAGCTCTAATACCATAAACTTGATCTGAAAATGAGAGGTTTTACTGACAAACTTTGCAAGTTAAGTTTATGTACTTTATGCACCAGATCGATAAGAATGTGAAACACATAAACTCATAATTATTATGCATAATTAACAATTATTAAGTGTAGAAATTAGAGAAGAAATAACAACAACAAGAGAGAAATAGAGACACAAGGGTTTGATAATGGAGTTCACCAAGGTGTGGCTACGTCTCTAGGTCCCACTTCCAGTGGTGACTACTTTATTGCTCTTCTCCAAATTCTAAATTACATCAACAAGCTAATTACAATATGTTGTAAAACCACTATGCATCTATTGTACATGATCTTCATGATCAGATGCAAAAGACCCCACCAAAATCCTCCCTCGAATCGGCTCAAAAGGCCTCTTACAACATGAGAACCAGAAAAATGGTCTCTCTCCTATAAGATTTCTCTCCACATCCCTGCAACAAAATCACCTTACTTTGATGGAACACATGATTGGTTTATGTAGAAAAAGAGTTTGGGTCGAATTCCCAACTTCCTCCAACTTCCTGGCTAGAAAATGGGCTCAAATCCCCAAAACTATGGAAAAAATACGATAAAATCAGGCTAATACATTAATAAGATTTTAAAAAAATATTATAACAAAGTTCAAAACCCACTTTTGGGATAAATGTGGCATGCACCCTTCTTTCGATCCATTGGTTGGTTGGAATTCCATGTGGCCACAGTGTTGGTCCATCTGGCCCCCCTCACGCCCCCTTTTCTCTAAGCTCATGGATGTGTGGATGGCCATGTGGCCAGTGCTAAGCCCCAAGTGTCAACCCATACCCTGTTTCTCAGCTGGTGGTTACATGGTGTGCCATGTGGTTGTCCACGCCCATTCCATTTAACACCTAGTCCAATGCCTTGGTCGACGGGTAGCCCCCACCGACCGGCACTAGCTCTAACCTTTGCATAGCACCAAAATAAAAAAAAATTGTGCCACTAATTTAACAAGGAACACATGGCACCAAGTTGGTTAGCATATGGAGGTTAGGTCAATTCGCCTGGGAGTTCTGTTGTTCGAACCCTGCAGACGTGCAACAAACTTTTACCTAGCCAACATTGGCCTTTTTCAGGGTGCCACATGGTGCCCTATTATTGGGACACATGTCACCTCCAGATTGGCAATCATACAATCCATTCACCGACCGAGTCACCTACATAGTCATCCCATATGCCACGTGTCGTGCCTAGAGCTTGCCACCTGTAGCCATGTCATCGTCATGTCAGCCTACATAGTCAACACCGTATTGCCATGTGTCAACCTGACATTAGGCCACACCACCATCCATACTACCACATCATCCTACCATGTGTCAACATTTGTACGGTGCCATGTGTCACTTCTGTAAAGTGCCATGTGTCACTTATGTACTGGTCCAACTCAGCCTAAAAATGCCAAATTTGACTGCCACATGTCAGCCTCTAGTTTTTTCATGTGTCATGTTGATTTCATGACATACTGCTGACGTCATCCATTGAATATGACCATTGACCTTTCTCTATTGACTTTGACTTTTTTCCTATTTGGGTAAAAGTTCAGAACGTGATAATTTTCGCATACAAACTCAGAGTTTTGAATCGTGTACGCCACCGGAAAGCTTGCAACGAGCACTTCGCAATGATATAGATTTCATCAGAATTAGAGAAATTTAATTTTTGAACATTTCAGATCATCGTGGATCAGTGAGAAGGCTTGTCTATCCGTAGATGAGTTTATCTACAACAAAATTGGAGACTCCACTGAGGAAGAATTTTATTTTCTTCCATGATTTTTTAGGATATTTTCCTTTTAGTTTTTTTTCCCTATGAGGTCCTAAAGGATTTATATTGTGTGTTAGTTAATCATGGATTCATGTAAGTTCATTTCCCTTAGATCTAGGATGAGTCTTCTATATTTTTCCTCAATTTTGCCCGTGGTCACAATTATTCCTATAACGTACTCAAATCCCCATCAAGTCACATTACTACAAATTTCTTGTTAATCCCTAGAAAAATACCCATGTTAAGTATAAAACCCCTTATTAAATCCATATGTATTGAATTAATACATTTCTAGTGTTATAATTGTATGTTAGCTAGAATCCTCCATTGTACCCTTTCATTATAATTGCACCCCTTTGTCTCTTATATATATATACAAAGGCGACCTAGTCTTAGGATCATATTTTCTCATATCGTATTTATCCAAGTGGATCTCGGTGGCCATCCACCTTTTCCAATGAATCAACGTTTTCAAGCCTATGGTTCACCCTTCTGATGGGGAATGTAATGTAATTCCTTCTCCATTTGTTAATTAGGCATCATATGTACATGCCTACAATTTTAATGCGCCATATCCCATTAGAAATATGCAATTAATCACACTAGGGATAAAGTAGTATCGGGATGGGTGACCTTCTGGGAATTCCTAGTGTTTTACATGCCTATGGAATTTTGTAAACTTAGACTAATTTATTCCACATGCATCATGGGAATTATTCTCCTCTCAATCTCTCATATATAATCAAGCTGAAGGAGGTCCTATGGGCATGCAATGAGTGTGATGTAATTCTTATAACCAACATATATTTCTCTTTAGAGACAAGCTACCACCATTCTAACCAATTTGTGTTCTACAATATTCTAGTATTCATTAATAGAAGTTGGGTTTCACTGTGTTTTTGTGTTCTTTGCTATATTCCTATAGTCTTCTCCTTGTCATTTCTCAATGCATGTCCCCAACGAGGTCAGTGTATAGAGAGTTGGGTGTCTATCTAGTTTCACTTGAGGAAAATCACTCTTTCCAGCCCAAGCAACCTCCCATGGTTGAAGAAAAGAGAGATCACATAGTAGGATATCCTTTCAAGAAATTGCTCGAGTAATCCCTTGTGTGATAGAGAAACGATATGACGGAAAAATTCACTCATATCCTGCAATGATGACCAATGGTGGCCAAGGTATATTTGAAAATAAGTTATTTAAGGGGTATTGTGCCCTTCAAGGTACAAGTAAATTTTGATATCCCTTTATTTGAAGGATAGATAGATGTATATTCTCTAGACAAATGGTTGAATCTTCTAGAAGGTTATTACTATGTCCAAAAATTTTCTAATACTAAAAATATCACCTTCGTGCTCCTCAATTCCCTTCCCAATGTGAGATCTTGCTGGGAAGGTTACTAGAAGAGGTACGCTGCATATTAATCTATGCCATTCAGGAGAGAACCCACATGGGCAGCCTTTCTGGATGCTCTCAAGGAATAGTTCTACCCTATTGGAAGATATGATGATCAATATATGATATTGATAGCTTTATGTCAAGAAAGAGACCAATCATTACTAGATTACACTAACATATTCCATACCTTAGGCTCCAAGTTGGGTATTAGAGAATTTGAGTGGGACCTAGTTCTAAAGTACCACATTAGCCTACGCAGGTACATCCAAACAGAGATGGATTTATTGGAAATATTCTCATTGGGAGTTACTTACCGATATGCAGTCAAATTGAACATAAATTCAAGAAGTCGAGTATCCAGGAGTTCAGGTTTGCAAATATGCCACAACAGAAGCATGGAAAAGAAAACCCTAATGGAGGAAAAAGAAAGGAGAGAGGATATCAAGAAAATCAATCCAAACCGTTGACTAAGAAGGGTTATGGGAATCCAAATAAGGACACTAGAAAGTGGTGTCAGTTCCATAAAATCCCTTGCATAACACCGATGAATGTCACTTTAAACAATCATTGGTGGTCAATCTAAAAGAAAAAGAATCATAACCTGAATTGGAATCTAATTCAAGGAAAAATAAAGGGAAAAGAATCATCAATGCAAAACCAACTTCTACCATCATTTCCAAAACAATCCAACTAGAAGAACCAAAGGAGCATGAGGAGGGGGAGTTCCTCTTCCATTCAGAGATATAGGTGAAGAGGACCCCACTTCATTTCATTGTTGATAGTGATAGTCAGAAGAACCTAATCTCAGCTAAGGTCATCAAAATAATGAAGCTACCAACAATTCCACACCCCCAATTGTACACCATCAGATGTTTTAGCAGGGCATGAGACATCCATGTCATCCAACAATGTATATTTCCTATGACATCAAGCCCTTTAAAGATGAGGTACTGTATTGATGTTGTCCCACTTGAAGCATACAATGTTATTTTAGGAAGACCATACATGTGTAACTGTCATGTTATTTACAAGTATTGTCCCCATAGTTTCACTGTTACTCTGGGGAGTCAGCTCTACAGGATACTAAAGGTAGTTATGACTACTACCATTTCATCAATATTAGCAAAACAGTGCCACAAATTAATATTTTAGACCACAATTTTTTCGCTCGACATGATCCAGCCAAAATGTGAACATAATTTCACTATGACCACCACATCCTCATCCCAAGACATTTCTCTACAACAGAATCAGGTCAACAATATTGTATAGGAGCACAAAGATATTGTTTCACCTATAGGGGTGTCTCTACATTGTCAATTCAAGCATTCCATTGACTTGGTGTCCAGTTCTCCCTTACCCAATGGTCCAATCTATAGAAACTCCCTTCCAAAGAATGAGAATATTTCATGTGTTCAGCATAAATCTATTTGCCACAACCCTTTTTAGGTGTGCTCTGTGTTCCAACCATTAGCTTCCATTGATATAGCTCTTACTCTTGCATCTTCACTAACAGATTCCTTCCACACTCAGACCAAGGTCGATCATAAAATGATATTTTTTGAACGGATACAACACCTCTAATAACAGATTCATGACATTATTCAATATGATAATTCAAAGTACAAGAAGAACAACTACTTCAACAAGGAAACCGACTCACCAAGGTTCAGATTCAACAAAATTTTCCCCATTTCTTGAGGTAGCTTGACGCAATGGGGACCATTGCTTCCTAAGGGGGGAGGATTGATCCAAGTGGATATCAATGGCCATCCACCTTTTCCATTGAAATAATGTTTTCAAGCCTATGGTTTTGATAAACCATGATATTCACCCTTTTGATGGGGAATGTAAGGTAATGACATCTCCATTTGTTAATTACAACCATCATATGTACATGCCTAAAATGTTAATGCACCGAATCCCATTAGAACTCTACATTTAAGTGAACTTGGGATAGAGTAGTATTGAGATGGATGACCTATTGGGAAGTCCTAGTGTTTTACATGCCTATGCCATTTTGTAAACTTAGACCAATTTATCCTACATGCATCATGGGAATTATTCTCCTCTCACTCTCTGATTTATAATCAAGGTGAAGGAAGTCCTCTGAGCATGCAATGGAATGTGATGTAATGCTTATTGTGAATGAGCATAGATGACATCTCTTTATTTTTAAATACAAGCTACCACCATTCTATCTAGTTTTTGTTCTATAATATTTTGTTATTCATTAATAGAAGTTGGGTTTCACTATATTTCTTGTTCTCTACTATATTTTTGTTTGTATCTCATTTCGTTCTCAATATAATCTAGACCACATATTGTATTTGGAATTGGATATATTGTAAAAGGAGGTTTCCCTGTCAAATTGTATTTTAATCATTGACTTTTCTCATTTTTAAGGAATTGGATCATAACATTTGGTATCATAGCATCGATCTTAGGGTTTTTCATCTCCAAATGAGTCATCTAAGAATTTTCACTATGACTTATTTTCTGGGATGATTCAAATAGAAATTTGGATGTTACTTAAAATTCATATCAAGGTACCTATGGTAAAAATTTCAAGTTTTGGGTCATTATACTTTTGGAGACATAACCTATGCAAGATAGGGTTTTTGACTCATCCTGAATTCAATTCTAAACAAGCCATATTGGGATTTTCGCTATAACTATTTTTATGAGATGTGTTAGGTAGTGAAATCTTATGGATATGGAGGATACATATCCTAATATAGCTTCTTCAAATTATATATTATGGTTATCTATAGTTTCATATATATAGTCCATGTAAGACAAGGATTGTGACTAATCCTGAAATCTATTTTAAAAGCTTTAGCTTGGAATTTGTAACTTATTTTCTGTGAAGTTTCTAAATCTGAAATTTTTAGAATCCTGAGGAGACATAGTGAATTACATTTTAAAAAAAAATATTTTGAATCATTATAATTTGTGAGATATATCTTGCAAAAGTTGGGGTTTTTTATTAATCCTATAATTAGTCTTAAACAAGACATTTTGGTATTATTTTTTAATATTTTATTAGTGAAGGTTCAGACTATGAAATTTTCACGAGTTTGAGAAGATATAGTAGAGTACTACAGGCCAAAAATTCAGACTCATAAGGGTTTAAATTTCATATTTATATCAGGACAAAGGTCATTCATCCATACATACTCCAAATTAATGGTTTGAAAAGTTCGTAACTTACAATTGGCATAACTTTTGATTGGAATACATGTTTTTGTGATTCAAAATTTGTGGTAAAGATAAAATAGAAGAGTATTATTATTGTTATCCCACATGGCTCCAAAAATAATCACAACTCCAAACAAACCTTCAGAAATATCACACGGGACGCCAGAAGAAAATGAAGACTTCGAAAACACACTCTCCCAATTAAAGAACCAAGTTGAGGAAATGAGTGGTAACATGTTGAAACCAGTGGATTTATCACGTTCTCAGGCATGCCTAAAAAATGAATTGTAAGACGAAATAAAAAATAATATGGATGAAACATAACATCTCTGCTCTAATTACCTATAATGTACCCCCATTCCTGGGGACCTCAAGGAACCACATTATTGAACTAATTTTCAAACTCCGATACCAATTTAATTAAAAAAAAGAAGAACTCATATCAACAAACCATACATGCATGAATGAAAACATGTACAATATATGCAATGCATAAATCTCATCAAATATACATGTTAGGAAGTAAAAACATAGTGAAAATAAGCACAATATAAACATAACAATACACAACATGAATTAAACACACAGAGAACATATATTTAAACATTAACTTCACTGATTGGATGCAAACATCGGATGTTCCACCAAACCATAGACATTGTTGCTCCAAATATCTCAGCAGAAAGTCACCCTTGAGCTGATTCTATGAATCCACAAGAACGAGTGCATAGGACAATTATAATATCATATAGATAGTTGAGTTATCATGTTGTTATAGTCTACTTAATCACTCAAAAATATTAACTTTCCATCTCTCTTTCTGCTTCATCATGCACAACCCAAAGAAAATAATTATTTTCTCTAACAATGTAGTCCCTCAAGTTATTCCACTTCTTTGTAGAGATCCAATATAGTTTGGTGAGGAAATATTAATGCTATAAGTTCTAGATATTCTTAGTTATGGATATTTTTCCTCAAAATTCCAATACATCCATGCACTTAGGCATATTTACATTGTTGGTAAATTGTTGAATAATCTCAATTCCTAGCACCTAGATAAATTACTACCTTGTGTTTTTCCTTGTTGATAATTAAATTATAGCGCAAAGAATAAAATATACTAATTGGAAATAAATAAAACATCAGAAAAGAAATATGAAAACCAAACTTCAAATAACACAAAAAAAATTCCCTTCAAAAAACTTTTCAATAGATAATGATTCTGAGATTACAAGGGCTCCCTTATTGGGAAAATGTTCCACTAAGGAAAAATAAAAATATAGAAAACCTGGCAACTCAAGCCCTAAAGAAACCCTTTTTTATTATCTATCCCTAATTGTTTTGTTAGGCACTCATATTTGCACTAGATCTACCTGTTGGTTCTCAAATCTACAAGTTCTTCCTATTGGTACCTTAGATTTGTTAGATATGCCTATCGGTACCTTAGATTTGTTCTATATTTATATTGTAGTGCCTCATATATGATAGATTTGTTCGTTGGTGCCACATATATGCTAGAGATATCCATTGGTGCCTCAAATATGCTATATCTATTTGTTGGTACCTCAGGTCTGCTAGATCTTCCCGTTAGTACCTCAGATCTTCTAGATCTACCAACTAGTACCTAAGATCTACACTAAATATTGTTTTTGGTACCTCAGATATGCTAGATTTTTCCACTCATTCCTTATATTTTCTCCCCATAAATATATCCTTAGATTTATGGCTATTGGGTTTTTTTTTCCTTGCTACACTACTTTCACTTTCCTCCTTTGGACTTGATCTATAGATGAAATTCCTTATTCACCTTTGCAAATATCCCCTTGAATCATAGTCCTTCGTGAATCAAGAACTTAAGAAAAAGTCATCCTTTTCTCTTGCTCTTCATCCCCTTGAGTCATAGTCCTTCGTGACTCAAGCACTTGAGAAAACGTCCTTCCTTCCTCTTCAAATGGATCCCCTTGAGTCACAGTCCTTCATGACTCAAGCACTTGAGAAAAAATATTTATTTTCTCTTAAATGGATCCTTTAAGTGGATGTCTTTCTCCTTCACCTAACCTTTCTTTTATAATCTTGACTTATGACTAAATCAAACATAACCCTAATCACTAAATAGATTAATGGTTAAGATTATATCTCACCTCACTTGAGATAAATGGATAAGATTCATCACTAATGCTAATAACCTTAGCATTTCATTAAATTAAACTCAATTTAATTGTGAAAACCACCTTAATTTAATAACTCCTTTAATTAAAGTAAATTACTAAGGTTGAAGGATTTGGACTTCCAAAGATCTAGATAAAAATTAATGTGGAAGTACCTATCTGATCTACAAAACTTCAACACTCCCTCTTAGAAAGGAAGGTACTTCTAGAAGAGTCACTTAGAAATAGTTCTCCCTCCAACCTTGGCACAATGTCACACACATAATCTTGTTGAACTGTTGCCTCATCAATGGCATATCATATAATTTCACTAAAGTTTCAAAACTTCATTGAAGGCTTAATCTCCCTCAATGTGCCCCTAGGATCCTCATCTTTCTCCTAAGAATCCATCAATGTCATCTCATACCAACTATATCTCCTCATAGAAATGGAAGGGGCTAACTCCCTCTTCCCATCTGAAGGTTGATTCCCCACAATGAAAATCTATGAAATTTTATCACCCTTCAAAGCCTCTTACTCCTCATCCTCTATCACTAACATTGATCCATGATCCACGATCCCCTTGGATCTACCTACTGGCTTTCCATGCAACCTATATACATTTCCCTCTCTTACACCAATGTTGATTGTTGTGTCATGGCTATCTCCCTCTGAAATAATGAACACTTGTACATTTTGGAACAAGAGTACATAACCCTTGTCCTCCAAAGATGAGAGTGAGAATGAATTCCTCCTTGACTCTAGTACATACAACATATCTACCACCTCCATAAAACCTATGGACTCCAACTGGAACCCGACGTAAAACTACACATGAAAATATGAATCTATCTCTAAGCAACTAGTGAAAAACTCATGTGGCCTTGTCATGTTCTATGCCCACTGAGAAAAAAAATAAATCAACTCATGCTACCCTCTCGACTTCTCTTCTCCTTTAGACTAAACAGATCTACAAAGAGTCCTTATTTTCTCCATCTATGAGTCATTGAATCCAATATATTTGTCATCCCATGATCTATAAATCAAATTCCTTTTTCACCCATTCATGGCTGAAGAACTTGAGAAAAAAAAACTTTCTTTGCTCCAAAGTATATGACTCAGGAACATGAGAAAAAATATTTATTTTCTCCTTCTTTCTCTCATGTGTCTTAGATATCTAGGTGAAATTCCTTATTCTCCTATCTGAGATATCATTGTTGGTTTCCTATCCTTCTTCCATTACTTAGAAAGCCACCCAACACAAACATTTTATGTTGCCTGGACCTCCTACAGTCTACCTGACTACTTCCCATGGACTATCTTGGGCTACTCGAGCTTTCTACTCATTTCTCAACTATTTATATAGGTTGCTCGAGACCTTCTCTTCTTCCTAGTGGCTTTGTTGGGATTTCTCGAGGCTTCCTAGGCCCTTTGCAACTATCTTGTTCCCCAACGGCTTCTAGCCTGCTGATATGTGGCCCTGTAGGCCCACCACTTCACTTCTACATGGTTTTTGGCTATGGAAAATTTCCTATGTCTTCCCCTTCAACCATTCTCCGTTGCACCCATGTGCTCCTCTATGACCTAGCCTCCTAGAAACTATTTCAAACTCAGGTGGATGCAACCCACCTCTTCTCTTGTAGCTAGAGAATTTCTAGTAGTTTAAGTTTTAGCTGCTCCCTCTTCCCTAAAACCTCTAGCATCCCTTATTTCCTCTCAATTTATAGATCCTTCTCCATGTGAATAATATCTACCATTGTCACCACACACCCAACCTCTTTACCAACTCTCATACTACTCCAACTCATGACCTCTTTCCACGGCTAGTGGTTGGCCACTCCTCAGCCAAGACCTCAACCTCCACTGTTGTTGATTTCTCCATGATCAGACCCATATGTCCCTTCGTCTCCCTCCAAAAACTAGCTCACACTGCATCCTTCTCCACATTGATGTACTACAATATGGTGTGGCTAGATGGTATTTTTTTTACAGTGATCATACATTGTTCTTTCTTCTTCTTTTTTATTAATTTACCCCATAGACTTGTAGACCAAAAATTCCCTACAATTCCAATCATGATCTTGTGTATACCTAGCTTCCTCCTTAGATGTGATCATGCTCTGATACCATGTTGAAAAATCTCAATTCCCAACACTTAGATAAATTACTACCTTGTGTTTTTCCTTACTGATAATTAAATTACAATATACCAAATAAAATATATTGATTGGAAATAAATAAAACAACAAAAGAAAAATATGGAAGCCAAACTTCAAACAACACAAAAATTCTTCCCTTCAAATATGATTTTCATTAGATAATGATTCCAATCTTACAGGGGATCCCTTACTAAGAAAATGTACCACTGAGGGAAAATACAAATGCAACAAACCTGAGGTCTTAAATAAAACCTTTATTGATATGTCCCCAATTTGTCTTCTTAACACTCAAATTTGCACTAGATATACATGTTGGTCCTTAGATCTACCTATTGGTACCTTAGATATACTAGATTTTCCTATTGGTACTTTATATATACACTATCTATGTCCATTGGTGCCTCAAATTTTCTAGATCTATCCATTGGTTCCTCATATCTTCTATATCCATCTATTGATACCTCAAGTATGCTAGAATCACCCATTGGTACCTCAAATATTCTATATTTTCCCATTGCTACTTCAAATATGCACTATATATATCCGCTAGTACCTCATATCTACTAGATTTGTCTATTGGTACCTTATATGTGCTCCCCAGAACTCCATCCTTCAATTCCTGGCTATTGGGTTTTCTTCTCCTTATGCACTACCTCCAATTTCCTCCTTTGGAATTGATCTCTAAATGAAAGTCCTTCTTCAACTTTGTTGAGATTCCCTTGAGTCACAGTCCTTCGTGACTCAAGTACTTGAGAAAAAATTCTTATTTTCTCTTGTTCTTGATCCCCTTGAGTCACATTCCTTCATGACTCAGGCACTTGAGAAGAATTTTTGCTTTTCTCTTTAAGTGGATCCCCTTGAGTCACAGCCCTTCATGATTTGAGAACTTGAGAAAAAATCCTTCTTTTCTCCTAATTGGATCTTTCAAGTGGATTTCCTTCTCCTTGACCTATCCTTGCTTTTATAATCTTGAGTTATGATTGAATCAAACATAAACCCAATATCCAAAGAGATTAATGGTTGATATTTGATATCACCTCACTTGAGATAACTGGATAAGATTCATTTAATTCACTAATGTTAATAACCTTAGCATTTCATTAAGTTAAACTCACTTTAATTATAAAAAACACTTTACTTTCATAATTCGTTTAATTAAATTAAATTACTAAGGTTGAATGCTTAGAACGACTTCTACACGTCTAGAAAGAAACCAATGTGGATGTACGTGTTCAATCTACAAAACCTCAACATAAATAACCATTCTTCACATATATCCAACTAGTAATGGATCTCTATCACAAAAATCCTCTCTTGTCTCTGAGAATGAAGAAAAAGAAATAATGAGAAAGCAGAGTAAGGAATCCCCCCCAAAAATCCATCAAAATATGGTTAATATATGAATACTCACAATGTGCCATGCATCTCCTCTAAGAAGATATTGTAATTCCTTTTCCCAAATAATTCAAAGATGGGTTTAATAAAATATAATAATTTTGTCTAGCCCCCCTAGCTACCCCCCTCTCTTGTGGAAACATATCCCCCTATAACTCTTTCATTGTTTGTCTACAATGATTATTATTATTATTATTATTATTATTATTCAAAATATATTTCAACTCTAGGATTTCCATCCTTTCATTATGTAAGAACATACATTATTAATCAGGGATCAATACTAGGGTATTACATTACCCTCCCCTTTATTTTGACACTTTCCTCATTGTGCATCATGATGCAGGTGTACATATATACAAAATTTGTATAAAAAATTAAAAAACAATTGTGGGTATGCCTCTTGAATTGCATCCTCTATCTCTCATGTCACTTATTCAAGGATATAGCATTTTTATTGGACCTTCACCTACCCTATGTATTTTGTTTGGAGCACCATGACCTTCCTGTCTAGTATGTGCATTAGTTCTACTCTAAAGTCTCCTAGTTCCACTTGAACCAAAGTCGAAAAAAATATATGGTTAGGATCATGCACATACTTTTTCAACAAAGACACATAAAACACATTATGCACATTCATGGAAGTAGGAAATGCAGGAATATGAAACTATTCCTATCATGTCTAGTATCTCAAATAGACCATTGAATCCAACTGTCATCTTAGTATAGTTTCCTAAGTTCAATGAAATCTTATTAGGATTTACTTGCAAAAATACATGCTCTCCCACTTTAAATTCTCTATCTGTCTTATTCATATCTGTGTAAATATTCTTCCTATCTTGTGCTACTTTCAAATTCTTCTTTATTTTTAACCATCTGTTCCTCCATTTCCTTGGGCAATTTTGTCCCAAGTATTATTTTATCCGTTGGCTTTTTCCAACTCACTAGAGTATTGAATTTTCTACCATATAGAGCTTCAAATGGGCTCATTTTGAATGAAGGTTGATACCCATTGTTATAGTAAAACTCAACCAAATGCAAATAATCCTCCCACGGGGATGGCTTATCCATCACATACATCCATAACATGTCTTCAATCACTTGGTTCACTCTCTCTGTTTTTCCATCTATTTGTGGCTAATATGTTGTGCTAAAATTCATATTTGTACTGAATCCTTTAAATAATCCTCTCCAAAATCTAAATTTAACTTTGAATCTTTGTCTAAAATAATTGCCTTAGGTATTCCATGAAACCTAGCAATTTCCTTCATGTAAATTTCTGCAATATTGGCTTCCTTATGAGTCATCATGACTGGAATAAAATATGCAAACTTTATGATATTATCCACCACTACCATTATTGAATCATGTTTCCTTGATGTCTTGGGAAACTTAGTAATAAAATTAGTGGTTACCACTTCCCATTTCCACTCTCGAATTGGCAATGGTTGTAGCAAACATGGTGAGTGTCTATGCTTAGGTTTAAGTCTTTAGTATTCCATGGACCTAGATATATAATTAGCCACACCATTTTTCATTCTTGGCCAAAAGTATTGGCTTCTTATTTATGCAATTGTTTTTTGGTAACCAATATGTCCTTCATATGGAACATTATGCATTTGTTTTAACACCAACATCCTCTCTAGAATTTGGAACACAAACTTTATTTTTATGCATAAGTATTACATCTTCTCTCAGCTTATACTCCTTAAATTTTTGTTGCACATCCTCCTATTGTAAGCCCTCTTTTACTTGAAGATAATATGATTCTATACCAACAACCTCTAAAATTATACTAGTTAAATTTAATAATGGTTTTAACATGCATGATATGTACCCTTCTATTGAGTGCATCAACAAATTTATTTTATTTTCCTTTGATATGATTAATGTGAAAGTCATACTCAAAAATTCCAACCATCTTGTTTTTCTAGGATTTAAAGTTGGTTGTTCAAACAAATATTTCAGACCACTATGGTCTATCCTCAATTCAAATTTCTTTCTCATCAAATAATGCCTCCACATTTTCAATTCATGTACTATGGTTGCAAGCT
>ML779559.1:286338-347410 GCA_009831015.1 Picea engelmannii
TGGCCATCCACCTTTTCCATTGAAATAATGTTTTCAAGCCTATGGTTTTGATAAACCATGATATTCACCCTTTTGATGGGGAATGTAAGGTAATGACATCTCCATTTGTTAATTACAACCATCATATGTACATGCCTAAAATGTTAATGCACCGAATCCCATTAGAACTCTACATTTAAGTGAACTTGGGATAGAGTAGTATTGAGATGGATGACCTATTGGGAAGTCCTAGTGTTTTACATGCCTATGCCATTTTGTAAACTTAGACCAATTTATCCTACATGCATCATGGGAATTATTCTCCTCTCACTCTCTGATTTATAATCAAGGTGAAGGAAGTCCTCTGAGCATGCAATGGAATGTGATGTAATGCTTATTGTGAATGAGCATAGATGACATCTCTTTATTTTTAAATACAAGCTACCACCATTCTATCTAGTTTTTGTTCTATAATATTTTGTTATTCATTAATAGAAGTTGGGTTTCACTATATTTCTTGTTCTCTACTATATTTTTGTTTGTATCTCATTTCGTTCTCAATATAATCTAGACCACATATTGTATTTGGAATTGGATATATTGTAAAAGGAGGTTTCCCTGTCAAATTGTATTTTAATCATTGACTTTTCTCATTTTTAAGGAATTGGATCATAACATTTGGTATCATAGCATCGATCTTAGGGTTTTTCATCTCCAAATGAGTCATCTAAGAATTTTCACTATGACTTATTTTCTGGGATGATTCAAATAGAAATTTGGATGTTACTTAAAATTCATATCAAGGTACCTATGGTAAAAATTTCAAGTTTTGGGTCATTATACTTTTGGAGACATAACCTATGCAAGATAGGGTTTTTGACTCATCCTGAATTCAATTCTAAACAAGCCATATTGGGATTTTCGCTATAACTATTTTTATGAGATGTGTTAGGTAGTGAAATCTTATGGATATGGAGGATACATATCCTAATATAGCTTCTTCAAATTATATATTATGGTTATCTATAGTTTCATATATATAGTCCATGTAAGACAAGGATTGTGACTAATCCTGAAATCTATTTTAAAAGCTTTAGCTTGGAATTTGTAACTTATTTTCTGTGAAGTTTCTAAATCTGAAATTTTTAGAATCCTGAGGAGACATAGTGAATTACATTTTAAAAAAAAATATTTTGAATCATTATAATTTGTGAGATATATCTTGCAAAAGTTGGGGTTTTTTATTAATCCTATAATTAGTCTTAAACAAGACATTTTGGTATTATTTTTTAATATTTTATTAGTGAAGGTTCAGACTATGAAATTTTCACGAGTTTGAGAAGATATAGTAGAGTACTACAGGCCAAAAATTCAGACTCATAAGGGTTTAAATTTCATATTTATATCAGGACAAAGGTCATTCATCCATACATACTCCAAATTAATGGTTTGAAAAGTTCGTAACTTACAATTGGCATAACTTTTGATTGGAATACATGTTTTTGTGATTCAAAATTTGTGGTAAAGATAAAATAGAAGAGTATTATTATTGTTATCCCACATGGCTCCAAAAATAATCACAACTCCAAACAAACCTTCAGAAATATCACACGGGACGCCAGAAGAAAATGAAGACTTCGAAAACACACTCTCCCAATTAAAGAACCAAGTTGAGGAAATGAGTGGTAACATGTTGAAACCAGTGGATTTATCACGTTCTCAGGCATGCCTAAAAAATGAATTGTAAGACGAAATAAAAAATAATATGGATGAAACATAACATCTCTGCTCTAATTACCTATAATGTACCCCCATTCCTGGGGACCTCAAGGAACCACATTATTGAACTAATTTTCAAACTCCGATACCAATTTAATTAAAAAAAAGAAGAACTCATATCAACAAACCATACATGCATGAATGAAAACATGTACAATATATGCAATGCATAAATCTCATCAAATATACATGTTAGGAAGTAAAAACATAGTGAAAATAAGCACAATATAAACATAACAATACACAACATGAATTAAACACACAGAGAACATATATTTAAACATTAACTTCACTGATTGGATGCAAACATCGGATGTTCCACCAAACCATAGACATTGTTGCTCCAAATATCTCAGCAGAAAGTCACCCTTGAGCTGATTCTATGAATCCACAAGAACGAGTGCATAGGACAATTATAATATCATATAGATAGTTGAGTTATCATGTTGTTATAGTCTACTTAATCACTCAAAAATATTAACTTTCCATCTCTCTTTCTGCTTCATCATGCACAACCCAAAGAAAATAATTATTTTCTCTAACAATGTAGTCCCTCAAGTTATTCCACTTCTTTGTAGAGATCCAATATAGTTTGGTGAGGAAATATTAATGCTATAAGTTCTAGATATTCTTAGTTATGGATATTTTTCCTCAAAATTCCAATACATCCATGCACTTAGGCATATTTACATTGTTGGTAAATTGTTGAATAATCTCAATTCCTAGCACCTAGATAAATTACTACCTTGTGTTTTTCCTTGTTGATAATTAAATTATAGCGCAAAGAATAAAATATACTAATTGGAAATAAATAAAACATCAGAAAAGAAATATGAAAACCAAACTTCAAATAACACAAAAAAAATTCCCTTCAAAAAACTTTTCAATAGATAATGATTCTGAGATTACAAGGGCTCCCTTATTGGGAAAATGTTCCACTAAGGAAAAATAAAAATATAGAAAACCTGGCAACTCAAGCCCTAAAGAAACCCTTTTTTATTATCTATCCCTAATTGTTTTGTTAGGCACTCATATTTGCACTAGATCTACCTGTTGGTTCTCAAATCTACAAGTTCTTCCTATTGGTACCTTAGATTTGTTAGATATGCCTATCGGTACCTTAGATTTGTTCTATATTTATATTGTAGTGCCTCATATATGATAGATTTGTTCGTTGGTGCCACATATATGCTAGAGATATCCATTGGTGCCTCAAATATGCTATATCTATTTGTTGGTACCTCAGGTCTGCTAGATCTTCCCGTTAGTACCTCAGATCTTCTAGATCTACCAACTAGTACCTAAGATCTACACTAAATATTGTTTTTGGTACCTCAGATATGCTAGATTTTTCCACTCATTCCTTATATTTTCTCCCCATAAATATATCCTTAGATTTATGGCTATTGGGTTTTTTTTTCCTTGCTACACTACTTTCACTTTCCTCCTTTGGACTTGATCTATAGATGAAATTCCTTATTCACCTTTGCAAATATCCCCTTGAATCATAGTCCTTCGTGAATCAAGAACTTAAGAAAAAGTCATCCTTTTCTCTTGCTCTTCATCCCCTTGAGTCATAGTCCTTCGTGACTCAAGCACTTGAGAAAACGTCCTTCCTTCCTCTTCAAATGGATCCCCTTGAGTCACAGTCCTTCATGACTCAAGCACTTGAGAAAAAATATTTATTTTCTCTTAAATGGATCCTTTAAGTGGATGTCTTTCTCCTTCACCTAACCTTTCTTTTATAATCTTGACTTATGACTAAATCAAACATAACCCTAATCACTAAATAGATTAATGGTTAAGATTATATCTCACCTCACTTGAGATAAATGGATAAGATTCATCACTAATGCTAATAACCTTAGCATTTCATTAAATTAAACTCAATTTAATTGTGAAAACCACCTTAATTTAATAACTCCTTTAATTAAAGTAAATTACTAAGGTTGAAGGATTTGGACTTCCAAAGATCTAGATAAAAATTAATGTGGAAGTACCTATCTGATCTACAAAACTTCAACACTCCCTCTTAGAAAGGAAGGTACTTCTAGAAGAGTCACTTAGAAATAGTTCTCCCTCCAACCTTGGCACAATGTCACACACATAATCTTGTTGAACTGTTGCCTCATCAATGGCATATCATATAATTTCACTAAAGTTTCAAAACTTCATTGAAGGCTTAATCTCCCTCAATGTGCCCCTAGGATCCTCATCTTTCTCCTAAGAATCCATCAATGTCATCTCATACCAACTATATCTCCTCATAGAAATGGAAGGGGCTAACTCCCTCTTCCCATCTGAAGGTTGATTCCCCACAATGAAAATCTATGAAATTTTATCACCCTTCAAAGCCTCTTACTCCTCATCCTCTATCACTAACATTGATCCATGATCCACGATCCCCTTGGATCTACCTACTGGCTTTCCATGCAACCTATATACATTTCCCTCTCTTACACCAATGTTGATTGTTGTGTCATGGCTATCTCCCTCTGAAATAATGAACACTTGTACATTTTGGAACAAGAGTACATAACCCTTGTCCTCCAAAGATGAGAGTGAGAATGAATTCCTCCTTGACTCTAGTACATACAACATATCTACCACCTCCATAAAACCTATGGACTCCAACTGGAACCCGACGTAAAACTACACATGAAAATATGAATCTATCTCTAAGCAACTAGTGAAAAACTCATGTGGCCTTGTCATGTTCTATGCCCACTGAGAAAAAAAATAAATCAACTCATGCTACCCTCTCGACTTCTCTTCTCCTTTAGACTAAACAGATCTACAAAGAGTCCTTATTTTCTCCATCTATGAGTCATTGAATCCAATATATTTGTCATCCCATGATCTATAAATCAAATTCCTTTTTCACCCATTCATGGCTGAAGAACTTGAGAAAAAAAAACTTTCTTTGCTCCAAAGTATATGACTCAGGAACATGAGAAAAAATATTTATTTTCTCCTTCTTTCTCTCATGTGTCTTAGATATCTAGGTGAAATTCCTTATTCTCCTATCTGAGATATCATTGTTGGTTTCCTATCCTTCTTCCATTACTTAGAAAGCCACCCAACACAAACATTTTATGTTGCCTGGACCTCCTACAGTCTACCTGACTACTTCCCATGGACTATCTTGGGCTACTCGAGCTTTCTACTCATTTCTCAACTATTTATATAGGTTGCTCGAGACCTTCTCTTCTTCCTAGTGGCTTTGTTGGGATTTCTCGAGGCTTCCTAGGCCCTTTGCAACTATCTTGTTCCCCAACGGCTTCTAGCCTGCTGATATGTGGCCCTGTAGGCCCACCACTTCACTTCTACATGGTTTTTGGCTATGGAAAATTTCCTATGTCTTCCCCTTCAACCATTCTCCGTTGCACCCATGTGCTCCTCTATGACCTAGCCTCCTAGAAACTATTTCAAACTCAGGTGGATGCAACCCACCTCTTCTCTTGTAGCTAGAGAATTTCTAGTAGTTTAAGTTTTAGCTGCTCCCTCTTCCCTAAAACCTCTAGCATCCCTTATTTCCTCTCAATTTATAGATCCTTCTCCATGTGAATAATATCTACCATTGTCACCACACACCCAACCTCTTTACCAACTCTCATACTACTCCAACTCATGACCTCTTTCCACGGCTAGTGGTTGGCCACTCCTCAGCCAAGACCTCAACCTCCACTGTTGTTGATTTCTCCATGATCAGACCCATATGTCCCTTCGTCTCCCTCCAAAAACTAGCTCACACTGCATCCTTCTCCACATTGATGTACTACAATATGGTGTGGCTAGATGGTATTTTTTTTACAGTGATCATACATTGTTCTTTCTTCTTCTTTTTTATTAATTTACCCCATAGACTTGTAGACCAAAAATTCCCTACAATTCCAATCATGATCTTGTGTATACCTAGCTTCCTCCTTAGATGTGATCATGCTCTGATACCATGTTGAAAAATCTCAATTCCCAACACTTAGATAAATTACTACCTTGTGTTTTTCCTTACTGATAATTAAATTACAATATACCAAATAAAATATATTGATTGGAAATAAATAAAACAACAAAAGAAAAATATGGAAGCCAAACTTCAAACAACACAAAAATTCTTCCCTTCAAATATGATTTTCATTAGATAATGATTCCAATCTTACAGGGGATCCCTTACTAAGAAAATGTACCACTGAGGGAAAATACAAATGCAACAAACCTGAGGTCTTAAATAAAACCTTTATTGATATGTCCCCAATTTGTCTTCTTAACACTCAAATTTGCACTAGATATACATGTTGGTCCTTAGATCTACCTATTGGTACCTTAGATATACTAGATTTTCCTATTGGTACTTTATATATACACTATCTATGTCCATTGGTGCCTCAAATTTTCTAGATCTATCCATTGGTTCCTCATATCTTCTATATCCATCTATTGATACCTCAAGTATGCTAGAATCACCCATTGGTACCTCAAATATTCTATATTTTCCCATTGCTACTTCAAATATGCACTATATATATCCGCTAGTACCTCATATCTACTAGATTTGTCTATTGGTACCTTATATGTGCTCCCCAGAACTCCATCCTTCAATTCCTGGCTATTGGGTTTTCTTCTCCTTATGCACTACCTCCAATTTCCTCCTTTGGAATTGATCTCTAAATGAAAGTCCTTCTTCAACTTTGTTGAGATTCCCTTGAGTCACAGTCCTTCGTGACTCAAGTACTTGAGAAAAAATTCTTATTTTCTCTTGTTCTTGATCCCCTTGAGTCACATTCCTTCATGACTCAGGCACTTGAGAAGAATTTTTGCTTTTCTCTTTAAGTGGATCCCCTTGAGTCACAGCCCTTCATGATTTGAGAACTTGAGAAAAAATCCTTCTTTTCTCCTAATTGGATCTTTCAAGTGGATTTCCTTCTCCTTGACCTATCCTTGCTTTTATAATCTTGAGTTATGATTGAATCAAACATAAACCCAATATCCAAAGAGATTAATGGTTGATATTTGATATCACCTCACTTGAGATAACTGGATAAGATTCATTTAATTCACTAATGTTAATAACCTTAGCATTTCATTAAGTTAAACTCACTTTAATTATAAAAAACACTTTACTTTCATAATTCGTTTAATTAAATTAAATTACTAAGGTTGAATGCTTAGAACGACTTCTACACGTCTAGAAAGAAACCAATGTGGATGTACGTGTTCAATCTACAAAACCTCAACATAAATAACCATTCTTCACATATATCCAACTAGTAATGGATCTCTATCACAAAAATCCTCTCTTGTCTCTGAGAATGAAGAAAAAGAAATAATGAGAAAGCAGAGTAAGGAATCCCCCCCAAAAATCCATCAAAATATGGTTAATATATGAATACTCACAATGTGCCATGCATCTCCTCTAAGAAGATATTGTAATTCCTTTTCCCAAATAATTCAAAGATGGGTTTAATAAAATATAATAATTTTGTCTAGCCCCCCTAGCTACCCCCCTCTCTTGTGGAAACATATCCCCCTATAACTCTTTCATTGTTTGTCTACAATGATTATTATTATTATTATTATTATTATTATTCAAAATATATTTCAACTCTAGGATTTCCATCCTTTCATTATGTAAGAACATACATTATTAATCAGGGATCAATACTAGGGTATTACATTACCCTCCCCTTTATTTTGACACTTTCCTCATTGTGCATCATGATGCAGGTGTACATATATACAAAATTTGTATAAAAAATTAAAAAACAATTGTGGGTATGCCTCTTGAATTGCATCCTCTATCTCTCATGTCACTTATTCAAGGATATAGCATTTTTATTGGACCTTCACCTACCCTATGTATTTTGTTTGGAGCACCATGACCTTCCTGTCTAGTATGTGCATTAGTTCTACTCTAAAGTCTCCTAGTTCCACTTGAACCAAAGTCGAAAAAAATATATGGTTAGGATCATGCACATACTTTTTCAACAAAGACACATAAAACACATTATGCACATTCATGGAAGTAGGAAATGCAGGAATATGAAACTATTCCTATCATGTCTAGTATCTCAAATAGACCATTGAATCCAACTGTCATCTTAGTATAGTTTCCTAAGTTCAATGAAATCTTATTAGGATTTACTTGCAAAAATACATGCTCTCCCACTTTAAATTCTCTATCTGTCTTATTCATATCTGTGTAAATATTCTTCCTATCTTGTGCTACTTTCAAATTCTTCTTTATTTTTAACCATCTGTTCCTCCATTTCCTTGGGCAATTTTGTCCCAAGTATTATTTTATCCGTTGGCTTTTTCCAACTCACTAGAGTATTGAATTTTCTACCATATAGAGCTTCAAATGGGCTCATTTTGAATGAAGGTTGATACCCATTGTTATAGTAAAACTCAACCAAATGCAAATAATCCTCCCACGGGGATGGCTTATCCATCACATACATCCATAACATGTCTTCAATCACTTGGTTCACTCTCTCTGTTTTTCCATCTATTTGTGGCTAATATGTTGTGCTAAAATTCATATTTGTACTGAATCCTTTAAATAATCCTCTCCAAAATCTAAATTTAACTTTGAATCTTTGTCTAAAATAATTGCCTTAGGTATTCCATGAAACCTAGCAATTTCCTTCATGTAAATTTCTGCAATATTGGCTTCCTTATGAGTCATCATGACTGGAATAAAATATGCAAACTTTATGATATTATCCACCACTACCATTATTGAATCATGTTTCCTTGATGTCTTGGGAAACTTAGTAATAAAATTAGTGGTTACCACTTCCCATTTCCACTCTCGAATTGGCAATGGTTGTAGCAAACATGGTGAGTGTCTATGCTTAGGTTTAAGTCTTTAGTATTCCATGGACCTAGATATATAATTAGCCACACCATTTTTCATTCTTGGCCAAAAGTATTGGCTTCTTATTTATGCAATTGTTTTTTGGTAACCAATATGTCCTTCATATGGAACATTATGCATTTGTTTTAACACCAACATCCTCTCTAGAATTTGGAACACAAACTTTATTTTTATGCATAAGTATTACATCTTCTCTCAGCTTATACTCCTTAAATTTTTGTTGCACATCCTCCTATTGTAAGCCCTCTTTTACTTGAAGATAATATGATTCTATACCAACAACCTCTAAAATTATACTAGTTAAATTTAATAATGGTTTTAACATGCATGATATGTACCCTTCTATTGAGTGCATCAACAAATTTATTTTATTTTCCTTTGATATGATTAATGTGAAAGTCATACTCAAAAATTCCAACCATCTTGTTTTTCTAGGATTTAAAGTTGGTTGTTCAAACAAATATTTCAGACCACTATGGTCTATCCTCAATTCAAATTTCTTTCTCATCAAATAATGCCTCCACATTTTCAATTCATGTACTATGGTTGCAAGCTTTGAATCATGTAAGTGTAGTTCCTCACTTTTTCTTTAATCTTTGTGGACTCATAAGTAATGACATGTCCATTTTGAGTAAGGAATCCACCAAGTCCTTCCTTGCATGCATCTGTGCATACCAAAATTTTCATTTTGATATGCAATCTTCAAAATAGGTGCACTAGTAAGAAAATCCTTTAGTAGCTGATTTTTTTTTCACACTCTACTATCCATTCAAACATAGTTCCCTTGTTTTGTAAATAAGTGATGGGATGAGAAATACTTGAGAAATATTATATAGACCTCTTACAATATCTAGTTAATCCCATAAAATATATGACTTCTGAAACATTCATTGGTGTTTTCCATCCCCTAATGGATTCAATCTTATTGAACTCCACTATTATATATTCCTATAAAATGATGTTCCCAAATAGTGGATTTTTTCTTGATAAAAAGAGCACTTGCTCAACTTGGAATTCAACCAATTCTCCCTTAGAAATTGCAACACCAATCTCAAATTATGTTCATGTTATTCCTATAACTTGGAATAGATAAGTATGCCATATAATAAAACAATGAAAAACTTATCCAAATCGTTTCTAGATATACCATTCATTAAGCACATAAAGGTAGCTAATGCATTGGTCAATCCAAGTGACACCACTATGAGTTTATAATGCACATACATTTTCTGAATTTTTTCCTTATTGATGTATTCTTCCTCGATTCTCTCCTGGTGATATATTGATATCATGTCTATCTTTGAAAATATCTTTAATCCTCTTAGTTTATCAAAGAGGTCATCAATTATGGGTAAAGGGTATGTATTCTTCATAGTGGATTTATTTAGTTTTCTAGAGTCAATAAAGAGCCTTATTGTTCCATCCTTCTTTTTTACAAAGTGTATCGTTTCTCCACAAGGTGAGGTACCTCAGTGTATGTAAATTTTCTTCAAAAATTCTTCTAGCTACATTTGTAATTCTTTTAATTATATTTTTCTCATTCTGTAAAGACTCTATGAGACTAGGGAAGCTCTGGGCACTAAGTCAATAGAGAATTATATATCCTTGTTTGGTGTGAAACCCGATATCTCTTCAAATACATCCTCAAACTCTTGGCTTGTCCCTTTTCTCTTATTTGGATATTCTACATGAGTTGCATACAATTGATATCCTTTCTGGAAACATCTCTTTAGTTGTAAGGATAAAATATCCCTTATAGAAATGGGTATTATAATTCCTTGCATAGTGATTTTTTTCCCTTCCTCATAAAGACATGTAACGGTATTGTTATGGAAATTTAGGATAGCATGATGCTTCTCCAACCAATACATTCCAATTAGGATATCATAAGATCCCAATGGTATGATATTTAAATTAGTATTTGTTTTCACTTAATTAAGATCTATTGGACAACTTTTGATAGTCTCATTGCTCCTTGTTTTGATTCCAGTGGCTACATGAACCAACTATTATATTTCAAGCTTAATTTCTTTTAATGATATATTTCCACTAATTTATGATCAATGAAACTATGGATTTCTCCTTAATCAATCAAAATAGAAACAAGACAATTTGTAATCTTACCTTCCACCTTAATCATATGGGATTGGTGCTTTGCTTGTCAATCTTGTAGGGATGAATAACTCTGAATATTTATTCTCATATCTTAAATTATTGTAACCTCTTGAGTGTCGTGAAATGTCATCATTTTTTCATCTCTATGAGGTAAATATTTGTACATGCGATCTTCTTTACATCCCCAACATTCAATTGGTGGTATCCTCCTTTTCCCTAAGGATTTTTCCAATTTGGATTCATCCTAAGCGTGTCAATTCTGTTGATATCTTTCAAGATTTTTTCTCTTGAAAGGACGTTTAAATCCCTTTCTTATCTAATATAATTTCTCCTTCTTCTTATCATTTTTTTGATCACTCCAAAATTGTCTGACAATAGTAAGGGGTTCTCCCAAGTAATAAATCCCAATTAGACCTCTCACCACTTGGAATAGGGAACCCATACACATTCTAGCCCGAAAACCATTCTTGGCTTGGTTTTACCGGTTGTGGCCCCGTCCACCAATGAAGGTTAGTGATGGATGTTTATACAAATAGAATATGTAGATCAAGACTATGTAAATGCAGGTATCTAATCTACCCTATCCTAGCTAGGAGTGAATTAACGTAAGTGAATGAGATGTGACATGAATCTAACTCTACCACTAGATTCACCAAGATAGCTTAAATGAATATATAAATTCATATAACACATGCGCATGAATATATAACCTGAATAGTCTAATTCACTATATGACATAAATTGGCATCTCATTCACTTAGGACATGCAATATAAGAAAGAGTAAAAAAGCAAAAAGAAAATGTATATTACGTCAGAATAGTCCATAAACAAATGTACTCTTACAACCCATGTTAACAACACACATTTTCTTTGAAATAGTTCTCAACAAAACAACAACAGATGTGAGTCCTCTCTGTCAAAAATTGGCTCTAAGGGATTCTCCATATTAACAGTTTCAACAATAGTACATGAAAACTCTAAGGAAAGATCTCCAATTTTAGTTGACATTGTATTCCTAAAATAGTTCAAAAGTGTACAATGTTTGAAGACCCAAAAGCCCCATCTTTGGGTTCATTTATAGTATTTATTAAGGTTTAGTGTGACCTTTGGCCTTCCACCTTCCTCTGTGACCTTTCTCCTTCCCATCTTTTGTCTTTATTTTCTCTGTAATGATGAGAGGGATACGATAATAGTTACATTTCAAATTTTTCCTCTATCACCAGTGGCCCATCATGGATTTTAGCTATAGTGCCTCTCATCCACTGTAAAGAATTGTATGCACATTGGAACATCTTGGTCATCCAAGCTTGATAATCGATCATCATGAGGTTCAGACCTCCTCTTCATCCATTTGAATCAGATTCCTTTTCCTACTTCTCACTTCTACAACAATTGATGTTTTCCTTAATGCTTCATTTTCCTTGGATGTGGATCACATTGTAAGGATGTTGAGTGTGTCCTCTTCTCAACATCAATACCTAGCACCATTCAACATATTGCAGATGAATGGTCTCAGAGGGATACTTAAATAAAATATTAAAGAAATCATTTGAACTTATAAAACTGAAATATAAGTAATCAAGAGTTTGTATAAACTTCCCTGAGTTTGATGCATGGATCCTCTACTTGCGGTTGAGGTGTGGTTTTTCACGATTGTTAACAAGGTTTCATATCTTAATGAAAACTTCATATACCATAGGTTATTATTTTCTCAAATAATATAACTAGGAAGTTGTATATCTTGAAACTACCTTTCCAACGGTATAAAGAATTTGCAAAATGGACACTCGAGTCAAACATTATGGTCGATTTATGAAATGCATTTTTTTAGGTTTCAAAGGAGTTAAAGGGAACTCCTATGATTTCCTTTGGAGGATTTAACATTAACTCCTCCAATTTTCCACCGGAGGAGTTGAGATTGACTCCTTTTATTTTCCATTGGAGGATTTGATGGAAACTCCTTTGATTTTCCATCGAAGGAGTTAGCATAACTCCTTTGATTTTTATCAGAGGATTTGATGGGAACTCCAATTTGTATCAAAGGAGTTGATGGAAACTCCTTTGATTTGCATCGAAGAAGTTTATGGGAACTCCTCCAATGGATTTGTAGGATACTTCAACAATTTTCAGAGGAGTTCATGGGAACTCCTCCTATTTCAGTCCCAGGAATTTTGACAAACTCTTACATTATAAACTGAATATATTCTCATCATCTCCTCTGGTATGAAGGAAGACAATTCTAAAGAATTTCTAGGTGTCATTTTACCGACAAGAAACAAAAAGAGCTTGAGTTTGAAATACCATAACTTTCTCATATGATGTTTGATTGAGGCGTCATTTTTTACAACACATAGAGCACAAAGAGATGTTTTTACTAAGATAAATGAATGTGTTAATCAATAATTTGAATGGATCCATTTTTTAATGGTGGCCATGGTTAACGGGGCTTGCTTAGCAGGAAATCTTGGTGATCATTTTTGCACTTACAGACCTCGTATTTTGATTTCATCAATTGCATTGGAATATTAATCGTTTAATTTATACAACTAGCATTTTTAAGGAGTGACAAATCCACTTTGACTAGTACCCAAAATTATGAGCAAGGACAATTTTAAATGAAATTTTGGACCCCGTCCCTGCTACTGCTTCACCAGAATTTGATCCCATAAGTTCCTATGTCATCTATGATGTATAGGGATTTAGTTCACCCATTGACACTACAATGATGCATCAGTAGCATGAATTTATAAATATTCCAAAATATCCAACTAACTTTTGATGTGCTCAGCACCATAGATGATTTTAGGGGCTAAATTTCGCAAATGGGCTAATTTTCCATGGTTTTTCCCAAAAAAAGATTCATCAATTTCCATTTTTTCTAAAAATGACTCTCCCAAATTCCATAGAATAAAATTATTTTACCTTAAAAGTTGCCAAAATTTTATAGAAAGTATATAAAATTCTTAGAAATTTGATTGTTTTTACAAAATTATCGCCAAACATTTTATATTTTGCATATTAAGGACTAGTAAGATTAGTCGACGTTTCTACATTTTAATATAATTTCCATCCTTAAAATTATCCATGCTCAACACTGTGTAGAAGTTGGGAGAACCAATTTTCCATTAAGCTGCATCTCAAAGCGAGAACAAGACCTACGAATGTTGTGTGTAACACATATAATTCTTGGTGATGCTTTCACAATTAATATTTAGTCATAACATTAAGAAACCCAAAGCAAACAAGCTAGTACCGTCTGTACAAAGAAATCCACTGCACACACTACAACTTGATTATGAGTACGATCTAGAGTAGGTTAGGCATGGTAGGGGATTAGTGACCAACAATGATCTAGGTGGATATTGGTGGCCACCCACCTGTTCCAAATTCCAACTGGCTCATCTTGACAATTTTCAATTTAGCATGTTTCTTTGTAATGGGGACATTTATTTGTAACTGTGGGTTCTGCACTTACGTGGATATCCTTAAGCCTTACATAGTATTCAGGTGGATATTGGTGGCCTCCCACCTATTCCATCTAGATTATTTTGGAAATTTTCATGTCAATACATCTTTTTGTACTTCCAGGGCCATTTTGGGGCTTGAAACAATGTTTTCTTGGATTTCCATAGTCATAATATGGACAAATTTAGATTTTTGTGACATAATGCGTAGTTCTCAAAAATAGCTTCCCAGCGGGCTATCACAGGCATAAAACAAAGTTTGTATTCAAAAGTTACGACCCTGGGAAGTTAATGTACTAACTTACCCCAATGGGGCCCACATGAATTTTGGCACTTCATCTCCTAGGGTTAGGTTTTTGGATGTCTAGGGTTTTGGAATTCATATTTATCATAAAAATAACTTCAAAGCCTCATTGTAATATTCTTCTTGCGAATTATCGTAGTCGTCACATCTCTTCTCGGAGATAAAGATGCCACCATTCTAGCGAGTCTTGCACTCTGTATTTTTATAGTCTTTGTACATTTCTTTCATTAATAGAAATCATGTATTGTTGTATTTATTTGTTTCTAGAAATGTTTATGCATATTTCATTGTAATATCTCTTCTTTCATTTTGTTCTGAAAATAATCTGGATCAGTGGTATCAGAGTAGGTTGTTCTTGATCATTTTTTAGTGCATGTCCCCGATGAATTTTGAGTATAGAAGGTTGGGTATTGATCTTGTCTCTCTTGAGGAAAATCTCTCTCTCATACCCAAGAAACCCTCTATGGTGGTAGAAAATAAAAAGAGAGGAGCATAAGATTCTATTAACTTGTTGCTTGAGAAAGCTCTCGTGCGATAGCAGGACGAAATGATGGAGAATTTTTCCCACATCCTTCAACGCTTGCCGATAGAAATAGGTGCATATTCATCAAGAGGCCACTTTAGGGGAGCCTCTCCCTTCAAGGTACAATTTAATTTTGATATTCTCGTATTTGAAGGTCAGGTAGATTTAGATTCCTTAGAAAAATGGTTGAATCTTCTAGAAGGTTATTTCTTTGTTCACAATTTTTTCGACAGGGAAAAAATCACCTTCACACTCCTCAAGGCTCTCCCCCATGTCAAACATTGGTGTGAAACTTACTAGGAGAAAATTTCCACATAGGAATCTGGAATCTATGGGGACGAGCCCACTTGGGATGATTTTGTGGATGCGGTCAAGGAATAATACTACCGTGTTGATAACTATGAATACCATTACATGAGATGGATAACACTGTGGAAAGAGAAGGGCCAAACAGTTTCAGAGTTCAAAAATACTATCCATACCTTGTGCACCAACTAGGTATCAAAGACTCTGAGCGACATCTGGTTTTGAAATACCATGGGGCTCTGCATAGGTACATGCAAACCAAAATGGATTTCCTAAACATCTCATCATTGGGAGATGCCTATCGATATGTTGTCAAAATTGAGTAGAAATTTAGGCACCAGAACAAATGGGAGTTCAGGTATGAAAATACTCAACAACCAAAGCATGGTAAAGAAGACCCTAACCAACAGCTTCCCGAAAAATAGTCCAATACATAAGAAAAGAAGGGTAAATGAAAGATGAAGAATGAGACTGGTAAGTGGTGCGACTTCAACAAAATTTCCTAGCACAACACCGATGAATGTCGCTCGAAACAGTCATTGGTGGTTGAGGTCAAAGACAAGGATATGAACCCTTATTCAAAATATTATCCATTAAATATTGAAAACTAATAGATCATCAACGTAGACACTACTGCTATTGTCATGACCGCAACAATTCGACTAGAAGAACCAGTAGATCCTAAAGAGGGAAGTGCCTCTTCCATTTACATATGTGGGTGAAGGGGACCCCATTTCATTTCATTGTTGATATCAGTAGCCAGAAGAACCTCATCTCAGCTGAGGTCATTAAAAAGTTGGGGTTAGTGACAACACCACACCCACAACCATACAACATTAGGTGGCTTCACTAGAGACAAGATATCTTTGTCAATTAGCAGTGCCACCTGACATATGGCATGCAACCCTTCAATGATGAGGTAGTGTGTAATGTTTCCCTTCTTTATATCTCTCATGTTTTTCTAGGCCAACCATATATGTGGAAATGTCATGTTTTTTATAAGTCTCAACCTCGTAGTGCCATTATTACTCTGGGGGGTCAGCTCTACAAGATACCAGAGGGAGTTCTGACTATTGTTCCACCAAAATAGTGCTGCAAGGTAATCTCTCATACTAAAAAATTCATCCCCTTCACAATATGTTTAAAGGATGCACATAAGGCCACTACAACCACTGCAACCTCAACACCTTCTATCCAGCAGAAGCAGATTGCAGAAGAGAGAGAAGATATTGTTTCTTCACCTACAATGGTGCCTACAAAATGCCCCGTCAAGCCAAGAGACAATAGGTTTGTGGAACAGATTCAACCCCGCCAGCAACAGGTTCATGACAGCCTTCCACAAACCAAACAACACAATTTCTCCAACAAGGTACACATCTCACCAAGATTTAGATTCAGAAAACACTTTCCCCTTTTCCCCGGGAACTCAATGAAATGGATACCATTTCTTCATAAGGGGGAAGGATTGATCTAGGTGGATATTGTTCACCACCCACCTCTTCCAAATTCCAGCTAGCTCATCTTGATAGTTTTCAGTTCAACATGTTTCTTTGTAATGGGGACATTTCTTTGTAATTATGGTTTTTTCACTTATGAGGTTGTCATGAATCCCTACACAGCATCCAAGTGGATATTGGTGGTCTCCCACCTATTCCAACTGGATTATTTTGGAATTTTTCATGTTAGTACATCTTTCTATACTTCCAGGGACATTTTGGGGATCTAAACAATGTTTTCTTGTCTTGAAATAATTAAATTGTAGTCGGAGTTAGAGTTTGACATAATAATGCATATTTCTTGAAAATGCCTTTCCAACGGGCTATCACACGCCTAAAACAAAGATCATGTGCAAACGTTACGACCTCGGGAAGTTAATGTACTAACCTACCCCAACGAAGCCCACATGGCTATTGGCGCTTCATCTCCTAGGGTTAGGTTTTTGGATGTCTAGGGTTTTGGCATTCATATTTATCATAAAAAATCCTTCAGAGCCTCATTGTAATATTCTTCTTGCGAATGAGCATAACCTTCACATCTCTTCTCAAAGATAAAGCTGCCACCATTCTAGCGAGTCTTGCACTCTGTATTTTTACAGTCTCTGTACATTTCTTTCATTAATAGAAATCATGTATTGTTGTATTTCTCTGTTTCTTTCATTTTTTATGCATATTTCATTGTGATATATCTTCTTTCATTTCATTCTAAAAATAATCCATATCAAACAATATGATTATTCATGGAAAGATTAGTCACCAAAAATGTTAGGAGACTAATTTTTGACGCAACAAGAAGGATCCTATCTAGAAGGAGGATGAAATAGGCCTTGTAGCGAAGGTGGGACATGATGACCTTATCAAAATTGGTGAGGGGGAGAATATTATTGTCAACATTATCGATAATGAGAAGGGAATAACATCCTTCCACTGACACATCATGGATGGGTGAGGGAAACTTGTTGCCATGTAGGACATCGGTGAAGAAGAGGTGAACCTTAACGATATGTAGTGTAACAGAGTGAAAGACAGGGACATTTATGAAAGGATATGCAATGATGTGAGAGTAACAAATTCCACTAGTTAAAGGCATGCATGCAGTGAAGATAATTACGTGGACACTACTAATGTGTCATTGTTGATAACGCACACTTCATCGGTGAAAAAGACGTGTGTTAGTGAAGTTTAGCAGAGGCGCACTAGTGTGTTAGTCAAGTTTGAAGGATGGTGGCTTATGTATAGATGAGGAAATTAATGGAGAATCAATGAAATATTGGAAGAAGGATGCATGCATCGGTATGCTGTGTATCATTGCAAGAAGAGGGGACTCACTGAAGTGTAGATCGACAGGTTGAGGTGGTTTGAGGAGGAATTGGAAATGATAAGGAGGGAAGATCAGGAGGAAGATACGAGATTAGTTGTTTGCATGATAGGGAGAGGGCGAGGGTACTAGAAGGAAGAATTGAAGGGGAGACCAGTTTATTATCTTGGAGAGATGTTAAGACAAGAAAATTGGGATGTTTTTGTGCACACGAAATAAATGGTAAAACATTGGGCGAAGCCATAATCTCTGCTAGTCTTTGCTAACTGGTAAGAAGAAAATATAGAGGGTCATTAAATTCACTTTTAATTTCAAAAATTTATGGAAATAATGCACAAAAGTTACCTGAAATATTCCATCATGGCGGGGTCACTAGAGATTCTTGTATATCGGCTAGTGGAGGTTGTCTGCTACAAATGGAGGACAAATAATGATGATATTTATTTCTTTAAATTGTGTCGATGATTCGGGTTGGTATATTCATCGTGGGGATAATATATATTTAGGATATATATATCACATGTATTTCTCCATTCCCACAAGCATTCATAGCCTCGATGGAGTCACTATGGCATCACAGACCTTGCTCCGCTTTCAGTAGGCATCCATAGCCCCGGTGAAGATATTTGCATGTCCCCTAGTTTGGTCAAACTTTCCTTTCCATTCCTTCCTGATTTGTTTAGTGCATGTTAGTGTTCTATGAATGGGGAAAGAGGTGGCATTTTATACTCATAGGGGATAAATTCCAATTATTGAGATTTATTTGAATATTTTTTGCACATGACTATGTAAATATGTCTTTTTTTCTTTTCATCTTTTAGACTTTGATACTTCACCCTTCATGTGAGAAGATACATTGTGTGTAGATAGTTCCTTTGTTACATAGGATCTGCTCACCAACCAATATGCAGGGATAACCATTGATTAACCACTATGATTAGTCAGGTTTTAACTGTTGTCACAACATCCCCATATAGTTCTGAATCATTTTCGAATAGATACCTCTTAATTCCGCACATGATATTGGAAAGAGATGAAAGTTGATTTGTTCCTGCTAATGTGAAAAAGTTGTCTATGAGAGGAAAAACAAAGTTCAAAGGTCTATGTGTCATTCATATATAATAAACGATGATAAGACAAAAAAAAATTAAGAGACGAACTGCTTTCAAGGGAAAATATGATTAAAAAGGGAAGAGAAGAAACGACGTATTCAGGATTTGAGATGAACTCATTCAAATTCCTTGTTGAAACTAAAAAATTAAAAATTTAGATGAATGACAATCAACAATATGAAATCAAGAAAGAAAGTGGATTGATAAAGAAATCATATATTGAGTGTTTATAGCAGTTTCGAGGGTATTCATGTGTGCCAACCAGCTAGAAGTTTGCAGCTTATTGAAAGAACTAATCCTTGTCAAATCTTATGCATGTAATTACTTTGTTCAGATGGGTTTTAGTTCCAGTGTTGGATGATAATTAAACCTCTCATTATGATTTTATGAAGACTTCCAATTCAATTTTGCGGCCTTATGATTTATGGATAAGGATTGTCCAAAATTCCAATTTGTTGTCCGCCAGATTTATCTTCTCTGGGCTTGCAAGATATTCATTTCCTCTCTACTTCTTCATTCTCTAGAACTAATTTCACAACATGACATGTTCAATAAAGCATAATTCCGATGGTGCATGATCAATTCAAATCCTCTGAATACATTTCCTCCTCAAATCTTTTCCTTCTTTTCAAGTGTGTATATATTTCCATGATCAAAATCCAGAAAACCTTTTTGAAAATATTTACCACAGTAATCCAAAAAAATGATCGAATTTTTTCTAGATGTTTGGGATCAAACCATGAGTGTTACTTGTTCCAGTTGTTAGCAGAAAAATTAGACTTGAGATTAAGTGTTGGTTTGTTTGATTAAATATCTCTTGTTGGTGTTGGAGAAGAATGGCTAGGCCTCCAAATGCCACATGTCAAGCATCTAAACACTCTCATCATGGTGAAGACCCTCTTCTCTCTCAAAAAACCATGTTTCAAATGAGTGGCACCTCACCACCAAGCCCTATCCCCACACACTTGACATCAAGCTCAAAAATAGGATGTTTTTCCCCTCCTGGGAAAATCATTTGGCAAGTGACGATTGGGCTATGTCACCCGAGTCATCATCAAGGCCTTCCAAGTCTCATCTTTCTCATATGGCATGCGGGCCCTTGGCATCTAACCTATAGGATTGTAGCCCCATGGAATCCCAAGCTAGGCTTGTTCTCCCAAAATTTTCCACCAACTAGGTCATGTAAAGACAAATTTGCACTCCCTCCAAGGATCTCAAGTCATAACATCATGATAAGTGAATCTAATCAATAAAGAAGGCATCTACGCATGTGCATCCAAGATCATTATATCAAACAAGTAATTTCTCAAAGATACTATGTGACTTGTCAAGATTGAATATGGGAGGGTTGGTGAGGTGTTCGATTAGATAGATCTTTCCCTAGGTCAAGGAGAATTTCCAAGAGATCCCTCTCTAAGCCATGCAAATTGGATGAAGTGGTTGGGGTCAAGACTCAATGGAAATAGGGATCATGACATTCAAGGGTCCGTAGTGTCTCATTCATGGGTTCCTTTGTAGAGAGTGTGTGGTACCTTCGTCTGCAATGCACTTTTTCCAAGCCCATCGATTGTCTTTTATATTTATTTATTTGTATTTTATTTCAATATAGAATAACGAGATATTGAAGCTCATTGTCTTGTCGTGGTGATCATATGATGGAAATATCACCCACAAACACCTAGTGGAAATTAGAAGGTTGGCTCGTGATGAGGACCCCTTTCTATCAGCCATGCAACTGAGAGCCGATACCATATTTTGGTGATGAGATGATGGAAATGTCATACCACTATATATTTGTGGACATGATAGGTTGGCTCATGATGAGATATCCTATTCTTCAATTAGCCTTTTAAACATTTTTTATTATACTGTGGGTCCCCTTTATCCAAAGATAAGTGTTTCATTTCTTTCTTGGGTGATCCCCGGGTGAAGCATCTGGAAGGTTTATATAAGGATTTTATATTTTACCCAACATCAACTCCTCTGGGCCTTCAGCCCCTTCTTCCCATAGAATAAGGGACAACCCCTTCTTGGGTCAATACACCCTAAAATCCCAAGAGATAAAGAAATGGAGGGGAATAATGTTGGAAAGTGGTAAGTATGGTTGGGAACGATGTGATGGCTCAATAAGGGAGTTCCTAGTATCAAACCCATCCCTAAGGCAAACCACTTACTAGGGCACAATGTCAACCACCAAAGTGAAGCAAGGAAAAAGGCATAATGTCCAAGCATATATCATGAAATATAGAGAAATATAAGATACAACATACTCAACTGGATTAAATATTGAAATGATTCTCACCATAATACTAACTTGTACCTCATGGAGCAAGGCCCACTGCCTTCTGGAAGCCAGTTGGTGTGGTGGATTCCATCTGCAAAACTATGACCATCTGTGGTGATGAGTGGATTTTCCATCTATGCAAAAAGGTATTGTTGGGCATGTAGTCTCTCGGAAATCCATATCTACAACCTGAGGGCCTCAAGACATAATCTCCTTAGTTATCCACAAAATGGGGATAACATTCCATAAAAAAATATACTCTTACAACCCATGTGAATAAAACCCATTTTTCTTGAAATAGTTTGCAGCAAAACAAAAATACATGCGAGTCCTCTCTGTCAAAAGTTGGCCCTAAGGGCTTCTGTGTATTAATAGTTTCAACAATCATACATGAAAACTCTAAGGAAATTTCTCCAATTTTAGTTAACATTGTATTCCCAAAATAGTTTAGAAGTGTACAATGTTTGAAGAGAAAACATCCATGTCCTTGGGTTAAATTCTAGTATCTATCGAGGTTCAATGTGCCCTTTGGCCTTTTGCCTTCCCCCATGACCTTTATCCTTCCCTTGTTTTGTCTGTATTCTCTTTGTAATGATGAGAGGGAGAATACAATAGTTACATGTCGAATTTGTCCTCTGGAACCGATGGGCCATCATGGATTTTGGATTGAGTTCCTATCATCCACTGTAAGGAATAGTTTGGACATTGGAACATCTTGGTCATCCAAGATTGAAAATTGATCATCATGGGGTTCAGAATTCCTCTTCAATCATTTGAATTAGATTTCATTTTCTACTTTTCCTTTCTACAATAATTGATGTTTTCCTTAATGCTCCATTATCCTTGGATGTGGATCATGTTAGCACATAAAGTTTTCAAGGTCTTTAGAGTCATATTTCCTTCCTAGGTCTATAATTTTTTCTGTCTTTCCTCCCTTTGTAGACCCGATTGTAATTTTTCCTCTCGGCTTGTGGTTTTCCTTCCGTTTGTCTTCATCGAGTTGATCAGCTTGTTTTCCTTGTCAGACCACCTAAAATCCATCGACTATAATCCTTTTTGTTTTCCCTAGGGTTGATGCATTTCTCCCTTTACCTCTGGCATTGATCCTCTTATTATCCCCGAGCCTCCAGCCAGTCACCTAGGTAATCATTCACAAGCTGCAATCATGACCACCGAGCGCAACACTTGAAGTGGTTTGATGAAGACGCAAATCAAATGAGTGAGAAAGTTCAGTATTCAATGAAGGAAAGCGAGCGCGGGAATCAGGAGTTCAAAATGTTGTAAATTTGTTCATCAAGGGTCACGAAATCCCGATTCGTGAAAAAGTAAATCTGGGTCATCCAATCATGAAGAGCCGAGGGTTTTTGATCTGACATCGGTGAATTTTGGAGGATCGGGAATCGGGAGTTTGGTGTTATTGTCATAAAGGTGCATCCATAGCCTGAAGTCGCAATACCTGAAATGTTGATGTGATATGGCATGTTCGATCAAAGGAGATTCATGGCACTCGATCTGAGGGATCACGATTTCGCGATTCAGAGGTTTGAACATGAAGCACCTCGTGAAATCACGAAACGTGAAATTACGACGTGCCTATGAGTTGGGCCCACGGTCACTGTCTGAGGTCGTATTGAAAAAAAGGGCCATAGAGAAAGTAGGCGTCGGTCCAGTGGTAGGTAGATGAATCATTCGAGGGACCAATCGTGGCCGTCAGAATCAGGGTAGATCCCACCGTTGATCCAGATGGACCATTTCGTGGATTCGAGCATCGAAACATTGTGGATGGAGGGGAGTGAGAAATACCGATATGAAAATTCCTGAAATTCCATTTGTTTAAGCATGAGGTCACAGCCCGCGGTCACGTAGGGTGATGAAAGTGAGCCGTGAAAAGAATCGAGGCACCCGATTCAGTCACAGAGAAAGACTGCATGGCCTCGAGCCACCATAATTGAATCAAAGAAGTTGCGTGCTCACCTGGACATTCATGGGTGTTAGGCTCTACCCTGATCCCAATGCAGTTAGTTAATGGGAGGAAGGGGAGGTAGTTGAAGCCTCGTTTCATCCCGTAAATGGAAAGCATGAGAGTGTCGTTCATGGAGGCAGGATTTCAACCCAAGGTCTCTATGTCAATGAAGTTTTCTACAAAGCCCATACTGATCTGAGATCGCATCTAACAGAAGAATGTATGTGTTGTCTGACAAGAGATGAATAAGATGCAAAGCCTTGAATATAGTGACCATAGCATGCTTCTACAGGGGGCGAGTTCCTTTGAGTATATATACTCAGTTTGTATATTTTTTAAAGGTCGATGGTAGAACAAAGCTCCCAAATTGTAAAGTTTTAATGAACTCTCTGGTTATATGGTTATGTATATGCATTTGAAATTTCTTGTTTAGTGACAGTCAACTTCCTTACTCTCTCTTGTTTCCCTCTGATGTTGAAAGAGTTCATGATTGACTGATTCACTTGAATTATTTTGACTGCATTATGATGAAAGTATGATTATAGTGATGTTACAGTTTCTTTGAGATTTAAATTCAATAAGTTCTTGTGTTTAAATTGTTCCTCCTTGGGATGTCGAAAGACTTGATGTCCTTAGCAGACCTTTGCATTTTCTCACCAAAGTATTCATCCTACTCACCCTTACTACAACTTACTGTCTGAAGTTAAACCAAGACCTCACCTACTCATGCATATCAGTTCAGTCTTTTGCGTTAAAATGATATTTTCTTGAGACTGTGCCCATTTGACCCCTTCTTAACCAATCTGTGACATAAAATCTGATGGGTATCAGGCTTACCTCTGCCGCAATCTAGGGTTGACTTATGGTGCTAACATTTTTGGCGTCGTTGTTGGGGATGAAATTGAATATTTTCCATGGGATTGAATGACAAATCTTACCAATTCTGAAGGTGCATCAGAACTTAGTACATCAAAGATTCCAGCTGTGTACCTGGAAACTCCACTATGGTGACTACGTCAATTCAAATCTGCTGGAAACTCCATTGTTTTAGTTGTGGCTTATAGAGGTAGACAAACGAGGTCTACTCCACAGTTGCCTTTAGCAACACCTAAAGATGATCCAGAGAAAATTGTCAGAAAGAGAAAGGCCCTCTGAGAAGATACTTCTACTGCTGAACCAAGTATTACTAATGATTTTTGTTGTCCTTCTATAGAAACTCCAATATCTTCTTCGCTTTCTCCTATTATACCATTTGTTGGAGTTTCTCATTTTTTAAATTTTGGGAGTGTTCCTATTGATTTTTCCCCTCCTGGTATTGGTTTGGAGGGTGAAAGATTTGTCACTCCTTTTTCCTCTGAGATCATACCGTGGCTTAGACTCACTGCCTTAGAATATTTTCCCACCCCAGGCTTTACCACCCCTCCTCCTATTACGGTTGCTACTGCGCTAAGAGCACCCCCAACTCCTTCAAGCCTTGTAGCTTTTTCAAAAAATCCTCTGTTGTTTCCCTTTCCTCTCGAAAGCTCAGTTCTAGTCTCCCTTGTTCGAACCCCATATCCTCCTAATTCGCCTCCACCTATCATCCCTATGACAGGTGCTAATCCTCCTATAAATAGATTGGATGCCATCGTGGCTGCTAGATATGCCCCCTGGGTCTTGCCTCTGCCTCTTAATTCCCTCCTAGCTAGTGGCTACCTTAAGCAGATGCCTAAGTTTATAGGTGAGGGAGATATAACCGTAGAGGAGAACCATGCAGAGTTCTACATTTATGCAGATAACTACGTCATATTAGACGAAGATGTATGGATGAGGATTTGTGTTCACAGTCTTGATGAAGAAGCCAAAAAGTGATTTAGAGCCCTAGTTCCTGGATCCATAGTTGAGATTGAGGATCTTGATGACATTTTTTTAGACAATGGTGGGATAAAAATGACTTTATGTATTAAATCACAGAGTTTGGGTCCCTAAAGAGAAAAGAGGGAGAGTCTGTCTCTGACTTCTCCAAAAGATTCAACAAGATGTACGATAAAATCCATCATGAGATAAATCCTACAAAGGCCTCTGCCAAAATTACCTATACCAGCACTTTTGAACCTGACTTCTGCCTCTTGTTAAGAGAGAGAAGAGCCACTTCCTTGGCTCACATGCAATATGCATCCTTGGAAGTAGATTCTAACATATTGGCAGTTGACCGACTCAGGAATAACACTGATAGAGACAGAGAAAGGGGAAGATATGCAACCTCAACCTCCAGTTCCTCCACCCCCCCCCTCCCCCTCAAATGGACGAAGTAACCAAGTTACTAAAATCACTTTTGGCTAGAATGGAAAGGTTTGAATTAGAAGGGAAGAAGACATACAGAAATCCTCAAAATATTGATAATAGAGGCAACTTCAGGAGGCTGAATAACAATGCTCCTCAAATCATGTCAAGGGAACAAAGTGACAGAGATAGAAATGATCAAAAAATTAAAACTCCTATCCAAAACAACCTTGTTACTGAGGGGGAGAAAGAGGAAGAAGAGCTTGAGCTTGATCTTGAAATCCATTGTGTTGAAGACACCTCCCTATTTCCTCACTTAACTCAATCTGCATACAAGGAATCCCTCATGAACAGTCTAATAAATGAGTTGAGTAAAGGGGAAAAGGTTGATACTATCCAAAGTAAGTACAACCTTAGATATAAGAATAAAGAAGGGAAGTCTGATGTCCCTGATCCATCTCCCAGAGAAGAGAAGCTTACCAAATATGAAAAAAACAGTAGCAAGGAAAGGAAAGCTCAGAATTCTCCTCCAATAACCAACAACCCAGTCCCATAGGTGAGAGAAATTATGAAGCCCCCTTCCTCTTTCAACTTTGAGCTTGAAATTCATAAGATCAGAATCCCTCTCCCCCTTTCAGAGCTAGTCAAGCATGAAGACTTCAAAAGGTCCCTCTCTAAACTTTTGCAGTCCGAGTCACCCTGCCATTCCACAGACTCAGTTAACCTCCAAGATGAAAATCCCATAGTCATCTTAGGCCCTATGGTAGAAGACAGAGATGATTCATCCCCTCCCTTCTACACATCCCTGAACATACATGATAAGGTGCTGCAAAACTATTTGATGGACTCAGGGGCATCTCATAACCTCATGCCCAAAACTATCATGGAAAAACTTGGATTAGAAATCACAAAATCTTATCATGATTTATATTATTTTGATTCGAGGAGAGTGCAATGTCTCAGGGTCATCAAGGATCTAGTGGTGACATTGTTTCAGCTTCCCATGAAAAGTGTGGTCATGGATATTGTGGTGGTTGACGTTCCTCCCAAGTTCAGCATGTTGTTGTCAAGATCTTGGATAAAAAGACTTTGGGGAACCTTGCAGATGGACCTCACGTATGCTACCATTCCAGTATTCGGAGGGGAGCATAGAAGACTATATAGAGAAGCTCAGTTGGCCTACATTATAAGTGATGAAGCAGACCCCACTAATAATCCTATCTTTGCCCTGGATACTAATTTAGGATCCATCTTATTGCAGCTCATTGATGCCTTTAAACCCCCTCTTGAGATCAGAAAGTCCATTACTCTTGGTGAATATCCTCCTCCAATTACCTCTATGTGGAAAATGTTTTTTGATGGAGCCTCTTTTAGTGAAGGTGTTGGCGTTAGAGTGGATTTTGTGTCACCTTGTCATGAAACTATATCCCCGTCATACAAATTAGAGTTTGAAACCACAAATAATGTGGTAGAATATGAAGCTCTTGTTTTAGGTTTGAGGGTTGCAAAGGAGATGGGAATTGAAGAGACAACAGTGTTCGGGGATGCCAAGTTAATTGTCCAGCAGATCATAAATGCTTATCAGACCAAACACCCTCGACTCAAAAGTTACATAAATGAAGTGTGGGACCTAATTGATAGGTTTTTCCTAGCTTTCAACATTTCATTCATTCCTAGAGGGGAGAATACAATGGTTGATTCTTTGGCTATTTCGGCAAGCAATTTCAGAGTTCCCCTACCACCTAATCTTAGGTATGATGTTCGAATTAAATATAGACCCTCCATACTTGATAATATCAAGCACTGGAAGGTTTTCGAGGATGATCTCGAAATCATAATATTTCTTGAGTCGGTCGATGAGTTCTCTACATTACACATTGATCAGGATCATGATTCTGAGGATGTCCCTTCCCCTAAATTATTTTTGAATCACCATATTGTTCAGCTGCCTAGAAATCACATTCCAAAGGGACTGGTTCTTCTAGAAAGGTTTTTCGATGGTAACGATGTGGCGGTAAAGATTAAAGGCCGAAATGAGAATGTTGATGTAGCTGAGTGCAACATTGGTATAGAGGAGGATATAAAGTTTGTTCAGGTGTGAAGCAACCTGTCAAGGAAGCAGAGGGTCGAGTATGCTAAGTTTTTAAAGGAATTTTATGATATGTTTTCTTGGACCTATGAGGACCTCAGGACATATGACACTAGAGTTATTGAGCACACGATCCCATTGAAGTAGGATTCCAAACAGTTTAGGAAGAAATTAAGACAAATAAATCCTATGTTGTTGCCTATTATGGAGAAGGAGGTAAAGAAGTTGTTGGACGCCAAGATCATCGTGCCTTTGAGATATTCAGAGTGGGTGGCCAACATGGTCCCAATGAGAAAGAAAAGTGGGGAAATCAGACTTTGTGTCGATTTTAGGAACCTGAACAGGAGCTCAAAGAAAGACAATTAACCCTTGCCAAAAATGGAACACATATTACAAAGGGTAACTGGCTCATCAATGATATCCATGATTGACGTATTTTTAGGATACAATCAGATCTCGATCCTACTTGAGGATAGAGAAAAAACATCCTTCACCACTCCTTGGGGTACATTCATGTATGCCAAAATTCCCTTTGGATTGATGAATGCAGGAGCAACCTTCCAGAGAGCCATGGATATCGCTTTCGTTGGAGAAAAGGACAAGTTTGTGGTTATCTATTTGGATGATATTATAGTCTTCTCCAAATTATATAGAGAGCATTGTGAACATTTAAAAAAGGTTTTCCTGAAATGCAGGAAATTTGGTCTCTCCTTAAATCCCAAGAAATCGTTGTTTTCCATGAAGGAGGGAAATTATTGGGGAATATAGTATCTGCTGAGGGAGTAAGAATTGATCCTGGAGGGGTGGAAGCAATCCAAGCCTTGTCACTCACGAGATCCAATAAAGAAGTCCAATCTTTCTTGGGGAAAGTCAATTTTCTGAGAAGGTTTGTTTCAAATTTCGCTGAATTGGCGAAGCATATCACAACCATGCTCAGGAAGGGGAACAAAGTGAAATGGACTGTTGATCCTAGAGAATCCTTCAACCAAATTAAGAAGGATATGACTGAGGCACCCATGTTGATCAGTCCCGATTATTTCAAGGATTTATTGATTTTTTCCTTTGCTTCGTATGATACAGTAGCGACCATTTTATTGCAGAAAAATGTTGAAGGGATGGAACAACCTATTTCCTTTTTCAGCAGAGCATTGAGGGATGCAGAGATCAGATATGACATCATGGAGAAGAAGTCCTATGCCTTGGTGAAACCTCTCAAATCTTTTAGAGTCTATGTTTTTCATTCAAAGATCATTGCATATGTTCCTTCAAATTCTGTGAAGGACATTCGCATTCAACCTGGCATAGATGGGAGAAGGAGAAAGTGGATCGCCAAGATCCTTGAATTTGATCTGGAAATAAAAACCACTAGCTAGTTAAAGGCCAAGGTTTGGCCAAGTTATTGGCTAAATCTAATTGTAAAGCTTTGGGGGTTAACTTCATCAACACTTGCTTAGAAAACAAGTAGGCCGAGGCATTTGATATAAGTCTTTGGGACAACCCTCCATTGGCATAATGCACCTGGTACAAAGACATTATATATTTTATGCAGAATTTGTGGCCTCCAGATGGTATGGGAAGGATAACCTTGCATCTTTCTTAATTGTAAACCCTCCTCCTATTACGGTTGCTACTGTGCTAAGAGGACCCCCAACTCCCTCAAGCCTTGTAGCCTTTTCTGCAAATCCTTTGTTGTTTCCCTTTCCTCTCAGAAGCTCAGTTCCAGTCTCCCCTGTTCGAACCCCATCTCCTTCTAATTCTCCTCCACCTATCATCCCTATGGAAGGTGTTAATCCTCCTAGAAATAGAATGGATGCCATACTGGTTTCTAGATATGCCCCCTTGGTCTTGCCTCAGCCTCTTAATGCCCTCCTAGCTGGTGGATACCTTAAGTAGCTGCCTAAGTTTACAAGGGAGGGAAATATAACCGCAGAGGAACACCTTGCAGCTTTCTATAGTTATGTAGATAACTATGTCATAGTAGACGAAGATGTCTGGATGAGGATTTGTGTTCACACTCTTGACGAAGAAGCCAAAAAGTGATTCAGAGCCCTGGTTCCTAGATCCATAGCTGGGATTGAGGATATTGATGACGTTTTCTTGAGACAATGGGGGGATAAAAAGGACTTTATGTATTACATCACAGAGTTTGGGTCCCTAAAGAGAAAAGAGGGAGAGTTTGTCTATGACTTCTCCAAAAGATTCAACAATATGTACAATAAAATCCATGATGAGATAAGCCTACAGAGGCCTCTGCCAAAATAAGTTATGCCAGTGCTTTTGACCCTGAATTCTGCCTCCTCTTAAGAGAGAGAAAATCCACTTCCTTGGCTCACATGAAGGATGCAGCCCTGGAAGTAGAGTCTAACATATTCGGAGTTGACCGACTCAGGAATAATACTGATAGAGACAGAGGAAGGGGAAGATCTGAAACCTCAACCTCCAGTTCCTCNCATCAAATGGATGAACTAACCAAGTTCAAGAATAAGGCTAATAGAGATAGAGGAAGGGGAATATCTGAAACCTCAACCTACAGTTCCTCTCCCCCCCCCTAAAATGGACCAACTAACCAAGTTACTAAAATCACTTTCGGCTAGAATGGAAAGGTTAGAATTAAAAGGGAATCATACATATAGAAATCCTCAAAATATTGATAACAGAGGAAACTTCAGGAAGCTGAATAACAATGCTCCTCAGATCATGTCAAGGGAACAAAGGGACAGAGATAGAAACTATCAAAAAATTCAAACTCCTCACAAAAACAACCTTGTTACTGAGGGGGAGAGGGAGGAAGAAGAGCTTGAGATTGATCCTAAAATCCATTGCGTTGAAGACACCTCCCCATTTCCTCACTTAACTCAATCCACATACAAGGAATCCCTCATGAACAGTCACATAAATGAGCTGAGTAAAGAGGAAAGGGCTGATACTAGCCCAAGTAAATACAACCTCAGATCTAAGAATAAATAAGGGAAGTCTGACGTCCTTGATCCATATCCTAGAGCTGAGAATCTTACCAAAGATGCAACAAACAAAAATAAGGAAAGGAAAGATCAGAATTCCCCTCCAATAGCCAAAGACCCATTCCCAGAGGTGAGAGAAATTATGAAGCCCCCTTCTTCTTTCAACTTTGAGCTTGAAATTTAGAAGATCAGAATCCATGTCCCCCTTTCAGAGCTAGTCAAGCATGAAGACTTCAAAAGTTCCCTCTCTAAACTTTTGTAGTGCGAGTCACCCTGCCATCCCACAGACTCAGTTAACCTCCAAGATGAAAATCCCACAGCCATATTAGGCCCTATGGTAGAAGACAAAGATGATTCATCCCCTCCCTTCTACACATCCTTGAACATACACGATAAGGTGCTGCATAATTGTTTGATGGACTCAGGGGCATCTCATAACCTCATGCCCAAAACTGTTATGGAAGAAATCAGATTAGAAATCACCAAAGCTTATCATGATTTATATTCTTTTGATTCGAGGAGAGTGCAATGTTTTGGGGTCATCAAGGATCTAGTGGTGACATTGTTTCAGTTGCCCATGAAAAGTGTGGTCATGGATATTCTGGTGGTTGACATTCCTCCCAAGTTCAGCATGTTGTTGTCAAGATCTTGGATAAAAATACTTATGGGAACCTTGCAGATGGACCTCACGTATGCTACCATTCCAGTATTCGGAGGGGAGCATAGAAGACTGTATAGAGAAGTTTAGTTGGCCTACATTATCAGTGATGAAGTGGATCCCACCAATAATCCTATGTTTTCCCTGGATATTGATTTAGGATCCATCTTATTGCATCTTACCGATGCCCCTGAACCCCCTCTTGAGATCAGAAAGTCCATTACTCTCGGTGAAGATCCTCCTCCAATTACCTCTATGTGGAAAATGTTTTTTGATGGAGCCTCTTCTAGTGAAGGTGTTGGCGCTGGAGTGGTTTTTGTGTCACCTTCTCATGAAACTATATCCCTATCATAAAAATTAGAGTTTGAAACCACCAATAAAGTGGTAGAATATGAAGCTCTTGTTTTAGGTTTGAGGGCTTCAAAGGAAATGGGAATTGAAGAGATAGAAGTGTTCGAGAATGCCAAGTTGTTTGTCTAGCAGATCAGAAATTCTTATCAGGCCAAACACCCTCGACTGAGAAGTTACATAAATGAAGTGTGGGATCTGATTGATAGATTTTTCTTGGCTTTCAAAATTTCATTCATTCCTAGAGGGGAGAATACAGTGGCTAATTCTTTGGCTGTTTCGGCGAGAAATATCAAAGTTCCCCTGCCAACTAAGCTCAGGTATGATGTTCGAATTAAATATAGACCCTCCATACCTAATAATATCAAGAACTGGAAGGTGTTCAAGGATGATCTCGAAATAATAATATTTCTTAAGTCGGTCAATGAGTTCTCTACATTACACATTGATCATGATCATGATCATGATTCCGAGGATGTCCCTTCCCCTAAATTATTTCTGAATCACCATATTGTATAGCTTCCTAGCAATCACATTCTGAAGGGATTGGTTCCTTTGGAAATGTTGTTCGATGGGAACGATGTGGTGGTAAAGATTAAAGGCCAAACTGAGAATGTTGATGTAGCTGAGTGCAACATTGGTACAGAGGAGGATCCAAAGATTGTTCAGGTGTCAAGAAGCCTATCAAGGAAGCAGAGGGTCGAGTATGCTAAGTTATTAAAACAATTTTCTAATGTGTTTCCCTGGACCTATGAGGACCTCGGGACATATGACACTAGCATTATTTAGCATAAGATCCCATTGAAGGAGGATTCCAATCTGTTTAGGAAGAAATTAAGACAAATAAATCCTATGTTGTTGTCTATTATGGAGAAGCATCTAAAGAAGTTGTTGGATGCCCAGATCATCATGCCTTTCAGATATTCAGAGTGGGTGGCCAACCTGGTCCCGGTGAGAAATAAAAGTGAGGAAATCAGACTTTGTGTCGATTTCAGGAACCTGAACAGGAGCTCAAATAAAGACAATTACCCCTTGTTGAAAATGGAACACATATTACAAAGGGTTACTGGCTCATCAAGGATATCCATGATTGACATATTTTCAAGATACAATCAGATCTCGGTCCTACCTGAGGACAGAGAAAAAACAACCTTCACCACTCCTTAGGGTACATTCATGTATGCCAAAATTCCCTTTGGATTGATGAACGCAAGAGAAACCTTCCAGAGAGCCATGGATATCGCTTTCATTGGAGAAAAGGACAAGTTTTTGGCTATCTATATGGATGATATTACAGTCTTTTCCAAATCATATAGAGAGCACTGTGAGCATTTAAAAAGGGTTTTCCTGAAATGCAGGAAATTTGGTCTCTCCTTAAATCCCAAGAAATCGTTGCTTTCCATGAAGGAGGGAAAATTATTGGGGAATATAGTATCTGTTGAGGGAGTAAGAATTGATCCCGAAAGGGTGGAGGCAATCCAAGACTTGTCACTCCCGAGATCCAATAAAGAAGTCCAATCTTTCTTGGGGAAAGTCAAATTTCTGAGAAGGTTTGTTTCAGATTTCACTAAATTGGTGAAGATATCACAACCATGCTCAGGAATGGGAACAGAGTGAAATGGACTTCTAAGCCTAGAGAATCCTTCAACCAAATTAAGAAGGCACTGACTGAGGCACCCCTGCTGATCAATCCTGATTATTCCAAGGATTTTCTAATTTTTTCCTTTGCTTCATATGATACAGTAGCGATAGTTTTGTTGCATAAAAATGTTGAAGGACTGAAACAACCTATTTCCATTTTTAGTAGAGCATTGAGGGATGCAGAGATTAGATATGACATCATGGAGAAGCAGGCCTATGCCTTGGTGAAAGCTCTCAAATCTTTTAGAGTCTATGTTTTGCATTGAAATATCATTGCATATGTTCCTTTAGCTTCTGTGAAGGACATTCTCATTCAACCTGACATAGATGGGAGAATGAGAAGTGGATTGCCAAGATCCTTGAATTTGATTTGGAAATAAAACCCAAGGTAAAGGCCAAGGTTTGGCCAAGTTATTGATTGAATCTAATTGTAAACCTTTGGGGGTTAACTTCATCAACACTTGCTCAGAAAACCAGCAGGCTGAGGCATTTGTTATAAGTCTTTGGGACAACCGTCCATTGGCATAATGCACCTGGTACAAAGACATTATATATTTTCTACAGAAGTTGCAGCCTCCAGATGGTATGGGAAGGAACAAGGCAAGAGATTTAAAGCTCAAAGAAATCAGATATTTCCTTATTGACCAGGTTTTGTATTGGAAGGATCCTCTAGGAGTGCTCTTAAGATGTCTGGACCCAGAGGAAGCCCAAAAGATTATCTTTGAGTTCCACGATAGCCTATGTGGGGGAAATCATTTCTGTAAAACCACCGCCAACAAAATTCTTAGTGTTGGGTACTACTGGCCTACCTTATTCACTGATGTCTGTGTGAAAGTCAGGGCTTGTATCAAATGTCAGAAATTTTCTGGAAAGTAGCAACTCAAGTATCTGCCATTGAATCTTATACTAGCTTCAAGACCCTTTCAACAGTGGGGTCTAGACTTTATCAGAGAGATCCATCCTCCTTCAAGTGGTCAGCACAGGTGGATCCTAACTACGACAGATTATTTCACCAAGTGGATACAGGCTATCCCCACAAGGAATGCTTCTCATAAGGTTATCATTGGTTTTCTGGAGGATATTATAGTAAGGTTTGGGTGCCCAACCAGAATCGTCACTGACAACGTTGCATCCTTCAAAGTTGAACCATTGATCAAGATTTGTGAGCAATTCAGAATTGCACTAATTCACCATACCCCCTACTATCCGCAAGGTAATGGATTAGCAGAATCCTCTAACAAAATCCCAATAAAGATCATCAAAATATTGCTAGAGGATAACAAGAAAGCATGGGATTCAAAGTTCAAATTTTCTCAATGGGATGATAGAGTGACAACAAAGCGGTCCCTGGGCATCTCTCCTTTCCAGTGTGTATATGGGATTGAAGAAGTTTTTCCTTCTCATCTCGCCTTGCCTATGGTGAAGTTCTTCCAGGACCTCCAGGAAGATCCTGATGACATGATCAGAAGAATTCATCAACTGGTAGAAGTAAAGTAGGCAAGAGAGTAGCTTCTGGACAAAGCGCATCACCGACAGCAGAAAATCAAGCAGACCTTTGCCAGGAAGAGCAATAAGAAGGATTTCCAAATGGGAGATCTGGTACTCAAATGGAATGTGCCTAAGCAGGACATAGGAAATCATGGAAAAATTGAATCCCTTTGGATTGGCCCCTTCCAAATCTCTAAGAAGTTCCCAAATAACACTTATAGCTTGCAAGATTTGGAGGGAGATGAAGTCTTTAGTGGCCCTATAAATGGGCACTTCTTGAAAATGTTTTTTGTTTAAAGTTGGAGTCAGCATCCTGCCATTGTAAATACCCTTTATGTTTCATGTTTAATTTGTCTTGTTTCTAATAGAAGACTCCATAACCCAACACTATGGCATTGAAGTCGCAAAAGGAGTTCTTAGAGCCTCACATGGAGGACTCTATCCCTCATGGAGCCTAATGTTAGCACATAAACTTTTCAAGGTATTTAGAGTCATATTTCCTACCTAGGTCTATAATTTTGTTTGTCTTTCCTCCCTATACAGACCCGATTGTAATTTTTCCTCTCGGCTTGTGGTTTTCCTTCCGTTTGTCTTCATCCAGTTGATCAACCTATTTTCCTTATCAGACTACCTGAAATCCATCAGCCATAAGCCTTTATGTTTTCACTAGGGTCGATGCATTTCTCCCTTTTCCTCTGGCACTGATCCTCTTATTTTCCCCGAGCCTCCAACCAATCACCCAGGTAATCGTTCACAGACCACAATCATGACCACTGAGCGCAACACTTGAAGTAGTTCGATGAAGACGCAAATCAAATGAGCAAGGAAGTTCAGTCTTCAATGAAGGCAAGTGAACACGAGAATCGAGAGTTCAAAATGTTGTAAATATGTTCATCAAGGATCGTGAAATCCCGATTCGCGAAAAAATAAATATGGGTCATCCAATCATGAAGAGCCAAGGGTCGTTGATCGGACATCGGTGAATTTCGAAGGATCGAGAATCGGGAGTTCAGGGTTCTTGTCATAAAGGTGCATACATAGACCGAACGCCCAAGACCTGAAATCACGATGTGATCTGGGCCATCCGATCTAAGGAGACGCATGGCACCCGATCCAAGGGATTGTGATTTCACGATTCAAAGGTTTTAGGATGAAGCACCTTGTGAAATCATGAAACGTGAAATTACGACATGCCTATGAGCTAGGCCCATGGTCACATCCCAATGTTGTATTGAAAAGTAGGGCCATAGAGAAAGTAGGCGCCGGTCCAATGATAGGCAGCTAAAGAATTTGAGTGACCAATTATGGCTGTTAGAATCAGGGTAGATCCCACCATTGATCCAGATGGACCATTTCATGGATTCGGGCATTGGAACATTATGGATCGAGGTGAGTGAGAACTCCCGATATGTGAAGTCCTAAAATTCCATTTGTTTAAGCACGAGGCCACATCCTACATTCGCATAGGGATATGAAAGGGAGCCACGCAAAGAATCGAGGTGCCATGCAAAGAATCGAGGTGCCCAAGTCAGTCATAGAGAAGGACTGCGTGGCCTCGAGCCACCAGAATTGACTCAAAGAAGTTGTGTGCTCACCTAGACATTCATGGGTGTCAGGCTCCACCCCAATCCCAATGTAGTTAGTTAATGGGAGCAGGGGGAGGTATTTGAATCCTCGTTTCACCCCATAAATGGAAAGCATGGGAGCGTCGGTTATGGAGGCAGGCTGTCAGCCCAAGGTCTCTCTGTCAATGAAGTTTTCTGCAAAGCCCATACTGATTTGAGATCGCATCTGACAGAAGAATGTATGTGCAGTCTAACAAGAGAAGAATAAGACATGAAGCCTTGAATACAGTGACCAAAGCACACTTCTACAGGGGGCGAGTTGCTTTGAGTATATATACTCAGTTTTTGTATTTTGTAAAGGTCGATGGTAGAGAAAAGCTCTTGAATTGTAAAGTTTTAATGAACTCTCTGGTTATTTGGTTATGTATATGCATTTGAAATTTCTTATTTAATGATAGTCAGCTTCCTTACTCCCTCTTATTTCCCTCTGATGCTGAAAGAGTTCATGATTGAATGATTCACTTGAATTATTGTGACTGCATTATGATGAAAGTTTGATTATAGTGTTGTTATAGTTCCTTTCAGTTTCTTTCAGATTTAAATTTGAGAAGTTATTGTGTTTAAATTGTTCCTCCTTGGGCTGTCGAAAGACTTGATGTCCTTGGTATACCTTTTCATTTTCTCACTGAAGTCCTCCTCCTACTCACCCTTACTACAACTTACTGTTTGAAGTTAAACCAAGACCTCACTTGCTCGTGCATATCAGTCTCGTTTTCTGAGTTAAAATGATATTTTATTGAGACTGCGCCCATTTGACCCCTTTTTAACCAATCTGTGACATAAACTCTGATGGGTATCAGGCTTACCTTTGCCTTAATCTAGGGGTGACTTCTAGTGCTAACAGATCACACTATAAGGATGTTGAGTGCGTCCTCCTCTCAGCATCAATACCTGACACCATTAAACATATTCTAGATGAGTGGTCTTAAAGGGATACTTAAATAAACTATTAAAACAATCATCTGAACCCATAAAACAAAAATATAAGTAATCAAGACTTTGTATAAAATTCCATGATTTTAATTAATGGTTCCTCTTCTCGCGGTTGAAGTGTGTCGTTTTTTGGGGTTTTTAACAAGGTTTCAGATATTAATAACACACAAAACAGACACTCGAGTCAAAAATTATGGTCGATTTACAAAAGGCAGTTTTTTAGGTTTCAGAGGAGTTGACATTAACTCCTCTGATTTTCCATCGAAGGAGTCGACATTAACTCCTCTGATTTTCCATCGGAGCAGTTGATGGGAACTCATCTGATTTTCCATCATATGATTTAACATTAACTCCTCCAATTTGCATCGAAGGAGTTGATGGGAACTCCTTCTATTTGCACCGGAGGAGTTCATGGGAACTCCTCCGATGGATTCAGAGGATATTTCAACAACTTTCGGAGGAGTTCATGGGAACTCCTCCAATTTAAATAGGGGGAATTTTGACAAAATATTACATTATAAACCAAACTTGTTCCCATCATCTCCTCTGGTACAAAGGAACACAATTCTGAAGAATTTCTAAGCGTATTTTTACTAGCGAGAAACAACAAGAGCTTGAGTTCAAAAGACCATAACTTTCTCATACGACGTTTGATTGAGGTGTCACATTTTGCAACATGGAGAGAATAGAGAGATGATTTTATTAATATAACTTAATATGCTAGTAAATCATTTGAATGGATCCATTTTTTAATGATGGACACGGTTAACGGGGTTGTCTTAGCAGGAAATCCTTGGCTATCATTTTGGCACTTCCAGATCTCATATTTTGATTCCCTCGGTTCCATTGGAATATTAATCGTGTAATTTATATAGCTATCCTATTTAAGGAGTGAAAAATCCACTTTGACCAGTACCCAAAATTATTCGCAAGGACATTTTTAAATTAAAGTTTGGACCCTGTCCTTGCTACTTCTTTGCCAAAATTCAATCCCATAAGTTCGTATGTCATATATGATGTATAGGGCCTTATTTCACCCATTGACACTACAATTATGCATCAGTAGCATGAAGTTATAAATCCTCCAAAATAGCCAACTAAATTTCGGTGTGCTTAGCATTGTGTAGGGGTCGGGAGAAATTTTTTTTCGTTAAGTTGCATCTCAAAGCAAGTGCAAGACCTATGGATGTTGTGTCTAGCCCATATAATGCTAAGAGATACTTTCACAATGAATATTTAGTCATAACATCAAGAAACGCCAAGCAAAAAATCTAGTATCGTATGTGCGAAGAAAGCCACCAGGGATACTACAACTTGATTACGAGTGTGATCTAGAGTAGTTCAGGCATAGTAGGATATTAGTGAACAACAATATGATTAGGCATGCAAATATTAGTCACTGAAAATGTTACGAGACTTATTTTTTACACAAAAAGAAGGATTCAAGATAGGAGGAGGATGAAATAGGCCTTGGAGAAAAGGTGGGCCATGCTGACTTGATCAACGTTGGTGAGAGGGAGAAGATTGTTTTCAGCATGCTTGAAAACAATAAGGGATCTACATCCTTCCTATGACACATCGGGTATCGGCGAGGGAAAATTGTCGACATGCAGCAACATCCGTGAATAATGGGCGAAACTTGTCGATATGCAATGTAATGGAGAAACAGGCAGTGACATTGCCGAAAGGCAATGAAATGATGTGAGAGCAAGGAAGTCAGCTAGTGAAATGCATGCATGTGGAGAAGATAATTGTGTGGATGCTACTAATGAATCAGTGTTGATAATGCACACTTATTCGGTGAAAAAGACATGTGCCAGTGAAGTTTAGCAGAGGTGCGCTAGCATGCCAATCAAGTTTGAAAGATGGTGGGTTATTTATAGGTGAGGAAACTAATGTTGCATCAATGAAGTGGTGGAATAAGGATTCACACATCAGTATGTTATGTATCAGTGTAGGAAGAGGGGACTCATCGAAGTGTGGATCAACAGGTCGAGGTGGCCTAAGGAGGAATTGGAAATGATAAGGTGGGAAGAGCCAGATGAATATACAGGATTAGTTTTTTTCACGATAGAGAGACGGAGAGGGTCCTAGTAGGAAGAATTGAAGGGGGGGCAATTTCTGGTCCTAGTAGGAGGTTCTTGCGCACGATCAAAACCTCCAATATGTCTGAAAATTTTCTCTTCCTTTGCTTTTCTCATACATGTACTTGGACTTTCTAATTGTCTCTGCAAGAATCTTGGGTTTGACAAATTGAATTTTTTCTTTGTAAAAATTATGTTAGCCCACTTAAGAACCTATGAATTTTCATCTTCTCCTCCTTGATAAATAACATGTACCTCAACATCTCCAAGAAATTATTTTCATATTTTGCCATAGTCATGTTTCCCAACTTGAGTTCAAAGAAGTCGTGCATCTTGTTTTCATAGTAGTTCTCTAAGATGATGTTGGAAACACTTATTGAACTACTTTCAAAAATATATTTTCTCATCAATGTTCTTGACTTTCTTCAACTAGTTCTACCACATAGAGGTTTTTCCTTGTAAATGATATATGGAAAGTATGGCTTAGAAATTAGATGAGTAATTGTTAATCCCTAGACAAATCCCCATGATATGTATAAAACCCCTTATTATGCCCTAGAGAGTGAATTATTACATTTCTAGTAGGTCATCTAGAAGCCTTCTTTGCACCCTTTCATTTTAATTGTAACCCCTTGTCTCTTATATATATATATATATATATATATATATATATCATCATCATCATCATCATCATCATCATCATCATCATCATCATCATCATCATCCTATATGATATCATATTGTGTTTTAAAGTTTATATCTTGTAAAGTAGGTTTCCCCCTCGAAGTGGACTGAATTTTATTGATTTCTTATCATTTTTAAGGCTTGGGTCATAACATTTGGTATCAGAGCTCGAGGTCTTGGGGTTTCGCTGCTACATCCGAGACACCTTGGAATTTTCGCTATAACTTGTTTTCTACAACGTTTCAGAATAAACCCCTTTGAGGATACTTAGTAGATGGAACAAGGTATGTGGAATTAAAATTTCATCTCCTGAGGCCTTACACATTCAAATATATATCCTGTGTAGGATAGGGTTATGGAATCATCTTGAATTTAGTCATCATGGAATTTTCTCTATAAATATTTTTCTGTAACGTTTCACACCCTTCAATACAGATCATATCCACAAAAATTATCAAGGTATCTATGATACAAATTTCAGCTTCTGGGTCATCCTACATTTTTAGATACACCATGTGGAAGATAGGGTACTTGACTAGTCTCAAACAGGTGTTCCAGGTAAAACAGTCATAACTTATTCTTAGAGTATCCAAATTGAGTGAGACCAATTTCATTATTTTGTGTTGGAGAATACTATACATGTGATATCTCTTGGAAAGGCTAAAAATAAGAAAGGTGTGGATAAGTTACCATAACTTCCACTTGGCACATAGAATTTTGGTCAGACCTGTGGCATTGGAGAAATGAAATTTCATATTACTACAGGTCAAAACTGCAGACTCATAAGGACCAAAATTTTAGAGATACACCAGAAGAAAGGTCAGCCAAGAGAAGCATTATTATTATTACTCCATATGGGTCCCAAAAATGTGACAGCACCTATTAAACCTCCATAAGTCTCATCTATGACTCAAGAAGAAAATGAGGACATAGAGAATAGGTTGTCCAAATTGAAGGAACAAATTAAGCATGTGAGTGAAAATTACAATAATTGGGTAAACTCACAAAGACAAATTCAAGTAATGGAATGGAAGATAGTTGGCATGGAAAACAATATGGAGGGTATAAAAAACAAGATGGATGATATGGAAAATAAGATGGAGGAAAATAAGAATGACATAAAAAAAGGAATAGAAAATTCCATGAAGGAAATGAAAAATATGTCTTCCCTAATATCTCAATCTATAGATGGGAGAATCCCTAAAGGAGACATCAAAATGGAATGGACTCATGAAAATAAAGGTAGTACTCATGTTGAAAAAACTGCCAATAATAATCCATTTAGTGAATCTAACTCTAATTGTGGAGTTAATTCTGGTGGGGGTCCTAAATTCAACTTTCCCAAAATTGAATTAAAGAAGTTTGATGGTACAAAGGTATTTACTTGGGTGAACCAAATAGAGAAATATTTTGAACTACATAATATTATGGATGATAAGAAAAGGATTCACATAGCGACCTTGAACTTTGAGATAAAACCATATCAATGGTATCAATGGATAGTGAAAAGGCAACCCCCTATATATCACTACACTTGGGGTCTATTTACTAGAGACTTAGAAGAACAATATGGGAAAGTTTGGGAACAAGACTACTTTAGTCAATTGACAAGAATCAAACAGTTAGGTGATATTGAAGAATATAATTCAGAATTCATGGTGCTGGCCACAAGGGTGGATAACCTAAGTGATGAACACTTGATGGAAGCTTACATGGGTGGATTAAAAGAAGACATTAAACATGAACTTTTCTTAAGACAACCTACAAGTATTATGGAAGCTATGCAAAATGATCATCATATTCATGCCAAAAATAAGGCTAAACACAAGTATAGCATTGGAGGCAAACATCCTTTTGGGGGTCATAAGACAACTATATCTCAACCAACAAGGTTGACACCTTAGTAAATGGATGAAAGAAAAGCAAAAGGACTATGTTTCAATTGTGACAACAAGTACAGTAAAGGGCATAAGTGTGGTGAGAATAAATTATTCTACATAGACTGTGAAGAGGAAGAAGATAGTTTACCTAAACCAATAAGGTTGACACCTCAACAAATGGATGAAAGAACAGAAAAAGGACCATGTTTCAATTGTGACAACAAGTATAGTAAGGGGCATAAATTCAGTGAAAATAAATTATTCTGCATAAACTGTGAAGAGGAAGAAGATCAAGAATTGGAACCATCACAAGACCCAAATCTAGAAGAGACTACTCCAAAAATATCTTGTCATTCTTTGGAACGTATCACTACTCAACAAACCCTCAAGATACAAGGATACATCAAAAAGAAAAAAGTAACAATATTGATTGATTCAGGTAGCACACATAATTTCATCAATTAAAAAATAGCAAAAGATCTTAATTGTTTTGTATATCCTGCACCAGAGTTTCAAGTAATGATTGCAGATGGAGGTACCATAAATTGTTCAAGGAAATTCCATAGTATTAATCTCAACATGGGGGAGTATTTTCTAGATAGCCACATGATTTCCATCCAAATGGGGGGTGTTGATGTTGTATTAGGGGTCCAATGGTTGCAATCACTGGGAATAGTGGCCTTTGATTTTCAAAATCTTTTTATGAGATTTTCCTCAAATGGAAAGGAAATTGAGCTTAGTGGTATCCAAGGGAAACCCTCTAAAGTGATAAGCTCTAATATCATGGAAAAATTACTAAAAAATGGACACCAGGGTGTAATTTCATAATTGTGCTCACTTGATGTTCAAACATCTATATCCCCAACTCCATCAGATCTCCAAATAATTATCAAAAATCATTCCAAGGTATTTGGTGAAATGCCTAAGGGTCTTCCACCTACTCGAGACCATGACCATGCTATTCATTTGCATCCAGGAAGTGTATTGCCTAACATTAGGACTTACAAGTATCCATATGCACAGAAGAGTGAGATTGAACGCATGATCCAAGGAATGTTAGAGGATGGCATCATTCAACATAGCCAAAGTTCTTTCTATTCACCAGTGGTGTTGGTTACAAAAAAACATGGCTCATGGTGTATGTTTCCATATTATAGACAACTCAACAAGATGACCATCAAAGATAAGTTTCATATCCCTGTCATTGATGAATTATTAGATGAATGACATGGAGCAAAATTATTTACTAAGTTGGATCTTCATTTGGGATATCATCAAATCAAAGTGAGAGAGGAAGACATTCCTAAAACATATTTTAGAACACATGAAGTTCATTATGAATATTTCATTATTCCATTTGGACTGACTAATGCATCGTCAACATTTCAAAGCTTGATGAATTCTATTTTCAAGCCCTTCCTTAGAAAATTTGTGTTAGTATTTTTTGATGACATACTAATCTACAAAAAATCTTGGGAAGAGCATGTACAACATGTTGACAAAGTATTACAACTATTGGAAGAGAAACAACTTTATGCAAAGCCTTCCAAGTGTTCATTTGGGGTTCAAGAAGTGGAATATTTGGGTCATATTGTATCTCATGAAGGTGTAAACGTGGACCCTAAAAAAATTAAAACTATAAAGGAATGGCCAATTCCCAAAACCTTGAAGAAACTGAGAGGATTCTTAGGATTGACAAGCTATTACCATAAGTTTTTCAAGAACTATGGTCAAATAGTAGCACCTCTAAAAACATTATTAAATAAGGAAGAGTTTTCTTGGAAAGAAGAAGCAACCAAAATTTTTGGAAAACTTAAGGAGTCTATGTGTACAACTCCCAACTTGACCACACCCGACTTCACAAAAACATTTATTGTGGAGTGTGATGCCTTGGGCCATGGAATTGGTGAAGTTTTAACGTAGGAAGGAAGGCCCATTGCCTTTGAAAGCAGACAAATTAAAGGAAAAAACTTAGTCAAACCCATTTATGAAAAATAAATGTTGGTCATAATACATGCAATTCAGAAATGGCGTCTCTACCTAATAGGAAGACACTTCAAGGTCAAAACAGATCATGATAGTTTGAAGTACTTTTTGGAGCAACGATTATCTTCAGAAGAGAAACAAAAATGGGTTACAAATATGTTGGGTTATGACTTTGAAATTATATACAAAAAAGGAAAACATAGTGTTGTGGTAGATTCCCTTTCCAGGAAAGAAGAAGAAACAAAATGTTCACTATGTGTTATTTCTAGTTCACAATCAGATTGGGTGGAAGATGCAAGGATAGAATGGAATAAAGATCATGAGGTATGCAACATCATTCAAAAACTACATGAAGACCCCAGTTTGGAATAAAATTTTGTATGGAAGAATGATTTTTTATGGTATCATGATCGCCTATACTTATGTAATAATTCCCAACTCAAACAAAAGAACCTTCTAGAATTGCACACTTCCCCTATAGGGGGACATTCCGGATTTTTGAAAACATACCATAGGGTCAAGAGGAATTTTTTCTGGGAAGGTATTACAAATGATTTTCAAAATTTTGTCTCGGAATGTCTAGTCTGGCAATAGAATAAGGGAGAGACAATCAAGAATCCAGGTCTCCTACAACCATTACCTATACCAAGCGAACGTTGGGAAGAAGTTTCCATGGATTTTATTACAGGTTTACTAAAATCAGAAGGAATGGTCATCATCATGGTGGTAGTGGATCGACTAAAAAAGTATGCCCTTTTTTTCTCTCTTTCTAATCCTTTTAAATAAATCACAGTAGAAGAAGCATTCATGGAAGCAGTTCAAAAACTACATGGAGACCCCAAGATTATTGTAAGTGACAGAGACCCAATTTTCACGGGAAAATTTCAGACTAAATTATTTTCTTGTTTTGGTACTCAATTGGCTCATAGTTCATATTACCACCCTCAATATGATGGGCAAACCGATATTGTGAATAAATGTCTAGAAGGATATCTTTGTTTCTTTGCATCCGATAAACAGACACAATGGGTCAAGTGGTTTCCCTTAGCGGAATGGTGGTACAACACATCCTTCCATACTTCATCAAAAATGTCCCCATTTCTAGCACTTTATGGATATCATCCTCCATCCATCACATCACCCTTGAAAGGGAATAAAAAGGTTCAAGCAGTAGATGACCACATAGGTAACCAACAAGAAGTCCTAAAACTGTTGAAGGACAACTTGGTTATGGCACAGAATAGGATGAAACAACAAGCATATCAGCATCGCAGGGAAAGGGAATTTGAGGTGGGGGATTGGGTATTTCTAAGGATACAACCATACAAAAAAATGTCCCTAAAGAAACAAAAGAAGAACAAGAACAATAAACTAGCACCCAAATATTATGGCCCCTATAAGGTTTTGCAAAGGATTGGAAGTATGGCTTACAAATTGGAACTGCCTCCATCTTCACGTGTACATCCAGTATTCCATGTTTCTTTCTTAAAAAAGGTCATCGGCAACAAGATCCCAGTCCAAACGATTTTATCAGAGCTCAATGAAGAAGGTAAAATCATACTAGATCCAGAAACAATCATTGAAATGAAAATTAAGTAGCTAAGAAATCGAGAAATTACAAAATACCTCGTCAAATGGAAGAACCTACTAGTGGAAGAGGCGACATGGGAAGATGATCTCTTCAAGAAGAATCAACTGTGGTTAGACAAGTGTTGAGTACAACACTGTTTTGAATGGGATGGGCATGTTAATCCCTAGACAAAGCCCCATGATATGTATAAAACCCCTTATTATGCCCTAGATAGTGAATTATTACATTTCTAGTAGATCGGATAAAACCCTTCTTTGCACCCTTTCATTGTAATTGTAACCCCTTGTATACTATATATATATATCAAGGAGGTATAGTATTAGGATCATCTTATCTGATATCATATTGTGTTATGAAGTTTATATCTTGTAAAGGAAGTTTCCCCCTCGAAGTGGACTGGATTTTATTGATTTCTTATCATTTTGAAGGCTTGGATCATAACAGTAACTATGTAACTAAAAATATTTCTTGATTCCAAGAAACCAGATTTCAGCATCATCTCCCCTTTTATTTTTACCATCAAAGGTTGGTGGTTTAATCTTCCTAAGCTCTCCTTGCAAGTTTTCTAGTTCATATATTCTTCTTTGACCCCTAACATAAGACACTTCTAGGCTAGTCCTTGATTCTTGAGATTCATAAAACTTCCTAACTTAATGAGTGGTTGATTATTGATTTCCTTGATCTCTAATAGAACTTCTCAAGTTCCTATATCCAATGTATTTATCCCTCCTTGCACGAGGTATACCTTCTTCCTCATGTCTTGAACCTAATCCATTCTTCATTTGTCTTTGTAGCAATTGAGCATTTATTTGATTTTGTTCCTCTTGGGATAATATTGTCTTCTCATTATCAATTTTGTAACTTTGCACTTCTATTCTCAAACTCCTTATAGTTTCTACCAGCTCAATTGACTCCACCTTACTTCTATACCCATTAGACTCGGTTTCCTCATTACCTAAATTGATGTTTAGGCCTTTATCTTATATTCCATGGCTATAGGATTGTGTGCATCTTCCATGTTTCTAATCTACAACCATGATCTTGAATTGATCTACTTATATCCCTAATTTTGCAAAAATTGTAAGAAACCATTATTGTTAGAACTATGCTTATTGTAAAAAAATCATTAATTAGGCTACAAGTCACATTTCATCTCAATTCTTGAAGAGTATAGATGTACTAAACTAGATTCTTAACATTTGGACAGTTCAAATTTGAATTAGCTTTTCAATGACTATACTCATGTCTCAATCTTCTTTATCAGCTAAAATTTACGTCCCTCTAAAGTTTGTCATTTCTACTACATTGTGCCCCTTTTCATTGTGCAATTACTCTTAGAGGCTAACTTCTTCCACTTGTAGAATAAAATATGTTAAGAACCAAGAAAAATTTTGTATTGGGTATTCATAACATAGTTAATGGTGAATGCACATCAAGTTTCAAATTATCAATCTATTACTCTAATCAAATTATACAACACTCTAGAATTTGAAACTTTGTCGTTTTGCACTTTTAACATAGTTACCAACCTAATGAAAACTGTGACCTTAAAACGAGAACTCTAGTGCTAAAAAGCCATATTTTTGCATGAAAAATACTAAAATCAACCCCTGAATTGAAAATTGGTTTCACCAGTAGTACCCATTTTTTTCCTCTGGGTTAAAATTACAGCATTTTGAAACTATGGTTTATAATTTTTCTAACAAACGTCTTAAAATCAAGCCTCGAATTGAAAAGTGGTTCTATCAATATCACATCTTTATCCTTTTTAGGTTAAAACTATAAGTTATCTGAAACCATGGCATTAACAACTAGTACTTGTGTAATCAAAATCTTAAAATCGACACTCAAATATAATTTTTTTTTTGCAAATAGTATCTTTTTTTTTTTGTAAGGTTAAAATTACTGCTTGTTTGAAACCATGACCTTAACAATTGATATCATTGTAACCAAAATCGTAAAATAAACCTCTTAATCGAAAAAAGATGATAGTAATAACACCCTTTTTATTTTAGACTTAAAATTGCAATATTGGTGAAGCTATGGCTTAAAAAAACACCATTGTCGTAATCAAAATCATCCCACCTACTTTTTAACTCCACTATCACCTTCTTTTTAATTTTTCCTTAAAAAACCTTTAAAAAAAATAATAAAAATAAAAAAATAAAACAAAAATATAAACAGAATCTAAAAAATATAAATATTAAACTAAATTCAAAAAGATTAAAAAACAACAATTATAAAAACAAAGGTTAAAACATAACCTTAAAATCGAAATTATAAAAAAAATATAACAACCTATTAAAAAAAATTATTAAAAATGAAAAAGAAACATTTAAGAACTTTAATATATAGGGGCAAGGATCCCTTCTTTATAAGCCTTTTACAATGTAAAATACTTATAAAGAGGGGAGGATCGATTCTAAGAATCGGCTCCCCACCCCTTTCCCCTTTATATGTGTGCTAAGGGGTTCACATAATTGCCCCTCCCATCTTCATAAACCTTTTGTTATGTAAAAGGGCTATAAAGAGAGGAAAACAATTTTTAGAATCACCTTTTCCTATATTTTGCATATACATAATTTTTTAAATGCATTTTTTTTTTAATAATTGCTTTATGTTATTTATTTATATTTTATTGTTTTTAATATTTTTCTTATTTAATTTTTATACTATGTTTATTTGTTTTATAATATTGTTATTATTATAGGTTGGTTTTATTTATTTATTGTATAATTTGGTTTATTATTTTTTTAATTAATTTTTTATAATTTTTATAAAATTTGGTTTTTAATTCGAAATTTTTATTTTATTTTAGATTGTCTTTTTTAAATATTAATTAATTGTTTTTAAAAAAATTAAGTTTTTTTAATTATTATAAATGGAAAATATGATCATTTCAATTATAATAATGACAATTTTATAAACAATGGTTTAAAAAATGTTGAATTTTAAGTTTCAAATAAAAATTTATGTTATTGCGCACTTTGTTTTTGTTTTTTTATTGAAGGGTTTATTTTAATATTTTGGTTGTAATGGTATTAGTTGTTAGGACTATGGTTTTAAATATTTTGTAATTTTAACCTCAAGAAAAAAAGAGTGCTAGTCAGAGAACAATTTTTTAATTCGAGAGTTGATTTAATATTTTCGTTGCAATGGTACCAATTGTTAATTCCATGGTTTGAAACGAGTTGTAATTTTAACCACGAAAAAAGAAAAATGGGTGTTATTGCTAGCACCATTGTTTTATTCAAGGGATGATTTTAAGGATCTTGTTAGCAACATTAAGGATCATGGTTGCAAAATGTAGTAATTTTGACCCCCACCAAAAAAGTGGTGCCACCGGTGGTACCATGTTTTGAATCGAAGGTAAAAAAACTCCAAGAAAATGATAACTCTAGAGGGTTCTTGTTGGACAACCAGTTTTGGATATAATTTTGGAGAAAAACCTAAGTATGAAGAAAGGGCACAGAAGGAATAAATTACGCAGAAGGAAGAAAGCGTGCAAAAGGAAGCAGAAGGACGGATAACGCGTAGGACAGAGACAATGCACAAACAGAAGGATAAAGCAAGCGAGTGAGAGGATGAAGCACAAAGGATGAAATTACAACTTCTCAAAAATAGAAGAACACAGAAGGAAAACAACCAGTTACTTGACGTTGGACATGCCATGCATTGTAATGGGCTATTTTTGGATAGATAAGAATAGGACTTTAAAACCTATATTTTGGGTATAAATATCTAAAGGGTGGGGTAGAATGAAAAGAGGGATGGTAAATAGAGAACAAGAGAGCTAGTGGGCTAGAGAAAGTGGGTAGAATCTGTAAAGGTTTAGATTATGTAAGAATCATGAATGTAATCAGTTGATACGATGAATAAAGATAGAGTTTGAGAGATAATCTTGCATCTTGTGTTCTTTACTTGTTTGTGTGTGTTTATGAATTATGTTGTTATAATTCTTAAACTAGATTTAGTGTATGGATTGATTATGATGCAATATTCATGAATGGATTTAACAATCAAGAGCATACATAAGATAGAATAAGGAACAATGATGCGTGCATCCACCTCCCTTTCCCTTACTGCTACAAAAACCTAGTTCTTACAGTCCCAATAGATACCTGGGGTGATACTTCACCTACACAAGCAGGTGATGCCGAAAGGGCCAGTGTATTGAAGGTTTGTTGGTCAGAGTTTAATCAAACCTTGGGTCTTACAACCTATGCATATACCAGTTTATCGCAACAAATGGTTATGTTGTCGGGACCGAGAAATTGTGATTAAGGGAATGTTTTGGAGGCCGACTAAGAAGGAAAACATAGACAGCTTGGAACGAAAAGAACAAGAATTTGTGTGACAAGAGAACATGAACCCTCGAATGAGTGACAAGCAATGGATTCAAAATTATCTGTTCACGAACCTGCATGAAATTTTCTTTGGAAATTTTCTAGAAATTTTGATGGAGTGGCTAGAAAGATTGGTTGAGACGACAGGAATATTTAGTGTTGCAATGCCAAAGAATTGGATTCCTAAATTGGTAAAAAAATTGAATTCAGTAAGTAACCCAACTACTCAAGCAATTCAATTTTGGTTAGATAGTGTATTAGGGGTTTATGTTACAGAATTTGTAGTAGATTGCATTCAATCATACAATGTTGCAGAAATAAAAAAATTCAAAGGTCCGCACAGAAGGTTCTTGAAATCATTAAATATGTGGATAAATATGTTTTTATGTGAAAAAAGCGTGATGATTATGAATTCTGACAACTAAAGGGGCTTCACGCACATAAGGGGAGCCAAAGGATGATAGGGCAATCATCTGAGAGAAGGAATAAATGAATGAGGAAGGAAGAGACTGGGGATGAAAGAAGGTAGCATACCAGAGGAGGAGTACAATTTTGGAGAGTTCCACAGAGGAAGATAGTATAAGAGGCAAAAGAATGGGGTTGGGAAAGAAGAGAAGCATAGTGAGCCGAAAGAAAGAGAACCTTGTGCACAAGTCCGAATTGTGGAGATACCATATGTAGGAGGAAAACAATAAGAGTCTCAGTCCAGTCCAGTAATAGAGGAACCCGAAATTCCTACTTAGATAGGATACCTGTGTTGAATCCATGACCCCATGTGCATCACCATAATTAGAGATAAAAGTTTAAGCCTTGTCCAAAGATATCATAGTTAGTTAAGGAGTACAAAGTAGTAGTAGTCATAATAGTGGGTGTAGTACACAGAGTCAAAATCAAAGTCCACTAACATCACTAAGAGGAGGGAATACACAAACCAATATGGTGGGAATAGATAATACACTCAGACTTCATGAATTCAAGGGATTAGGATCAGAGGATCTGGAACAACATTTGTTTGTCTGTGAAACAGTTTGGGCCACTAAAAACATACAAGATCATGTCGTAAAAATTGTGCAGTTAGCCACGATATTTAGAGGTCATGTGTTGGTATGGTATATGAAGTTACAGAGCATTACACCTATAAGAAAAGCCAGGAACTTGGCAGAGATAAAGCGAGCACTATTAAAGGAGTTCAAAAAGACAAAGTCAGACTCGCAGTACATCACTGAACTAAAAGAGATCAAACAGGTATAAACATAGTCTGTATGGGATTTTGATCAACACTTTAAATATGTAATGGGGAGATTGACATTCCAAATTACGGATAAACAACATCAAGAGTGGTTTATTTTTGTACTTATACAACACATTCGGAGGCCCCTAGTTCAATAGAAGGTTACATCCTAGCCCAAGGCAATAGATATTGCAATGAAACTAGAGGCATCACCGATAGGAGACATGGGTGGAATGAAATAGGTTCAGATGTAGTTGGTTGCATTAACAATCCAGTTGGCCAGTCTTACCAAGGGATGGGAAAAACAAGAGTAGTTTTGGTGTACAAAGTGCACGATGGAAGGTCATCACAAGGATGAATGCCCAACATTCACGTAGTATTTGGTAGCTGGAGCGTTGAATCCACTACCCAGAGGAGGATAATATGATATTTGTAATAAATGGGGCCATCACCCCACTGAGTGTCCATTACTCCAGAAATATCAGAGTACTCCAAATAATTTGTTTTGAAATTTTTGCAAGTTGATAGGGAATGAAGAGAAGGATTGTCACACGTTCAACTTACTAACAGAGTGCACATCATATATGTACAGAATACAAGAAGATAATACCGACACAGATGGGAATAGTGAGCAGTATAACGGTCAAAGAGGTTTTAATCAGGGAAACAGAGCAAATTTTTCTAGAGGTTGAGGTAGAGGGAATTTTGGTAGAGGACAAAGAACGATTATATGTTACAACTGTAATCAACCTGGACACTTGGCCTGAGATTTCTAGAACTCATGTGCCATGTCCACATATTACAAAGCACTGGATCACGCAACAAAGGATTTTCCCCAACTAGTTACAAAATGGTAGGTTAGAGGCAATTCAAACCAGAATCAGCATCATAATCAAAATGTGTAGATGATATAAATTGAAAGACACATTTAAGGACCAAAAATCACAGTTGTTGCATGTGGGGGAGCTCGGACAGGCATGGATATGACAACTCAAGGAAACCAAACAAAGCAGTGGGTAAGAAAGTTAGCAGAGCCTATACCAGCATTCGATCCACAGTAGGAAAAACAGATATATTAAAGCACAAGAAAGGAAATAATTGGACCACATGGGGGAGCATCAACAACATCATTTCCTCATAAAGAATAACCAGTGACACCTGAAAATTCAAGTGCGTAAGTAATTACACTAATTGAATTCTTAAAGAGTTGTGTAGAACTGATGAAGGATAGAACTGTGCTTAGTATATTATATAACATGATTGATCATTGTGCAAAAGGAAGGGACACCCATATCAAATAGAGAATGTTAAATCAAGTACTGTGCAGGAAGAGAACCAATGGGGAATTTAGGTTTAATGCCCAGATTTGGGAGTACGATGTGGATAATTTTATTCTAGACTTAGGATCAGATGTGAATGTACTACATAAGAAGACATGGGAGATGATGGGAGAACCTAAGTTAATATGGTCCCCTTGTTCAGTAAAGGCTCGTGAATCATCATAATATAGTCCCGATTGGGCGACTAACGGGAGTACCTGTGAACATAAATGAGGTGTGCATCATGGAAGACTTTGAAGTTATTGAGATCATAGATGATAGTCAACCATATCCCACCTTAATGGGATTTGAATGGGCAGTTGATAACCAGGAAATCATTAACTTGAAAAGAAGGGAGATGATATTCGAGGTTGGGGATATAAAGGTTACTACACATTTGGACCCATTAGAAGGGAAGAGATACATAGAGTCAGTAAGAGGAAATGACATGAACAATTTATATAATCTGACTGTGTGGATGGATGATTATGTCGAACCAATATTGGATGGTATGCTAAGTTGGATAAGTATCAATTCGTGCACATCAAATTCAAAAGTTGGTCTAGAGAATTGGCAACAAAGGATGCATGAAGTGATGACTAGACGTTGTGCACGTATAAATTTATCCTTGCGTTGGATTGGCACAGAGCTATGTGACACACCCAGGTACAATAGAATAACTGAGATTGATATGTTTATAAAATAATTTGAGTTGCGGGTACCTAAATAGCAAAGGATTTTTGTAATAAATGTCATCTTAAAAGCAACCCCATCTAGATGGCGGGCCATGCACAAAAAGGGAATGAAGGACTGGGCATAGTGCAATAGACTTATGTAGATATGCTTTGGGCCTAAGGAAGCAGAAAGTGAACATAAATATACAAGAGAGGGTGACCCAATGAATCACGTAAAGAGATGTAGAGATTTATGGCGCTTAGAATCAGAGACAGAGTGGATGCACCAATGAGTAATTGGTATTTAGACTTGGAGTTTTGTAGGGAGACAGAATAATGGAAAGGATTGGTCCAGAGATTCGAAATCACATTCAATTTTGAACATGAATCACCCTCCATACATTCAACACTATAGGAAATCCAAAACAAAAAAAAATCTAAGGTAGAATTGATGGAATGAGTACCATTAGGAAGTGCGCACAAAGCCAGGATGACGACCCATAAGCTATTGGAATGATATAATATCACATAGGCATAATATGAGGAAGAAGATCCTAGGAATGTGCAAGTACAAGAGATAGAAGGAACATGCACAATAGAAGGGCCAGAGCTTGTATCTATCGCATACACACAACCTATAAAGATAAAGAAAGTCAACATTGCGACAACAAAGAATCCTAATTTTGTGCAGATAGGAGACTATTGGAACGATGAGACAATTGAGAAACTGGAAGACTTATTATGGGAATATCAGGACTTATTCCAACAACATTCTCTGAGATGAAAGGGATAGCAAGTGATTTAGGCAAGATGAATATTCCACTGAAACCTAGAGCTAATCCAATACGACAAAGACCCTATAGATTAAACCAGAGCTACAAGGAGAAGGTTAAGGCTGAAATAAACAGGATACTAGATGCAGGAATTATTGAACCAATAAAAGAGTCTGAGTGGATTATCCCAATGGTGGTGCAGGACAAGAACACCAAAGGAATTAGGATCTGCGTGGATCTAAGGAATACGAGTGACGCATGCTTACATGACCCATTCCCAAGACCATTCACAGATGAAGTATTGGAGAACGTAGTAGGTCAAGAAACGTATTCGTTTACATATGGATTCTCTGGATACCATCGGATAAAAATTTCATAGGAAGATAGACATAAAACAACATTTGCGACAGAATGGGGCAGCTATCAATACATGGTGATGCCATTTGGATTGATTAATTCCCTTGCGGTGTTTTCTCGAGTGGTAGTGGAAGCATTCAAGGAGTTCATCCATAAATTTTTGGAAGTTTATTTAGATGATTGGATGGTGTTCAATCTACTGCAGGACCATATAAAAGTACTTCCTCTTATGTTAGATCGATGCAGAAAGTGTCATATTTTGCTGAACTTGAATAAATGTGTATTTTTCGCACCATTTGGAATTCTACTAGGACATGTAGTATGCAAACAAGGCCTATTGGTTGACCCAAATAAGATCATATTTATTCTAGATTTGGAGCCTCTGACATTATTCATACAACTAAGAGAAACTTTGGGTCATACAAGATATTATAGGAATTTTATCAAAGGATACGCGCATATTACAACACCCATGGAAAAGTTATTGAAGAAGGAATCCAAGCTCCAATGGAATGAGGACTGCCAAAAGGGGTTGGACACGTTAAAACAAAGACTGGTCATCGTGCCCATTTTAATATTTCTAGACTGGAACAAAGACTTCCATGTCCATGTAGATGCATCATCCATTGCACTGGGCGTAATACTCTCAAAAACATGAGAAGGAGACATCGATCATCCAATTGCATTTGCAATTAGGAAGTTGTCTATATCTGGAAAAAAATATACCAATATAGAACAGGAAGGCTTGGCCATGGTTTATGTGCTCCATAAGTTCATAAATTACTTACTGGGGTCTCCCTTCAAAATGTACAAAGATAATTCTGCATTAAATTATTTAGTTAATAAACTTGTCTTAGGAGAAAGAATATGCAGATGGTTGTTACTATTTTAGGAATATGACTTTTAAGGCATAGTAAAACCATAGAAGTTTAATGCAGGACCTTATCATCTCTCGTGCATACTAACAAGAGAGGATGCAAGTAACTTAGATGATAATTTGCCAGATGCACAGTTATTTTCAATAAGGATGGTGGATGATTACTTCACGAACATTGTAGAGTTTCTAAATATAGGTGCAACCCCTTCTAACATGACACTTGCGTAGAAGAAACAATTGGTAGTAAAATCAACAGACTATCAGTTGATTATAGGGAACTTGTATAATCTAGGGGAAGATAGAATATTGAGGCAGTGTGTATTGGAACATGAAAGGTCGATTATAATGGAGGAAGTGCATGATGGAACTGTTGGAGGAAATTATTTAGGAAAAGATACAGCAAAAAATATTTTATGCACTGGACTATGGTGGCCCACATTGCACAAGATGCGAAGGAGTATTGTCAGTCCTACAATGTCTATCAACGAGTTGGTAAACCATCTAGGAACGACGAAATTCCATTAAATCCACAAGTTACATTGCAAGCCTTCGAGACGTGGGAAATTGAATTTGTAGGTTCGATCAACCCACAAGCAAGGAGATCAGGAGCAAGATACATCATTACTAGGATAGAGTATCTAACCAGGTGGGCGGAAGCAGCACCAGTTACTAATTACATTGCATATATTGTTGCTTAGTTTCTATTCGATAATGTAGTCATGAAGCTTGGATGTATGTGCATATTACTTAGCAATCAATGTACGCATTTTTTGAACACAAACATTTCCGCGCTAACTGAGGAATTTTAGATTCATCGTCAAAAGAGTACACCTTATGACCCTTAGGATAATGGCACAATGGAAGAATTTAATAAGATTTTGGAGAATGCTTTGACAAATATCTGCAATGTTGGAAGAGATGATTGGGACTTACACATCCTCGTAGTACTATGGGCATATAGAACTACCAATAATAAGCTAACAGGGAAGTCACCTTTTCTATTTGTCTATGGAAAGGAATCAGTTATGCCAATGGATTTTATTGTACATATTCTGCACATTGCATCCATCAATGAGCTCTCAGACATGGGGGAAATAGAAAAGAGATTGGCGCAATTAATCCATCTTGAGGAGGATCGGTTTCTTGCAGGATTCCATCAGCAAGTGAAGAAATCCAAAGAGAAGACTTGGCATGATCGACACATTAAAACCAAGAAATTTCAAGTCGGTGATCTGGTACTACTCTATGAAAACAAGTATATACAACATCTAGGGAATTTTCACATGCACTCGTTAGGTCCCTATGTGATATAATGATTGAGACAGGTGTTGCATGATTGGGAACCTTGGATGGAATGGTGAATGGAAGTTGTTTGAAACTCTATAGAGATAGTCGACCATCCATGCAATAATATGAGCTATGCCAAAACCTCTATATTATAATAAGTGTACCATAGTATCAATAAAAACAAGAAAAACCCAATAAAAAGTAGAAAAAAAATGAGAGAAAAGAAATAAATAAAAAAATAGTGATAGGAGAAAGAAAAAGAGTGTGGAAATCCCAAGGTATATGAACTTGCGTGGTTGAACTGATCATCTCACACGAATCAAACATTGCACAAATTTCAAAGATAAGATATGGACATGCCTGACTGTGACGATAAATGCACTATTGTGCAGATTGGCATGAAAATAACATTTAAACGCAGCCAAGAAGGCATGGAAAATATAGTTGAATGACTGGCGTAATGGGTCAAACAAGTCGTGGCTTAAAAAAATGGAAAACTTTAAGACCTGAGCACACATGAAATTCAGAGGAGATCACAGAAAAAGAGGCCACCATGTTTACTGAAGTGGAAGCGGCTAAGGATGTCATGCAACAATTTATTGCAAAGTGGAAGAATAGGAAACATGCCTGAATGGATCGAGACAAGCCATAGGTGAGTGTTGGGGGCCTATTGGACAAGAATTTTTAGATATAATTTTGGAGAAAAACCTAAGTATGAAGAAAGGGAATAGAAGGAATAAATCATGTAGAAGGAAGAAATCACACAGAAGGAAGAAAGCGTGCAAAATGGTGCAAAAGTAAGAAAGTGCGCAAAAGGGCACAGAAGGACAGATATCATGCAAGATGTAGACACTGCATAGACAGAAGGATAACTCAAGTGAGCGAGAGAAGGAAGTGCAAAGGATGATGGTGAGACTTCCCATAAATAGAATAACAACAAAAAATATGTAAAAATAACGAGAAGTAAAAGAAGGAAAATATTCAGTTAACTGAAGTTGTCCATGCCATGGAATGTAATAGGATATTTTGGGATAGATAAGAATAGGACTTTAAACCCTATATTTTGGGTATAAATATGTAAAGGGTGGGGTAGAAAAAAAACATGGGCGATAAATAGAGCGCAAGAGAGCTAGTGGACTAGAGAAAGTGTGTATAATCTATAAAGGTTGAGGTTATGTAAGAATCATGAATGTAATTAGTTGATACGATGAATAAACATGGAGTTTGAGAGATAATCGTGAATCTTGTGTTCTTTATTTATTTGTGTGATTTTATGAATGATGTTTTTATACTTCATAGACTACATTTAGTTTATGGATTGATTATGATGCAATATTCATGAATGGATGTAAAAATTAAGAGCATACATAAGCTAGAATAAGGAACAATGATTCGTGCATCCACCTCCCTTTCCCTTACTACTACAAAAACATCGTTCTTGCAGTCCCAATAGATACCTTGGGTGAGACTTCACCTGTGCAAGTAGTTGATGTCGAAAGGGCCAATCTCTTGAGGGTTTGTTGGTCACAGTTTAACCAAACCTTGGATCTTACAACCCATGCAAAAACCATTTTATCCCAATAGTTCTCATTAAGTTGGTCAGTTTGTTTTCCCTATAGACTTAGAATTTTTATCAAAATTGGTTATATCCCAAATGGAGTAATTCTAGAAAAAATTCACTAAGGAAAAGTTGTTTGGATCGATGATTAGGTAATATTTTAATTATATAAAGTTTTTTGTTTTTGTGATTTAGGGTCACTTATCCTCTAAAAGTTGAAAAAATATCCAAAAGTGGCCTGTAATAGTGGATTTTAGCATGTTTTTATGTCTCCATTCCAAACCCCTTGGAATGTGACCAAATGTTTGAATGGGTATTTTCATGTCTGCTTCTTGGACATACTACAAAAATTTCACCCTTAACAAGATCTCTTCCAAAGAGTGCCACCTTGTTCCTTAAAAACCGTTAATTTACCATTCTCATAAATTTGAATCAGAACTAGCTTGTGACCCTCACTGACACATTTGTATTCTTCCTTATTGCTAACATACTATTGGAGGCATTTTCGGCCCTTGTAATAAGTCATGATACATTGTACATTATCCATTAATTAAATATATGAATATATACGTAATAAAGGGTAAATTTATAAAATAACCTAACAAATGATTAGTTCGGGCAGGTGCAATCGCTCCAAACATCTTCATAATGTATAAATACTCTTAAAGAAGGAATATGAACTTAGTTGGTTAACCTTCCCTAAATTATCTCTTTTCTCTTGAGTTATGTCTTGTGTGGTGTACTTTATATAACATAGTCTCTCATTGGATACCCATGTAATTTAGAAGATCACAACATTGATGTTGTTGCCTCCTTCATTCAGTCTAGACGACAATAGTAGAGAATGAGGGTGGTTCGACCCTAGAAAATATGGAAATATCAAGATGATCCAGAAGAATTGCATGTAAAAATATTTGACTTGAAATATTTGTTTGAGGTGCTCATGGAAACAAGAAGCCTACACAAAAAACCATAAAAATTATGAAAATACAAAGAATATCTACAAGTTGATTCCTTGTTTGAAGATGAAAGAGAAATTGTTGAGTTGAATTGTTCTTGAATATGATAGAACAATTTGCATAAACCCATGTTACTATAGAAAGGAAAAGATTCAAAAATCAAACATCAGTTTCCTCAAAAAAATAGAGTGTAGATTTTAACCTTGTACAATATTCACTACAAACATATTTTCAATAAAAGAACAGAAAAGATACAATGGAAAATAAAAACATAACATAGATATTTTTCCCTTGGAAACCCAAACCGAGAAAACCAACATATTTTATATTCATTCATAGTGATACATTGTTTACAATACAATATACATATAGGATCCAACGACATCCAAAACCCTAACCCAATGACTTGGATTAGTCAACAACCCTAATTCCTTAACTGAAAATAGAAAACCATAGGCAAAAAACCATGTGCCAAAAAACTTCCCAACAATGGACATGAAAATCGAGGCAACACGGAAAATGAGGCAAAAATACGACACGTTTCCTGAGGAAAAAAAAAATTCTCGGGGGTGCTTCCCCCGAACCCCCGCACAGGGGGAATTTCAGCTCCCTGGTCGTGAAAAGAATATAACACATACCCAACATTCTCTCACTTGTTGTTTTCTTTGCATACAGGGGGTTACAGAGTTAAATAGTCAATAATCCAGGGAAGCAATGCCCATGGATGCTCTACACCAAGAGAACTTCTTAGTACTCGCATATTTTGTTAATGAATCTGCAACATTCTTCAAAGTGTACACCTTCATCAACAACACTTTGTTTTCTTCAACCATGTCTCTCACAAAGTGATATTGAATATCAATATGCTTTGTCTTTGAATGATAAGTCGGGTTCTTCGCCAGAAAAATTGCACTCTGACTATGAAAATTTATTCTTACAACTTGTTGTACCAACCCAATACCTGAGCACAATATTTGTAACCATACATCTTTCTTACTTGCATGAGTGGTTGTCATGTATTCAACTTCTGTAGTTGAAAGTGCCACTACAACCTGTCTTTTGCTCATCTAAATTATTTCTCCTCCAAACAGGTTAAACATATACCCTCTTTTAGATCTCATATGATCCATATCTCCAAGCCAGTCTCCATCCACAAAGACATGTATATCAAACACTCTATCCAATCCCGATCTTCCTTCATAGCACAATCCATAGCTAGTAGTGCCACGCAAAAACCTGAAAACCCTTTTTACTATTGTCCAATGCTCCTTCCCTAGTTTTGACATATACCTGCTCAAAACTCCCATGGCATGTGCAATGTCTAGTCTATTACATACCATTGCATACATAAAACTTCCAACTTCAATTGCATATGAAACACAAGACATGTCCTCCTCCTCTTCTTATGTCTTGGGACACTGATCCACAAATAACTTTATACCAACAGGAGTAGGAACCTTGACCGGTTTACATTCCTTCATATTAAACATCTGCAATATTGTCTTGACATATTTTCTATGATTTAACCAGAGTTTCCTCTTTTTCCAATCTCTTTTAATTTCCATGCCCAAAATGAAATTTGAAGCACTGAGATCCTTCATGTCAAATTTAGAGGAAAATTGAGTTTTCACATCCTAGATAATCTCCTTGTTGTTTCCTATCACCAACATGTCATCCACATACAAGACCAAATAAATCAAATTATCACCAATTAATTTAAAATACACATAATTATCCTTTTTGCTTCTTGTGAAACCAAGTCCCAACATATAAGTATCAATTTTTTTATACCACATCCTTGTTGGAAGATTGATTGTTGTCATTGATGTCAACCCTAGTCATGGGTTTTGGACCGCAAGATTGATAAAGGTGTTTGGACATGAAGGAAAATGCACATGCATATACAACACCCATGAATGGATAGTATACATCATGTTGTTT